>JAECXW010000480.1:0-32535 GCA_018153365.1 Drosophila fuyamai | reverse complement strand
TCCTGGGATAATACCTTGCTTTAAGGTGTAGTATGCGCATATATTGAATATCTATTGTACCAAGAGTATTTGACGCAAACACACTGTAACACTTTGTTGCAGTGCATTCATAAACAAAGGCCCGATCCAAAACCTAAGTGGCTGAACACGAGTCGATCGGCGCGCCACAGAAAGTGCAAGTGTCAGCATTCTGTTACACACGCCGGCCGAACTCAGATGCATGCATATACCCTCGCGCTTCAGCTTAAGAGAGCATAATTTAATACATATAACATATAGATATACATAGCCGTCTCTCTGCCGTCTAAATGTAGGCAGCGCAGCTACGAGACTTAGGCTTACTTAGAAGCTAAGGGAAATTGCAAAAATCAGACACAACTCGACGTTGGTAGCGGCACTAATGCTGCTCCAGCCTTTTAAATAAAGATTGATAAAGAAAAGAATAAAATTGAGTGTTCTCATTTTACGACATGGCGACCGTGACATTGGTCAAAAAGGATCTGGACCTGGTTCTGGACTTCGAAGTATACTAGGAAAAGGCAACAACGACAACAACGGCAACAACGCCAACAACGGCAGCAACAGAAACAACGGCAACAACAGCAACAACAACAATAACGGCAACAAGTGCAGCCAAAGAACAAAAAACAAGAAAAGCAGTGAGTAGAGTGTGATGTGTGCCAAACGTAGTGGCGTGGTGAAAAGATTAAAAGCCAGAAAGGCTAAACTGTTGAAGCTGCTGAACAGCGGCAATGCAATAAGTTGGAACAACTCGGTAAAACTACATGCCGAAGTTGAACACATCAAAAATTCGATAACGGTGCGTAAAAATCAAATCACAGCCACACACACATCCACCTACCCTGAAATTCCGAATATTGCCAAAAATCTAAAAACATTGCCACCTCCAGAAAAAATTGCCATCCCAAAGCTGAAGAAGACATGCCCGGATGACTGCAAGGGCCCACTATTGCTCACCCTATTGCGACTACACCTGTGCAGCCAGCACCGGCACCGTCGGGCGCACCAAGCCAGAGCAAGGACAAATGAACCGACAGCGCTACCAAGAGCGCATAATATTTTTTTTACTCTGCACTGCGTTGCAAAATTTTTTTTTAATTGCACTGCGATGCATATGTTTTCATTTTCTATATAAAACAATTGTATAAAATTGAGCGACATAAAAGTTGCCCGATTAGAGTGTGGCCTGACAACCATACACAAAATAGGTAGAAAACTTGTAAAAATAGATGCATAGTAATGCAATAAGTAAATTTTCCACACAAACAGAACATTATAATTATACTTTAAAAATATATACCCCGAAAATGGGAATAGTAGACGTTATGTACACATATTTTTAATATTAATTGTTATTATATTGTGCGCAAATTGTTTTTTTTTTTAATTTGTTTACGCCGCTCTCCCCTCTCTTAAATTGCCCGCTCTTCCCTCGTCGCGAATGCCTACTCGCCCGCACTGGATGCTCGCGACTCCAGGCTCTCCCGCTCTCCAGCACTGGACGCTTGCAATTCCAGGCTCTCCCGCCTTTCCAGCTTACGGAAAGGTTTCAAAGTCTTTTTTTTCCATTTCTCTCGCGCTTTGCGATCGTCGAGTGTTTTCTCATCTTCTTCCACAGCTTGCCACCCGGCTACGTGCAACAGCCACAACGCCTGACGAAGCTGCCCTCCAATCGACGAGCAAAGACCGACGCCCCAACTCTTCATTTTTTGGTCCATTCGAGCCAGATAAGTTCCATATTATTTTTTTTTTATTAACTGCCGGGCGACAGTCAGCCATCCGAAGAACATAATTCGTTTAACTTTCTGTACGATTTGTCTAAAATCCAAGTCCGATTTAATCCGACGACGGCAGTTAGTAAATTACAACTCCAATTCCGTCTTTTATTTCTTCGTTGTCTTTTAACGTGCGGCCATATTGCCTATTTTTTCAATTCCTTTTCGTGTGCATATTGATGTACAAGTTTCATATTCGCATTTGGCCGTAAATCCATTAAATATACATCCAATATAAAATCGAAAAAGAAGTGAAAAAAAATTAATTCCCAAAAAGAATTCAGTGAACAGTGAAAAATAAATAAATTTCAAAATTGAGTTCAAATCAACTTCCCACAAAAAGGGAATCAAAATTAAGTGTTCCGCCAATTTTGGCCCACAAATTTTTTTGATATTAATTTTTTTATTGTACATCCGCTGTGACAATATTTGCTTACATTATTAAAAATCCAAATAAAGTCCACAATAAATCGAAAATTTACAACACATACACGCCGGCAAAATTTACAATAAAATTTTCCGCCATATTGATTACATATATATTACATCCATATTACATATATTCCATACATACATTTATACATATTTTTCGACATAACTACACCCCAATTTCAAAAGCTCAAGTATTTCCGTCGGTCATCCAATAAATATATATTAAATAAATTCCCAAAGCCGACGTGAAATAACTTTTATGTCTCAGTGTGTTTTTCTTATTTACATATTTTTGGCCACTATCCATCCATACATCTACACATACACGCGAATTGCAGTACCGCAAAAAGCTCGAAATTCCCGCGCATTCCAGCGTCACCAATACATAGCCAGCAAAAGTTCGGGCAGTTGTTTTTTCAATCATCCCGTAAATAAATTCCAACAAAATTAATAAACACCAATTTCAACTCCAGTAAAATTAAACAAATACTGAGAATTACTGCGAGTTCCAAAAAAAAAAGAAAAGGAAGGGAGAAATATAAAATACTGTCGCCATCGCGGAACTAGTGGAATCAATTTATTAATTTATTAACGTATTAATTTGTTTCTTCGGTTTCACATTTTTAAAAAAAAACGCCCATTCCAGTATATTTCTTTTTCTTATTTATTGAGCTTGATGAATCTACATATATATCGATACTCGAGTTTTTCTTTTGGGGATAAAAAAGAACATTTTGGAAAAAAAAATACCACCCGCATACCACTGCAAGGTTCTTTTTTTGGTTTGTCTCCGAATATTTAAAAAAAAAAAAGAAAAACAAAACCAATAATCTCCAAACACTGCCGGGGACATCCAATCCCATCCTAATTCGGCCAACCACCCCCTATAAAATACTAAACGACAAATACCTCATCAAATACAGTATTTTTTCAGTATTTTTATTTTTTGTAGTATTTTTTGTGGTATTTTTTTTTCCATTCTTGCTCCATCGTTCTACCAAAAGCCTGGGGAAATTTTAACAATAAGTCAGCCACGCATATCGACTTTTTTTTTTAGCTGGTCGACACCCTATTTCCACCGGTCCATAAGTGGGTCCGTAATTGTTTCTCTGACTTTTGTCCGAAATATCAGCGCGCACATTCCATCCTAACAGCATCCTAGTGTGGTATGTCCAGGGAAAGTTCCAACAAACTATCCCCTGTTCCATCACCGAAAATACCAAAAATCACGGTAGGACGCCCACACCTAAAAAGGTCAAGACGCCACCTCCCAAAAAGGCTCCTTCTCCCATCTAAAGAACAACGCGAGCCAGCACAAAAATGGTTGCAACAGCTGCCGACCTCGGCTGACAGCTTGCCAGTCCTTAAGGCTAAGTACGGTTATTGCTACAGCGCGTACGAAAGGAGCGGCGCCCAGATAGCAGATATGATAGCGCAAACTCCGCAACTGCCGCAACCTTCCCCAACGCCAGCTGATCCTTCTCAGACATACATTCCGTCAGGCTTCCGCCGTGCGAAACCGAGGTTTTTACCGGCGATTATCTTCGTTGGCCAACCTTTAGGGATCTATTCACGGCAATTTATATTAACATTCCCAGACTCACTCCTGTCGAAAAAATATTCCACCTTAATGCGAGGGGCGACGCTCACAATATAGTTTCAAATTCACCCCTTACTAATGATGGCTTTCGATCAGCGTGGGATAACCTCACTGAGCGTTTCGAAAACAAGCGATTGTTAGTAAACAGCCTATTAAAGATCCTCTTTAATGTACCGTCCGTCACACAGAAGTCTGGGTCAGCTTTGAAAGAACTTCAAAGTACCATCCAGGGTTGCCTAACTGCATTAGAAAAGTCTGGTATTCAGGTCGAAACTTGGGATTGCCTCTTGGTGTATATGTGCTCGTCCAAACTCCCAAAGCTTACGCTTTCCCTATGGGAGCAGTCCCTTCATAACAAAGCCGAGATCCCTACGTGGCACGAGCTGAACGTTTTCCTAACGGAACGTCACAGGACACTAGAAGCCATAGATGATGTTCGACCATCAGGTTCTAGTCAGACTCAGCCCAGGGCATCCACTTCCAACTCGGCGTCTCGAAGAATAAATTCATATGAGACAAGGGTAGCACCTAGGCAACCTAGAGGTTGCGATCTCTGTAACAGAGAGAACCATCCTGTATGCACATGCGCCAAATTTCTCCAGATGACGGTCGACCAACGCATCGCATATATAAAAAGAAAACATCTGTGTTTAAACTGCTTTGCGCGGACACATCAGTTGCGCGACTGCGAAAGCGCACATAACTGCTTGACATGCCGCGGCCGCCATCACACCCTCCTACACCGAGGCAGCTCATCCCCAGCGCGCGCAAATCCAACGCCAACGCCCAGATCCAGACCAAATACTCTCGATCCCTCGGCTGCCAGTGGCACGCAGTCAACGCTTCAGAATTATTTTGCGGCAGGCTCTAGGTCAGTCCTCCTAGGCACCGCTATAATTAATATATTCCATCGAGGTTCCAATTTACAAGCGCTAGCCTTAATAGACTCCGGATCTGAGGCGACCTTCATCACTGAGCGCCTTTTCAACCTGATTAAGCTTCCGTTCCAGGTCATGAAGATCCATATCACCCAACATTCGAACTTTCATTTGATACGGGTAGAGTTATAGAAGAAAAATCAGAAAAATCCAAACGAATACATTGTTTTCGCAAGGCAGACTTTCTGAGGCTAAATAATTTCATTTCTGGCTTTAATTGGTCTGATCTTTACCTATGCATTAATATGTCCGATGCAGTTAATGTTTTTTAAACTGCAATAAATTCATTTTTTAATTCCTGTGTTCCGTGGTACTATCCGTCAACTTCCAATAAATCACCTTGGTTTAGCAAAGAGTTGACACACTTAAGAAATGTAAAGTCCAGACTTTTTAGATTTACCGTGCTTAATGCTCAGTGTTATAACAGTTACTTAAACCGTTGTAAGGTCCAGTTCTCTCAGGACCCGAAACAGTTTTATAATTTTGTTAACACCAAGCGTAAATCTAATTCTTTTCCTTCCTCGCTATCGTTCGAAAACATGACGGCAACCACAGATCAGGCAATAGCCGATTTACTTGCCAAATTTTTTCAAACGACTTACTCTACTTTAGATTATTCATCACAGCCTTATTCTTACACCATATCCAAGTCAAACCTCATATTCTGTCCCACTTTAACAGAAAGCTCTCTTCTTTTGGATCTTCTTCGTATTAAGCCTGTTTATTCGCCAGGGCCCGATGGTATTCCTGGGCGCGTGCTTAGGTATTGCGCTAAGGCCCTGTGCAAACCTCTTCACAAGTTGTTTACCTTATCTCTAGAAACCAATTCCCAAATATTTGGAAGAAATCATTTGTTATTCCTCTTTTCAAAAAAGGTAACAAGTTAGAAGCCAGTAACTACAGAGGTATTTCTAAGTTGTCAGCTATTCCTAAGCTTTTTGAAAAAATTATTACTCCTCATTTGCAGCACCTTTGCAGATAAATTATTTCTCCGTGTCAACACGGATTTATTAAACGTAGATCCACAATCACAAACCTTCTAGAGCTCACTTCATTTGTGATAAAAGGCTTCAATAGTAGTTTTCAAACAGACGTCATTTACACTGACTTTAGTAAAGCATTTGACTCTGTAAATCACTTACTTCTCATTCAAAAACTTGACCTTTTAGGTTTTCTAGTTGATCTGCTTAAATGGATTTCAAGTTATCTGAATGGCAGGTCACAAAGGGTCCTTTTTAAAAATTCAATTTCTGAAATTCTCCGTGTTACCTCCGGTGTCCCACAAGGGAGCCATCTGGGTCCGTTACTTTTTACATTATTTATTAGTGATCTTCCCTCAATTACAAGTCATTCTCGCGTACTTATGTACGCAGATGATGTTAAGTTGTGCCTGCAGTATAAGGACATTTCCTGCCATTTAGACTTGCAATCCGATCTAGATAATTTTCAAAACTGGTGCCGAGATAATTTACTAAATTTAAACGGTTCCAAGTGCAAGCTGATGACTTTTTATCGGGCCAATCCGATATACGCGACTTACACGTTAAGTGGCAGCTCTTTGGATAGAATAACTCTTGTAAACGATCTTGGCGTTCTCTTGGACCCCAATCTAAAATTTTCTAATCACATTTCGTCCATGGTTAATAAAGCCAGAGGAGTGCTTGGATTTATTAAAAGGTGGTCAAAAGAATTCGATGATCCTTATTTGACTAAAACTTTATTTATTTCGCTAGTCCGTCCTGTCTCCTGTCTGGAGTCCACAATACGGAATACATATTGGTCGTATTGAATCTGTACAAAAAAACTTCCTTCTTTTTGCTTTACGGCGCCTAAACTGGAATGCAAATCTTATCTTACCTTCTTATTCTAGTAGACTTCTTTTGATTAATTTACCATCCCTAGCCAACCGTAGAACGATGCTTGGTACTATCTTTATTTATAACCTTATACATGGTGATATTGACTGCCCCGACTTGTTAAGTCGGCTAAACTTTTCTGTGCCAAGTGGATTAACTAGAAATTATATTCCCCTAACTTTAAATCATTGTAGATCTAACTATGCCATGCATGAGCCTTTCAGAGTATTATGTTCTGACTATAATAGACTTTTTCCTGTAATATCAAATCTTGACTCTCTGCCGCTCCTAAAACGATTAATACTTGCTTCATTGGCACAAGATTGATCTAACTATTACTTTTTTCCCCGGACCTTTGCCTTTATTTTCCTATCTCGCGTCTATCTTATCGCGAATCGTGCCGTATGATACACGGCTGCGCCCCTCGGTCGGTTGGGCGGGTAAGTGGGCCGTGGGACTCCGCGCGAAAAAAAAAAAAAGGTCTCAGGACTTAATCAAACGGTCTCCGCTGAAACCAAAAACATCTGTCAATTCACGATCCGTTGTCCGACCCGGCCTAGTTTGCAGTTAAACACCACTGCCTACGTGCTTCCACAAATAGCCGGAAATCTTCCTTCATGTCCGCTTCCGCAACATTTCCTGCGAGATCTTCCCGAACTTCCGCTAGCGGATCCAAAGTTTTATGAGAGCGCACAAATAGATCTTCTAATCGGGGGCGATATACTTCCATCCATTATACTAAGCGGTACCCGAGCGAACATCTGTGGATCGCTTCTCGGTCAAGAGACCATTTTCGGCTGGATTCTAACAGGATCAGTACCCGCTCCGAGGCACGATCAAACCACGCAAGTTGCACACACGTGTAAAGCGTCCCTCGATAAACTCCTCACCAAATTCTGGGAGGTGGAGGATCTGCCAGTAAAGGTGGCAAAGGAATCCGACGTGATCTGTGAGGACAATTTCCTTCGGACCACCACAAAAGACGAGACCGGCAGGTATGTCGTGAGTCTTCCTTTTCGGGATCCTGAGAACATCAATTGCTCCCTAGGACATTCCAGATCCCAGGCGCTGGCTCAATTCTTAAGAAACGAGCAGCTGCTAACAAGGGACAGTACGTTAAAATCCAAGTACGACTCAGTTATTCATGAATATCTCGACCTCAATTACATGAGAAAAGTCCTTCCTACCCACGATTCAGCTTGTTACTACCTGCTAGACCACGCAGGGTTTAAACCGAAGAGTACGACCACCAAACTTCGAGTGGTATTCAACGCCTCCAGCCCTTCAGGCAATGGGGTCAGCTTAAATGATATCCTTCATGCTGGCCCGGTCCTACAGTCCGATCTAACCATCCAGATCCTGAAGTGGCGATATTTCCAATTTGTGTATAGTGCTGATATCGAGAAAATGTACCGGCAGATCTGGGTAGATCCGAAGTAGACAGCGTTCCAACGTATCTTATTCCGCGATCGAGAAGGATACATTCGAGATTTTGAGCTAAAAACTGTTACGTTTGGGGTCAATTGTGCTCCGTTCCTGGCAATTCGGGTACTGCAACAGCTGGCGACCGACGTGCAACTAACCTTTCCGAGGGCGAGTAAAGTTATTCGTGGTTGCATGTATGTCGATGATGTCCTTTCGGGAGCTGACTCTGCGGAAGAGGCTCACCTCACCATTCGCGAGTTGCAGAGTGTCCTCGATTCGGCTGGTTTTCCATTGAGAAAGTGGACCTCCAACCACAAAGAAGTTCTGGCTCATATCGAAACCGATTATCTTTTAAATGCCGATTTCCTCGAAATAGATACGGAAAGCACGGCGAAAACTCTCGGAGTCCGATGAGTTTTTCTTCGCCCCCCCTGACCTATCTACCGAAGCTTCACTCACAAAACGACATGTTCTCTCCCAAATTGCGAAGCTGTTTGATCCAGCAGGCTGGCTCGCTCCTTTCGTGGTCTGTGCCAAGATTTTCATGCAGGAGATCTGGCTGCATGATCTAGGGTAGGATGATGAACTTCCAATCGAACTGTGCCAAAAGTGGCGTGATTTCCTTCAAAGCTACTCAGCCCTAGATCAAGTCCGAATTCCCAGATGGGTTTCCTACCGCCCAGAGTTCCGAGTGGAACATCACGGATTCTGTGACGCCTGTCAAAAGGCGAACGGTGCTGCGATCTATGTGCGCGTCGAGATGGGGCGCACGTTGCTCGTGCATCTTGTCACGGCCAAGACGCGCGTGGCGCCAGTAAAAACTGTGCCGCTTCCCAGACTAGATCTGTGTGGAGCTCTATTGCTATCCGAGATGGCCGAATCCATCCTCCCCCATATGCCGATGCTGTCCTCGAAACTCCATTGTTGGACCGATTCCACGATTGTGCTTGCATGGCTAGCAAAACCAGCATGCCAGTGGACAATGTCCGTTGCCAATCGGGTAGCAAAGATCACCCAGTCAACAGAGGCAGCCAATTGATCGCATGTTCAATCCGAACACAATCCAGCTGACTTGGCCAGTCAGGTAGTGCCCCTACAAGAACTGGTCGACAACTCCCTTTCGTGGCATGGGCCAACTTGGTTGCAAAAGCCACGAGATCAGTGGCCTGCCCAAAGCACCGACTTACATGTGACCGAAGTGGAAAGGCGTCCTGTCAAGGCCCATGTTGCGTCCATTCCGACAGAAGACATCCTTGATCGCTTTTCCAAGTTAAATAGAGCTTTACGGGTCCTTGCATATGTCCACCGTTTTGTCCAGCGATGTAGGAAACAGTCGCCGATTCCGGAAGTCCGTCTAGAAGCCCAAGAACTTTTCGCCGCTGAACGGCTCCTGGTCATTAGCACTCAGCGCAAATATTTTGCTAATGAATATCGCTGCTTGAGTCAAAAGCGTCCTGTGTCCGCGACAAGTTCCATCCTCTCCTTGAACCCCTTTCTAGATGAGAAAGGGCTTATAAGGGCGTGCGGCCGCATAACGGCCTTCGAAAATTTGCGATACGATAAACGACATCCTATAATCCTCCCGTACGAATGTGCACTCTCTCGACTACTGGTAAACTTTTCGCATCTCATAACGTTGCATGCAGGTAACCAATTAGTCGTACGTCTCACCCGGTCAAGATACTGTGTTCCGAAAATAAAGAATTTGGTTAAGGCCGTTATTAACTCCTGCAAGGTCTGCGTTATCCATAAGAAGCGATTGCAAGTTCAGATGATGGGAAGTTTTCCGAAAGAGCGAGTTTCTTTTTCCCGGCCATTCACGTACACTGGGATGGACTACACTGGCCCTTTCGACATAAAAAATTACACAGGTAGAGCTTGCCTAATCACAAAAGGGTATGTGTTGGTTTTCGTGTGTTTCTCTACAAAGGCCATCCATCTAGAGCCTACATCCGATCTGACGACCGAGAAATTTCTCGCCGCTTTCGCACGGTTCGTATCCAGAAGAGGTTGTCCCCGTCAAGCACAGTCCGACAATGGGAAAACCTTTCTCGGCGCTGCCACGCTGCTCTCCCGAGATTTTCTACAAGCCGTAAAAGAGTCTGTGACTGATGCGTATAGTCATCAGCAGCTCAACTGGCAATTCATTTTTCCTGGGGCACCCCATATGGGAGGCCTTTGGGAAGCGGAGAATAGAGAATCCAAGTCCATTGTGAATCGGTGGCAACACTTAAAGGCGCTCCATCAACAATTCCAAGCTCGATGGAAAGAGGAGTATCTCAAAGAGCTCCACAAGCGTAAAAAGTGGCAGTCCCCGACCGCAATTTTCCGCGTTGGCGACATGGTAGTCGTCAAGTAGGACAATCTGCCCTCGAATGAGTGGCGCCTTGGCAGAATCGACTCTGTCTTTCCGGGGGCTGACGGCAATGTCCGTGTCGTCAGCATTCTCACGGCACGCAGGATTATCAAGCGTCCCGTGACCAAGGTGGTGCTTCTGCCAGGAGAACAGTCCAACCGTCTTTCTCAACCAACATCCTCCACATAATTCCCCAACAATCTTCGCTATTCTAAGCAGTCTCAAATTATCCATATGTTTTCTTTTTATTCATTACTCACTACCAGATCACATCATGGTTCCTCGTCCACGCAGCGCTCAGGCATTGGATAGCAGACGTACTCGAGGTTTACATTCCTACCGATGCCGAGTCTGCCGTGGAATCCATCCGCTTCGGAAGTGCCAGAGGTTCCTAAAGCTGAGCGCAGAGAAGCGGCTTCGGGCAGTGCTCATCAACAAGTACTGCTCAAATTGTCTCGCCCACGAGCACTCCGACGGGAGTTGTCGCAGTGGCGACAAGTGTAAAACGTGCAACGGGAAGCACCACACGCTCCTCCATATGCACGAGCGTCCCCTGCCGTCGGCCACTCAGCAGCGTTCGCGCCGGCAGAATCCGCCAACTCGCCAAGCGCTGGCCCCGGCAAGGCGCTCGGCATCCGCCGCTTCTCAGCAGCGCTCGCACCAGAAGATCCGCCAACTCGCAGAGCGCTTGCCTCTCCGCCGCGCTCAGCCTCCTCGGCACCGGCTCCGTAACTTGCGTCCATCCTCCAACGGCACAGCGTGAATGTCCTGCCGACGGCCACGGTTACGTTGGACCTCGGCCTGAAGACCTTCGACACGGCCGCCCTCATCGACCCGTGTACGCCGACGAGCGCCGACTACGACCGTAGGCGACGAGAGGATCTGCACGGCGACAATTCGGTCGAAGTGCGACAACGGCTTCAAGCTCGAGGTGGTCCTAAAAGTAGAGCCGAACGTCCGCATCCGCACCCCCATCCGAGAGCTCTCTGAGACCGTGGTCGGCAGATACGGGGACCTCCCGTTGGCCAACGAACGTTTTTACTTACCGGCTACCATCTCCGTAGTCCTGGGTGCTGATGTCTACGCCAAGGTCATCCGACCTGGCTTCCGTTTGGTCGACGAGGGACTCCCAGTGGCCCAGAGCACGGCATTCAGGTGGATCCTGTCCGGCGCCTGCAGTCAAGCCTAGACGACAGGAGTGGGTTTTTTCTTTTGCAACGCTAGCGATTGCAAGGGGGCGGAATGTTTAAGCCGCTCTCCCCTCTCTTAAATTGCGCGCTCTTCCCTCGTGGCGAATGCCTACTCGCCCGCACTTGATGCTCGCGATTCAAGGCTCTCCCGCTCTCCCGCACTGGACGCTTGCAATTCCAGACTCTCCCGCCTTCCCGTTCCCGGAATTTCTCCACTGCGCTTTGAAGCGCAGCGCTCAATTAGGCTTAAGTTAATCTTTCATTGTCACACGATTGAAATACATTGCCCGGCCGGTCCGCGCTATAACACGAAAAGTTTTCAAAGTCTTTTTTTTCCATTTCTCTCGCGCTTCGCGATTGTCGAGTGTTTTCTCATCTTCTTCCACAGCTTGCCACCCGGCTACGTGCAACAGCCGCAACGCCTGACGAAGCTGCCCTCCAATCGACGAACAAACACCGACGACCCAACTCTTCAAAACTGTATAAATTGCATAATAAATGTCTTAAAAAGAAATATATAAGCCAGGCAAATGATCTGGACAAAATTTAAAAATATATAGCACAACAACAATAATAGAAAACTAATTCTGTAATCAAATTTTAAAAATTTAAGAAAATGGAATACAATAAAAATGAATAAATAAAAAAATATATATATATTAAATAAAAATGGCTACACTAAAGGCAATTAGAGACACGTATGATAGGGACATTCACTTTAAAGAAAAAATTCTGCAATTAGTTTCAGCAACTTCAGTGAGCATTTATGGTTTACAAAATTTATATATTGAAACATTTAATTTAGATACTTCTCCACTAATATATTGCACAAGCACCCAAAAGGGAATTGTATTATCCACTATTCCAGGCGTACAAGTTAGATCGGTAGTAGAGGAGCACCCAATACTGGGTAGAGCAATAGTAATGACAGTTTTCAAGAAATAATTCATATGCATAATATAATGGAATGGAATGAATTATACAAGCTAATAAATAATATAAAAGTAGACTTTGATAAATCGTATAAGTCAATTACCCAAAACAGGCCAATTCAAAAAAAATAATAATCAAAAAACACGTAGAAATCAAGAATATTAATACATGACCAAGGAAAAATTAAATCAAGATCATTGGTCCCAAGTATCAAAATTTTTGATCAGACTACGATATTAAAACTAATCATGCAAGCTGGTACATTCAATACGATGAACGATGTCGTATCAAAATTTGTAAATAGTTGCACAGAAGCAACCGGACAGCCAAACACTGTCCAATATTACAAAAATTATCCACAGCGCGGCGGAAACCGCGGACGTGGAAATTACAGAGGTAATTTTGGTAATCGTAATAATAATAATTACAACAATGGTAACCAATATAATAATGCTAATAACAACAGCAATGGTAACCAATACAATAATGGACGAGGCCAATATAGAGGAAACTATAGAGGCCGTGGCAACTCAAGTGGAGACCACAACAACAATAACCAAGGTAATGTCCGAGTTACCAATAATACATCAGGTGATACATCGGGAAACTCACAAAACCCTTTAGAGACTCAACAGTAGAAAATGCAAGGGTTAATACCGTTAATCTCAGTCAGAACATATTTGTATCATTCAATCATGTGTCTACAGGAAAATAACTCGTCTTCTTAGTAGACACAGGTGCAGACATTTTAATAGTTAAAGAAAATTCGGATGTCTTTCATGACATACAAGATAAGTAATCAAGAGGTAACGAAATCCAAGGGTTTCACTTCTATTGAGATACAGACCACTAAGTGCATAATCAAACACGATTTTCATATCGTGGACTTACATTTCGCTATCCCTTGTGATGGCATTTTAGGAATCGATTTTATAAAAAAATACAACTGTCAATTAGACTTCAAGTCATCTGAAGATTGGCTTATAATTATACCTAATAACTTAAAATTTCTGATTTATGTTCCAATAACATACAGTTCTGGCAACAACTTAATACTTCTGCCAGCAAGATCCCAAGTTATTTGAAAAATTCAACTAAATTCACAAGAAGACAGTGTATTGATTCCAAATCAAGAAATTATGCATGGTATTTACATAGCAAGTACCATAGCAACATCTTAAAACGCTTTCATAAGACTACTTAATACCACAAATAAAGATCAAGTAGTCAGTACAAAGAATTTAGCTTATGAATCACTTTCGAACTACGATGTAGTCAAAACTAATCTAGAAAATAAAGAAAAGTCTGTATTATCTCAACTTTCAAAAAACTTCCCTCCACAATTCAAGTCACAGCTTTCAAGTCTATGCACACAATATAATGATATATACGGATTGAAAACCGAACCAATAAGCACGAATAATTTTTATAAACAAAAACTGAGGTTAAAGGTTGATGAACCAGTATATATAAAACAAGAGAGAACGCTATAGTCGAGTGCCTCGACTATTAGATACCCGTTACTCAGCTAAAAAAGTTCAAATTATCAATTTGAATTCGGCGATCTCTTAGAGCTGGCAGCTTTACAGCACGAGCATCAGCACCAGCGCTGCTGTAGCGCTGCTGTAGCGCAGGCAGCTTTTGTCCTCCACTAGCAGCTGTGTTTATGTTTATGTTTTTGAGTGCAATAAATTGACTAGAAATATTAAACATACATACATATGTATATTGGCTAAACACATACATTCTTAAATAGTATTATGTATATTAAAGTCTAAATGTTTGCACAACACGAGTAACGGGTATAGCGAATAGCGTTCTTTGAAAGGAGTTATCTTTGCCGGGCAATTTCAACTGTTTACAATGTAAATACATACATATGTATATTCTTACATACATACACACATACGCCATTGTTTGACTCAGACCTCCAATTTGGCTAACTTGATTTGATTTGCATAATTCTTGGGATATAGTTCGGTATTGACAAATGAAAACCATCGCAATTTCCTTTAATAGAAATCCTTATCGAGAATTAACGTTGACTCTGTTGAGCACCTTGGCCAGCTGTTCCAAAGTCATCCGTTAGATGCTACCACGGGCCATGAAAGGCGGAAATGTAGGCGCTAGCCAGGCTTTAGCGTTTAATAGGTTTTTGGGCGTTAGAGTGGGCGTGGCAAACTTTTATTAGGCAAATCGATAGGTATTGACGAAACAAATACATATCAATTAAAATTTTCATAATAGCATCAAAACTGTGGTCACAGATTGTGGCTTGTGGGCGTCAGAGGGGGCGTGGCACCATGTTGAAACAAACTTGCGCTGCGTAGGAACTCCTAAAATCTGCATGCAAAATGCCAATCTTATAGCTTTTATAGTTTCCGAGATCTCAGCGTTCATACGGACGGACAGACAGACGGACAGACGGACATGGCTAGATCGACTCGGCTAGTGATCCTGAACAAGAATATATATATACTTTATGGGTCGGAAACGCTTCCTTCTACCTGTTACATACTTTTGCACGAATACAATACAACCTTTTACTCTACGAGTAACCGGTATAAAAATTACAGAAGCCCAAACAAGTCAAGTCAAGAACGAAATACAAAAACAAGTCGGAAAATTGATCAACGACGGGATTGTTGAACCATCTGTATCTGAATATAATAGCCCATTGTTACTTGTTCCTAAAAAACCATCTCCAGGTTCGCAGCAAAAGAAATGGAGATTAGTGATTGGCTATCGTCAAATTAATAAAAAATTATTGTCCGATAAATTTCCACTCCCAAGAATTGATGATATTTTGGATCAACTGGGACGAGCAAAATATTTTTCATGCCTTGACTTAATGTCAGGATTTCATCAAATTGAACTCGAAAAAAATTCAGGGGATATAACGTCATTTTCAACGAGCAATGGCTCGTATCGCCTCACGCGATTTCCTTTCGGATTAAAAATAGCGCCTAATTCATTTCAGAGAATTAGTCATCATTCTCTGAAATGAATTAGGCGCTATTTTTAATCTGCATTCTCTGGATTAGAACCAAGCATTCTTTTATATGGATGATTTGATAGTTAAAGGTTGTTCCGAAAAACATATGCTTAAAAACTTAACAGACGTTTTTGAGAAATGTAGGAAATACAATCTAAAGTTACATCCAGAAAAATGTTCATTTTTTATGCATGAGGTGACTTTTCTCGGTCATAAATGCAGAGAAAAAGGAATACTTCCAGATGAAAAGAAATACGATGTCATTATGAACTATCCAGTCCCACATGATGCGGACAGCGCTAGACGTTTTATAGCATTTTGTAATTATTATAGGCGTTTTATTAAAAATTTCGCCTAAAATACAGATTATGTAAAAAGAATGTTACTTTTGAAAGGACAGATGAATGCCAAAACGCATTCCAATATTTAAAAACAAAACTAATGGAACCTACTGGAAATATAAAAAAAGTCACTACTAGATATCAAAATAGACAGAAAATCCGCGCGGAAAACAAAGAAATAGAATTGCCTAGGCAATCTATAGAGAAAGCTTCTAAGCCCAACGTATACGAAGTCATAAACAATGACGAAGTACGTAAAGTAGTGACCTTGCATGTAAAAAATATGATATGTTTATTTAAACATGGCAGAAAAATTACTGCGAGATATGACGTTAGCGATTTATATACCAATGGAATCCTAGACTTAGGTCAATTTTTCCAAGTGCTTGAAATGCAAGCCGGTATACATAAAGTCAGCCAACTAAAAATGGCACCGTGGGAAAATATCTTTGAACATGTTTCAATAGATAATTTTAAACAAATGGGCAATACGATATTGAATATATTAAGAGTATAGCTACTCAACCCGGTGGCCCTTATAGAAAAACAAAATGAGAAAGAAGCTATACTGTCTAAATTCCATGACGATCCCATACAAGGAGGTCATACTGGCATAACAAAAACCTTGGCCAAGGTCAAAGGACATTATTTTATGGAAAAGTATGACTCGAGATATTACTGAGTACACACGAAAATGTCAGAAATGCCAAAAAGCTAAAATAACTAAGCACCAGAAGACTCCATTGATACTAACTGATACGCCTACAAATGCTTTCGACAGAGTGATAGTGGACACTATTGGTCCATTACCATCTTAAAGTTTCTGACTTTCAAAGTGAACGGTCGTGTTTTTTTCTGCGCTTCGAATTTTGTATTTTGTTTTCGTTTATTCCCATCGGTGGGTGTTATCAAAACAATTTTAATTTTCTTCCGTGTTATTTAAACATAAATTTAAACTCCGTTCGCTTCGCGAGCGCAACTTTGTATTTAATACTAATAAATTGTTTTAGTTTTCGTAATTCTTATCTGTGTTTTTTTTTCTTTTATCCCCACCGTTTCTCTTTTGTGCATGCCCTTTAACTTATTTACGCTCCCGCTCTCTTGCTCTCTTTGCTTTGAAGGTTCTAAGCGTGCAGTTTCTGCGCTCTTGCGGTACTTATAACTGCTCGCTTATAAATTTCAATTCGCTTTTTTGGTACAGTGGTCCCAATAAATAAAATGAATAATACAAATTTAGTCTGCTTCTGCAAGAAATGCAGCCTCGTAATCAGGGCTGACCAGTCTAATATGACTTGCTGGCTGTGTGAAAATATGGTGCACACCAAGTGCGCCGGTTTTACTGGCCGGACAAGTGATGACCTATCAAAGGGGCCCAATTTGCAGTTTTGTTGTGACGCTTGTGTCGAGGTTGCGAACGAGATGAAATCGTTCATGCGCCAAACTAAAGGCAGCCTGATGGGGCTGATTAGCTGTTTCGGTGTTGCTAGAGATAGTTTTCGCCGAGCTGATGATCTCCTCTCTGCGCTGGACTCGCAGTTTAATAGTCGTAAGCTATTAGAAGAGTCCCCTAAGCGCAAAAAGACCGCAGAGCATTCCGGCGGAACAGCAGCCGATTTCAGCAAACCCTCAAATGTTGCTAAGATCGGCAGCTAAAAAAGATTCGCTATCCGAACAATCCGTTACATAATGCATGTAACCAGGGACTGCTAAGAATTCCGATTTGTCCGTAGTGGTTTCACAATTAGTGGATCCACCTATCTCTCAGAATGTAGCATCACCACCACAAGGGACTACTGAGTCCGGACAACCGGCTCAAGTTGGTTTGGCAGAAGCAATGTCTGCTCCACCAAAATCCCTTTCAGTGGTTCCACTCAAGAAACAAATTTTCGTTTCTCGGCTTTCCCCTGATCAAACATCTTCTGACGTATTGTCTTATATACAAGACAAAACTAACTATTGTAATAGTGTAAAATAGTGGAAAAGTTTAAGTTTTCTTATGCTAGAGACATTTCATCTTTCAAGATAACTGTCCCTAACGAGCTTTTTGAAGCCATATGCTCGGGCGACTTTTGGCCGGATAATATGGTTGTAAAAGAGTTCGAGGCTAAGATAAAGAAGAAGGGGCCCGTGGGAGTAAAACTTCCTAGTCGAGGCCAAACCAGTGTACCAATTTCAAAAAACTAACTTCTAACCTCCTTCTTTCCTATCAGAATGCAAGAGGTTTGCGCAGCAAACTTACTAAATTGTATTCCGATAGCCTTTCCTTTGCATCTCATATTATTGTGTTCACAGAAACCTGGTTAAAGCCGGAGATCTTTAGCTCCGAAGTTTTTCCACGTAAGTACACAATATATAGGTATGACCGTCCCTCTAGACGGGAAGGTGGAGTCTTAATTGGAGTTGATTCAAACCTCCCGTCTGAGAAGTTATTTTTTGATGAATTCAATACCATTGAATTTATTTGTGTAAAGTTATCGCTTCCTGGTAACTTTATATACAAAACTTGCTCATATATTCCGCCGTTGTCTAAGCTTCCTGATTATGTAAATCACATATCCGTTATTAAGTCCGTTGCAAATAAGCTTTCCGATAAGGATCAGTCGATAGTTCTAGGTGATTTTAATATACCTGGAGTTACTTGGTCCACTGAGGATGGATCGAATGTCTTACTACCTATAGCACAGCATGATTTTATTAATGGCCTGCTTGACATATCTTTATCTTAAATAAACCATGTTCGAAATTCATTAGGTCGCCTACTTGATTTGTGTTTTGTATCAAATCCTGAAGGTGTGTTTCTGTCCAGAGTAGCACCACTCACGCAACCTGAAGATCCATATCACCCAACATTCGAACTTTCATTTGATACGGGTAGAAAAAAATAGAAGAAAAATCAGAAAAATCCAAACGAATACATTGTTTTCGCAAGGCAGACTTTCTGAGGCTAAATAATTTTATTTCTGGCTTTAATTGGTCTGATCTTTACCTATGCATTAATATGTCCGATGCAGTAAATGTTTTTTACACTGCTGTTTAGGTCAGTGGCCCACTGCATTGGCGCTGGTCCCTGAGCTCTCGCGCTCCCTCGCTCGCCTCTCGCAACGTCTGCGCTCCAGAGTGCGAACTTCGGGTTTCGCATCCGAACTCTTCGAACGGCCGCTGCCGATCTCCGCTCTCGCTTGAACGGAGTAAAGCGGGCGGGAGCGCGGTTTTAGTTTTAAGTTTCAATTAGTCTCATGTGTACCTCTGAATAAACGACATTGAAATACACCACGACGCCCCCGACTTCTCACTTTCGTCTGACTTTGCGTTTGCGCCGTGGGAATTTTTGTGTCTCAAATTCGTTTTTTGTGGAAGGATCGCCCCCTACAAACATTTTGGTCCATTCGAACCGGATAAGGATATCCATTCGACCAGCAGCTCCTGTGATTTCTTCCGCAAAAAAAGATATGTACGAGCATTTTCCGACTCCCTCTCGCTGCCGGTCTTTAGCAGTGGTTCGAACATTAAATTTCGTTCACACTGCAGTAAGATTTTTTTTCGTGTCAACTCCACGCCGCTGTCGAGATATTTTTTTGCCTTGTGTTTTTTTTCTCTCCACATAATTTTATTTGTTCCGTCACTTCAAATACAGTCCACTCTTCGACGCTCTACTGTACCGATATACACTTACACATAAACGCATGCCTGCCCATACCTACATAGAACTATTTTCGGCCTCCACATACAGGAACATACACATATCCATAAACGCATGCATGCCCATATCTACATAAATATATTTTCTGCCTCCACATACAGGAACATAAAATAAAATAAATTCAAATCCACACGGGTGCGACCGTGATTGTTTTTCTCCAAATTGCCGCAATTAATCGCCCCAACGGCTGTGTTATTATTGTTGCTGATTCTTTTCATCTGTTCCGTCATTTCAAATACAGTCCACTCTTCGACGCTCTACTGTACCGATACACACTTACACAAAAACGCATGCATGCCCATATCTACATAGAATTATTTTCTGCCTCCACTTACAGGAACATACACATATCCATAAACCCATGCATGCCCATATCTACATAAATATATTTTCTGCCTCCACATTCAGGAACATAAAATAAAATAAATTCAAATCCACACGAGTGCGACCGTGATTGTTTTTTCGACAAATTGCCGCATTAACCACCGCAGCGGCCGTGTTGTTATTGTTGCTGTTTTTTTTTCCTTCTCTCTCTCTACTGCGCCCTCACGCATGCACTGCTCTGCCGACCGGCATAACCCAGTGAAAGCTTCTCCCGAACCAAAGCCAAGGTTTTTTAATTCCACCATTCCGGCTCCGAAAAAAAAAAAATAAGTATTTATAATTATAATTATTATTTAAATATATAAATTATTAATTCATAATTATAATTACTATTTAATTATAAATATTATTTAATTATTTCCGGCAATGTAATTAATTTATTTAATGGATTAATTAATTTATTTTTATTGCTGTTTTCCGGATTGTCCAAAACAAGTGGCGATGCGCACGCCATTGTTTCCAAAGCCCCGCTGACCAACGAAGGGTTTATCTCCGCGTGGCGAAGCCTCACCGACCGCTTCGAATATCGGCGGTTATTAGTCAATAGCCAGCTAAAAATCCTCTTCAACATTCAGGCAGTACCCCAAGAGTCCGGAGCCGCTCTGAAGGAGCTGCAAGGGACAATCCAAAGTTGCCTGACAGCCTTAGAGATGTCCTCTATTCAAGTCGAGACTTGGGATTGTCTCCTGGTTTACATGGTTTCTTTAAATCACGCTTTCGATGTGGGAGCAATCCATTCACAACAAGGCTGAGATTCCAACATGGAATGAGTTAGACTCGTTCTTGACAGAGCGTCATCGCACTCTGGAGGCTATCGATGACATCAGGCCTAGCAGTTCGGGTCAGGTTCCGCCAAGGTCGACACCTGCGAGCGCCCCAGCGCGTAGGCTTAATTCTTACGAGGCCAGAGTGACTCCAGCCCCAAGAGGGTGCGATCTCTGCTCCAGAGAGAATCATCCTGTTCGCTTATGTCCGCGCTTCATTGAGATGGATATAAATGGTCGCTCCGACTACATTAAGAAAAAGCAGCTTTGCCTGAACTGTTTTGCACGAGGGCACTTGCAACGGGATTGCACTAGTGCCCATAGCTGCTTCACGTGCCACAGCCGTCATCACACCCTCCTGCACCGCGGTAATCCATTCGCGGCCGCTCCAAGTCCGTCTGCGCCATCCAGGTCTCGACCCGCGCATACTACAAGAGGCACGAGCCCCACAGAGGATCATTCTGATGTGCAAGTGTGCTTCGCTTCCGGCTCAAGAGCCGTCTTACTAGGCACAGCCCTCATTAACATTTGCCATTTAGGGTGCAATTTCCAGGCGCGTGCCCTAATCGACTCTGGTTCCGAGGCAACCTTTATTACGGAGAGACTTTTCAACCTCGTCAAACTTCCATTCAAGACTATCCAGGCCCAAGTCTCTGGTCTTAATCAAACCGTTGCCGCTCAGTCCACGAAACTCTGTCATTTTTCTATTCGATCGCCTTCCAGATCCGGGCTGCATTTAGAAACTTCAGCTTACGTTCTTCCGCAGCTGGCCGGGAATCTGCCTTCGTATCCAGTCCCTCGAGATCTTCTTAAGGGAATTCCTGACATCCCCCTTGCAGATCCCAAGTTCTTCGAGAGCTCCCAAATCGATGTCTTGATAGGAGCCGATATTCTTCCAACCATCCTCCTCGGCAACGCCAGGGCTAACATTTGCGGTTCACTTCTCGGCCAGGAAACCATTTTTGGATGGGTGTTCACAGGCCCCATATCTCCAGCGGCCCCCCGCAATTTGTCCGACTTCTCCACTCGAGATACCTGCGGACTCGACGACTCGTTGGATCATCTCCTTACCAAATTCTGGGAGGTGGAGGAAGTGCCCACACAGATAGTCCCCGAGTCTGATTCCGTCTGCGAACACAATTTTGTCCAGACTACAAGAAGGGACAATCGTGGCAAATACGTTGTGATGCTCCCCTTACGCGATCCCGAGCATAATGGTTCCGAGCTCGCATCTTCACGATCCTTTGCTCTGGCTCAATTTCTGCGTAACGAGCAGCGCCTAAAAAGAGATCCTCCCCTGAAGGCCCGGTATGACTCTGTAATCCATACCTCGACTTAGGTCACATGGCCGAGGTCCCTTTGACGAGCAGTTCCGCCACGTACTACCTTCCACATCACGCCGTTCTTAAGCCCGAGAGCACAACCACTAAAGTGCGGGTGGTTTTCAACGCCTCTAGCCCTTCCGCAAACGGGACCAGTCTGAATGACATACTTTACGCGGGCCCGGTCTTACAATCCGACCTCACGATTCAAATCCTGAAGTGGCGATACTTTAGGTTCGTTTTCAACGCCGACATCGAGAAGATGTATCGGCAAATTTGGGTAGACCCCCAGCATACTCCTTTGCAGCGCATTCTATTCCGCAATTCCGATGGGGAAATCCGCGACTACGAGTTGAAAACAGTCACCTTCGAGGTCAATTGTGCCCCGTTCCTAGCGATCCGTGTCCTGCAACAGCTCGCCGACGACGAAGAGTCGAGGTATCCGCAGGCGAGTCGGATTATCCGACAGTTCATGTACGTCGACGACGTACTCGCGGGGCAGACTCCAAAACCGAAGCGCAAGCGGCTATCCGCGAGCTCCAGGATGCCCTGGATTCAGCAGGATTCCCCCTTAGAAAATGGACATCCAATAGCAAGGCGATCTTAGCCAACATCCAGAGTGACCATCTCCTTCGCGCGGACTTCCTTGAAATCGACGCAGAGAGCACGGCTAAAACTCTCGGAGTGCGGTGGAAGGCGACGTCCGACGAGTTTTTCTTCATTCCGCCCGAATTGACCTTGTCTTCAACGTTCACAAAGCGTCAAGTCCTATCCCAAATCGCCAAACTATTTGATCCCGCGGGTTGGCTCGCCCCCTTCATAGTCCGGGCGAAGATGTTCATGCAGGACATTTGGCTCCAAAATCTAGGATGGGACGAGGCCCTCCCTCGAGATTTTTGCCAAAGATGGGTTGACTTCCTGGAAAATTACTCCGCTCTTGATCAGATCCACATTCCCCGATGGGTCGCTTTCCGACCACATTTGAAAATTGAGCATCATGGGTTCTGTGACGCCTCGCAGAAGGCGTACGGCGCAGCTCTCTACGTCCGAGTTGAGGCTGGGTCCGCGGTAATGGTGAACTTGCTCACGGCAAAGACACGGGTGGCCCCAGTAAAAACGGTGTCACTCCCGCGGCTTGAGTTGTGCGGAGCCTTGTTATTGTCCGAAATGGCCAACGCCGTTCTTCCGAAGATGCCCGGGCAGGCGTCCGCCCTGCACTGTTGGACGGACTCTACGATTGTTCTCGCCTGGTTGCATAAGCCAGCGTGCCAATGGACAACGTTCGTGGCAAATCGTGTGACCAAGATTACCCAGCTTACCGAGGTGGAGAAATGGGCACACGTCCGCTCCGAGCATAACCCGACAGATCTCGCTAGCCGGGGGGTGGCGCTTCAAGACCTTGCGGACAGCGAGCTGTGGTGGCATGGTCCTGCCTGGCTGCAGTGGCCTCGCTGCGAGTGGCCCACTCAAGGCTATGAACCCCCTGTGACTGAACTCGAGAAGCGAGCAGTCAAGGTCCATGTTGCGGAGGCCCCTCCTGAAGACATTCTGGAGCGTTTTTCCACACTCGACAAGGCGTTGCGAGTCCTCGCTTACGCTCATCGGTTCATCCAGCGTTCGCGAAAACTCATGTCCCCGTTTGAGGATCTCTTGACAGCTCCTGAAATTGCGTCAGCCGAGCGGCTCCTGATTTCCGTCACGCAACGCAGGCACTTTGCCATTGAGATGGGCTGCTTAAGCCAGAAACGGCCAGTGCCAGCATTCAGCCTGGTCCAAAACCTGAACCCGTTCATTGATTCCCAAGGGCTCATGAACGCATGCGGCCGAGTCACGGCTTCCGAACTTCTCCAGTATGATGAACGGCATCCTGTCATCCTTCCATACGACTGCCATCTGTCCCGACTCCTCGTCCATTTTACGCATCGTATAACGCTGCACGGTGGCAATCAGCTTATGATCCGTCTAATCCGTTCCAATTTCTGGATCCCGAGGGTGAGGAATTTGGTCAAGTCCGTCATATATTCATGCAAGGTCTGCATCATCCACAAAAAAAGGTTGCAAACGCAACTGATGGGAGACTTACCCAAAGAACGAACGTCCTTCTCGCGCCCTTTCACATATACCGGTGTGGACTATGCCGGTCCCTTTGACATCAAAAACTACACGGGACGAGCCTGTCTCATTACGAAAGGGTATGTGCTGGTGTTCGTGTGCTTCGCCACTAAGGCCATCCATTTAGAACCTACTTCCGACCTTACGACTGAGAAGTTTCTCGCAGCCTTCGCCCGTTTCGTGTCCAGAAGAGGATGCCCCCGTCAAGTTCAGTCGGACAATGGCAAGACCTTTGTGGGTGCGGCTGCCTTACTCTCCCGCGAGTTTCTCCAAGCTCTCAAGGAAGCTGTGACAGGTGCCTATAGTCACCAGCAGCTGCTCTGGCAATTCATTCCTCCGGGAGCACCCCACATGGGAGGTTTGTGGGAAGCAGGTGTTAAGAGCTTCAAGACCCTCTTCTACAAGTCTACGGCGACGCGAAATACACATTCGAAGAGCTGTCCACGCTTCTAGCTAGGATCGAAGCATGCCTGAATTCGCGTCCGCTCGCGCCGATGTCCGAAGACCCCACTGACCTCTTGGCACTTACGCCTGGGCACTTTCTTGTTGGAGGGCCCCTCCTCGCCATGGTCGAACCCGAGATAAAGGGGGACACCACATCTATTATAAACCGCTGGCAGCATCTGAAGGCTCTTCATCAACAATTTCGTCTGCGATGGAAAGAGGAGTACCTCACGGAACTCCATAAGCGGAATAAGTGGCGAACCCCTACAAGAAATCTCCGTGCCGGGGACATGGTGGTAGTCAAGGAAGACAACCTTCCGTCCAATGAGTGGCGATTAGGCAGAATCGCCGCGGTGTTTCCAGGAGCCGATGGCCATGTTCGTGTGGTCGACATCCGCACTGCACGGGGACTCATTAAGCGTCCCATAGCGAAGGTCGTCCTTCTTCCAATGGAAGAGTCCGTCTGCCCGCAATAACCAGTCGACCCTTCACTCCGGTGGTTCAATTCATCACTTCGATTCGTAGCGTCAATTAATAGTTCCAACCCGTAGTTCCAATTCACAGTTCTTATCACTACTGATCCAAATTTTTTATTTTGTCCTATTCCGCCAATCAGATTTCACACGATGTCTCCACGTCCGCGCAGTGCCATCGTATGGAGCACAGACGAACTCGAGGTATGCAATCCTACCGTTGCCGAGTCTGTAGCGGGATCCATCCACTTCGGAAGTGTCGTCGGTTCCTCCGTCTGAGTGCCGAGAAGAGGCTCCGGGCTGTCCTTGCCAACCGGTACTGCCACCGCTGTTTGGCCCACGAGCACTCCGACGGAGCGTGTCGGCGAGGTGATCGCTGCAAAACTTGCAGCCAGGATCACCACACTCTGCTTCATCTCTCGGAGCCACCGATGGCATCACGGCAGTCCCGCCCGGCAGCACGCCGGTCGCAGAGATCCGCTGCTACTTCGCAACACTCCTCAGCCGCTCCTCGGCCCTCGTCCGCGGCAATTTTCTGCTACTCGGGGTGCCACGCAGCTTGCGGTCACCGCTCCGTCCTTAACGTCCCTCCTACAGCGGCACAGCGTCAACCTCCTACCGACGGCTTTGGTGCGTTTAGAGACCGGGAGTCGAGTCTTCGACACTGCGGCGCTCATCGACCCGTGTACGCCTATGAGCTGTATCGACGCTTCGCTAGCGTCGAGTTTCCGCTTTGCCGACCATACCTCTGAATAAACGACATTGAAATACACCACGACGCCCCCGACTTCTCACTTTCGTCTGACTTTGCGTTTGCGCCGTGGGAATTTTTGTGTCTCAAATTCGTTAAACTCATTTTTTAATTCCTGTGTTCCGTGGTACTATCAGTCAACTTCCAATAAATCACCTTGGTTTAGCAAAGAGTTGACACACTTAAGAAATGTAAAGTCCAGACTTTTTAGGAAATATAAAAATACCGGTTCTCAATCTGTTTTTACTAGATATTTAAGTGCTCGGTCAAGATTTACCGTGCTTAATGCTCAGTGTTATAACAGTTACTTAAACCGTTGTAAGGTCCAGTTCTCTCAGGACCCGAAACAGTTTTAAAACTTTGTTAACACCAAGCGTAATTTATTTGCCCAATTTTTTCAAACGACTTACTCTACTTTAGATTATTCATTACAGCCTTATTCTTACACCATATCCAAGTCAAAGCTCATAATCTGTCCCACTTTAACAGAAAGCTCTCTTCTTTTGGATCTTCTTCGTATTAAGCCTGTTTATTCGCCAGGGCCCGATGGTATTCCTGGGCGCGTGCTTAGGTATTGCGCTAAGGCCCTGTGCAAATCTCTTCACTAGTTGTTTACCTTATCTCTAGAAACCAATTCCCAAATATTTGGAAGGAATCATTTGTTATTCCTCTTTTCAAAAAAGGTAACAAGTTAGAAGCCAGTAACTACAGAGGTATTTCTAAGTTGTCAGCTATTCCTAAGCTTTTTGAAAAAATTATTACTCCTCATTTGCAGCACCTTTGCAGATAAATTATTTCTCCGTGTCAACACGGATTTATTAAACGTAGATCCACAATCACAAACCTTCTAGAGCTCACTTCATTTGTGATAAAAGGCTTCAATAGTAGTTTTCAAACAGACGTCATTTACACTGACTTTAGTAAAGCATTTGACTTCTGTAAATCACTTCTCATTCAAAAACTTGACCTTTTAGGTTTTCCAGTTGATCTGCTTAAATGGATTTCAAGTTATCTGAATGGCAGGTCACAAAGGGTCCTTTTTAAAAATTCAATTTCTGAAATTCTCCGTGTTACCTCCGGTGTCCCACAAGGGAGCCATCTGGGTCCGTTACTTTTTACATTATTTATTAATGATCTTCCCTCAATTATAAGTCATTCTCGCGTACTTATGTACGCAGATAATGTTAAGTTGTGCCTGCAGTATAAGGACATTTCCTGCCATTTAGACTTGCAATCCGATCTAGATAATTTTCAAAACTGGTGCCGAGATAATTTACTAAATTTAAACGGTTCCAAGTGCAAGCTGATGACTTTTTATCGGGCCAATCCGATATACGCGACTTACACGTTAAGTGGCAGCTCTTTGGATAGAATAACTCTTGTAAACGATCTTGGCGTTCTCTTGGACCCCAAACTAAAATTTTCTAATCACATTTCGTCCATGGTTAATAAAGCCAGAGGAGTGCTTGGATTTATTAAAAGGTGGTCAAAAGAATTCGATGATCCTTATTTGACTAAAACTTTATTTATTTCGCTAGTCCGTCCGATTCTGGAGTATGGGTCTCCTGTCTAGAGTCCACAATACGGAATACATATTGGTCGTATTGAATCTGTACAAAAAAACTGCCTTCTTTTTGCTTTACGGCGCCTAAACTGGGATGCAAATCTTATCTTACCTTTTATTCTAGTAGACTTCTTTTGATTAATTTACCATCCCTAGCCAACCGTAGAACGATGCTTGGTACTATCTTTATTTATAACCTTATACATGGTGATATTGACTGCCCCGACTTGTTAAGTCGGCTAAACTTTTCTGGTAAGTAGATTAACTAGAAATTATATTCCCCTAACTTTAAATCATTGTAGATCTAACTATGCCTTGCATGAGCCTTTCAGAGTATTATGTTCTGACTATAATAGACTTTTTCCTGTAATATCAAATCTTGACTCTCTGCCGCTCCTAAAACGATTAATACTTGCTTCATTGGCACAAGATTGATCTAACTGTTACTTTTTTCCCCGGACCTTTACCTTTATTTTCCTATCTCGCGTCTATCTTATCGCGAATCGTGCCGTCCGATACACGGCTGCGCCCCTCGGTCGGTTGGGTGGGTAGGGGGGCCGTAGGACTCCGCGCGAAAAAAAAAAAAAAAAATCAGAAACTGGCAATGAATATGCGGTTACTCTAATATGGGACCTAACTAAATACTTAGTAGCCATACCAGTTCCAAATAAGAACGCGAACACTGTCGCTAAAGCAATTTTTGAATCATTCATTCTGAAGTACGGTCCAATGAAGACGTTCATTACGGACATGGGTACAGAGTATAAGAATTCAGTTATAAATGATTTGTGCAAAAACCTAAAAATTGAAAATTTAACATCTACGGCACACCACCACCAGACAGTCGGAACAATAGAACGAAGTCATCGAACTTTCAATGAATATATACGCTCATATATATCTGTTGATAAAACTGATTGGGACGATTGGCTCAAACATTTCGTTTTTTGTTTCAATACGACCACCTCAATGGCACATAATTATTGTCCATACGAGCTAGTATTTGATAAAACAAATAATTTACCAAAACAATTTAATAGTATAGAAAATATAGAACCCATATATAATATAGATGACTATGCTAAGGAAAGTTAATATAGATTAGAAGTAGCATACAAAAAAACTAGAGTAATGATAGAAGGAAATAAGAAAATAATAAAATACTATATGATCAGAAAATAAACAACCTCGATATATCAGTGGGTGATCAAGTCCTTTTAAGAAATGAATCAGGTCATAAGTTAGATTATCTATATACAGGTCCGTATAAAGTAACGGAAAAAGAAGAAAGAAATAGCATTATAATAATGAATAATAAAAACAAAAAACAAAAAGTTTATAAGGATAGATTAAAAACGTTTATTTCATAATTGCATTTAACATGGCCATGCTTAGAAATACTTCTTTCTTAAATAAGAATACTATTATCAATTCCATTCTCTTTATATCAAAAAAAAAATTAAAAAAATTTTAATAAAAAATTATTATTATTCCTTTAAGTAAAATATACCAATAAAATAACGTAATATATTATTAAGTTATTTTATTGGTATATTTTACTTAAAGGAATTATAATAATTTTTTATTAAAAATTAATAACTTAATAATATATTACGTTATTTTTCAAAAGGAGGGAGAAGTAGTATGCGCATTTATTGAATATTTACTGTACCAAGAGTACTTGACGCAAACACACTGTAACACTTTGTTGCAGTGCATTTATAAACAAAGGCCCGGTCAAAAACCTAAGTGGCCGAACACGAGTCGATCGGCGCGCTCACAGAAAGTGCAAGTGTCAGCATTCTGTTACACACGCCGGCCGAACTCAAGTGCATGCATATACCCTCGCGCTCCAGCTTAAGAGAGCATAATTTAATTCATATAACATATAGATATACATAGCCGTCTCTTTGCCGTCCAAATGTAGGCAGCGCAGCTACGAGACTTAGGCTTACTTAGAACCTAAGGGAAATTGTGAAAATCAGACACAACTCGACGTTGATAGCGGCACTAATGCTGCTCCAGCCTTTTAAATAAAGATTGATAAAGAAAAGAATAAAATTGAGTGTTCTCATTTTACGACAAAGGGCTTATCGTCGCGCATGACGAGACTATGTTCAGCGACCTGAGCATAGCTAACTCTCGGTCGATGAAGCCTTGTTGCCTCGGGCTCAACGATAAAATCTGTTGCTCATCGTCATGGTCTTCCGCCTCCATCCTAGCGGTTGTCCCAGTGTCCTTTGTCGTTCCTCCTTGTCTGGCAGTCCCCAATTGGACCCTAAGCTTGTCGGAGTGTACCGCTTCTTCTCGATCGTCCCTCGGTGTTATGAGTACTGCAAGTGACGTCGGCTGACTCCACAGGTCCTCGTCGGGCTCAGCGAAACGCCAGTCGCTGGGACCCTGAGAATAATTGTCGTCCGATCTCATCGAGCTACCACCGGCTTCGCCTTCGGAGGTGAGGACCTCCTCCTCGTCTTCTTCTCCCCGACTATCCCCGCCGTTTTCCTGTGGGTAGAAGGCCTCGGTGTCCTGGGAGTCATCGGACAGCATGTTTACATCGTTCATCTGAAACAGTAATCTAGTCTTATTGGTATAACCCTACCTTTCGAACTCCCTACCTAACGGTGTAGCTAAAAGAGGACTCGTTAATCTTAACCTATTACAAACGTGGGTCTTAAAGTTTTTCTATGGTTACAGACCGCTTACCGTGCCGGGTTACTCGACCCGGTGAAGTCGTCGTCGCTCGCGTCGAGCGCGTCCTCTGCATAGCAGGGTTTAAGTTGAGATAAATTGGCGATCCGTCACGGACGGTCTCCTGGGCGCTGCAGACGTACTAAGTTCGCACGATGTCGAAGATTCCTTGGAGGTGTGAAGCCTTTTCTTCAGGGCCTACATATATGCACGACCGTCGATCCGGGAGTATGTTCGTCATACATCGCAGGCAAGCGCAGCTCCCGTCGCTAAGTGAGAAATGCTGGAGTATACCCAGTCGAGTCCGATACACTACTATTGAAAGCGAGGGAAATGTCCGGCAACATATTATCCCAAGAACTCTGGTCTCCTTCCGACAGCTGAGATATCAGCGTCTTCACCGTACGATTGGTCCACTCCTGCGGATAATACGGAGCCGTGTACTGGACTTCCACGCCGAGCTTAGCAAAGTAGTCTTTTAGGGCCCGACTTGTCAATTGTCACATACAAACTTCCGGGGGATGCCCACTCGCCCGAGTAAGCGTTCGCGAAAAGTGTCTGTAGGATCTGTGGGATCAACTCTACCCATTTGGAGAACACGTCGTGGAAGACGAAAATCATCGAGTTCCCTTGTTCCGATCGGGGCATCGGACCTACAAAGTCAGCACAGAGAATGTCGAAGGGTTCGCTTACGACACGGGTAAGTATCTTCCCTGCTGCTTTGCTATGAACGGTCTTAAATTTCTGGGAATACTCGCAGCGTGTAGCGTATCGGCCACGACGTTCAACTTCCCTCGTCGGTAACGCACGCCGAATTGGAACTGTTGCAATTCCAAAGCCCAGCGCGCTATTCGGCCAAAGGACTCTCAATAGAATTTAACCATTTGCGAGCCAAGTGGTCGGTAACGAATCGGTAGCCCTCCAGGTAACATTGCATCTTCCTGATGGCCCAGATGATGGCCAGACACTCCTTTTCTGTCGTTGTGTAGTTGTGCTCTGCAGGAGTTAGTCGACGGCTAGCGTAGGCGATGACCTTCTCTCGGCCTTCGACGTCCTGAGATAACACCGCCTACGTCACTCGCATCAGTCTGTAAGACAAACTTCCGGTCGAAATCCGGACAACCCAACACCGGTGCGGTGGTTAGGCACCTCCTAATTTCTTGCAAGGCGGTTTGCTGTTCCGGTCCCCACATACACTTCCGGCCTTTCTTCAGTAACGCAGTCACTGGATGCACGATGGTCGCGAAGCTTGGGACGAATCTCCGGTACCAGGATGCCATCCCGATCCATTGACGTAGTTCCTTCAGGTTACTGGGGGTCTTAGGCCCATTGATCGCAGACACCTTCTCGGGATCGGTCTGAATCCCTTCGCCGCCGATCACACTGATGACCGAGGTAAACCAGTTTCTGCTTGAAGAATGCACACTTCCTTGGATTAATCCTCAAATTCGCTGCCCGTAATCTGCGGAACACTTCGGCGAGGTTAGCGAAGTGTTTCTCCTCCGTAGCGCTAACGACAATGATGTCATCTAAATAAGCGAAAGAAACCGGCTCCATCTCTGCCCCGATTATGCTGTCCAGAGCACGTTGGAACGTTGCACTGGCGCAGTGCAGGACAAAGGGCATGACCTTCCATTGATATAGTCCCCGACCCGGAACCGTGAAGGCCGTGTATTGACGACTATCCCATGGGTATTTGCCAAGAGCCGTTTTTCAAATCCAACGTGGAGGTAAACCGGTCGTGACGCAACTTCTCCAGGATGTGATTGATCCTCGGGACCGGGTAGGCGTCGGGCACTGAGTATGCATTCAACTGTCGGTAGTTTTCTTTTTCTTCACCAATAGGATTGGTGCGCTGTGTGGGCTCAAAGGGCATGACCTTCCATTGATATAGTATCCGACCCGGAACCGTGAAGGCCGTGTATTGACGACTACCCATGGGTATTTGCCAATAGTCGTTTTTCAAATTCAACGTGGAGGTAAACCGGGCGTGAGGCAACTTCTCCAGGATGTGATTGATCCTCTGGACCGGGTAGGCGTCGGGCACTGAGTATGCATTCAACTGTCGGTAGTCGACACACATGCGCCAGTCTCCAGCCTTTTTCTTCACACATAGGATTGGTGCGCTGTGTGGGCTCAAAGGGCATGACCTTCCATTGATATAGTATCCGACCCGAAACCGTGAAGGCCGTGTATTGACGACTATCCCATGGGTATTTGCCAAAAGTCGTTTTTGAAATCCAACGTGGAGGTAAACCGGGCGTGACGCAACTTCTCCAGGATGTGATTGATCCTCGGAACCGGGTAGGCGTCGGGCACTGAGTATGCGTTCAACTGTCGGTAGTCGACACACATGCGCCAATCGCCAGCCTTTTTCTTCACCAATACGATTGGTGCGCAGTGTGGGCTCCTGGAAGGCTCGATGGCTCCTGCGCGGAGCAGTTGAATGTCGATGACATGTTGCATCG
>JAECXW010000479.1:0-27384 GCA_018153365.1 Drosophila fuyamai | reverse complement strand
TTTGTTCGGTCATGCCGCAGCCTAAATAAATTTAAAGTTTCAAATCTTTAACTTAAATTAAATTGTCGATGTTTTGTTTTTGCCTTCGCATATTTGCCTGCGTGGTGCTTGTCTTCTTAATTACTGTAATTGTTACCCTTTTGAAATCCTTTGCCGATCGCTAGTTTCGGTCATTTTGCGGTCCATGGCAAGCATCTACTTCTTGGGTTCAGCCTGATCTTTGTACTCGCGCTCGCTGAAGGCACGGTCGTAGATCGCCCGCTTCATTCTCTTCGTCTTAGTATCATAATTAAAGGCACAGACAAATCGGTCTGGCTCACCCAATAAATTAATCTTAAATGAGTTAAACATTTAACTTTTGTAATTTAATTCCTTGGTGTCATTTGTAGTCAGCCAAATAAAGGACATATTCAATTGTTGAACTAGTGGTTTATTTTAACTGGGCACCAATAAAGGTTATGCTTTAAGTGAAAAGCTCACTGACTCCAACATTTTGCAGTGACCTAACGTGATGCCCAAAACATTAAAACTAAAGTGGAACCAAACAAATATTTTAATTTTCTTGTTGGTTTAATTGATCGCGTATATACAGTAACCTGCAAGTTCATGTATCAGGACGTAAGCGCAAGCGGTAATACATAAACACCGCTAGAAAAGCTCATTGCACCCGCCCCGCGCATCATAGTAGAAAACATTTTTGGTTTCGCAGCCTTCGTTTCCGCTTTGAACAAGGCTTTCACATGGCGACCAAACGTTTTGGCTCGCGAGTTCGCTGGAAATTCTTCCTTGCTGTTTGTGAAAATAGACGCACATACATTCCGTTAGTTTTGGTGGTCAAGAGTTTTGGTACAGCACACGCACTGCACAGTGTGGAATTTGAATTATTTTGCTGGTGATAAACTGAAAATAATAAAAAAAAAATTTTTTTAAATGTGTCAACCCAAAACAACTTTAGCTGCTCCAGTTCAGTGGTGGGGAGTGAATCATCTAAATTGAAGAATCAATGCTTTCTAAGGGCGAAACTTTCCTTTGAGAAGGCTCCCAGTCTGTTGAGAAGTCTCCATACATGACAGAAAAAGAGGAAGAATTGCTTCGTGTTAAACTCTCAGAGGAGTAACAAGGCTGCATTTTGCCCCCGTCCATGATAGTCTTGAGAAGCTGGATTTTAATGAAATCTGGCAGCCAGCTATGAGTGATTTTGAAGAGCTCATCATATCACGGCAAATCATGCTAAATTGAGAATTGCAAAGCGTCAACGTCCAGCACTGGAAGTTCTACGCACAGGCCATTGCCATCTCTGATTTCCATTCCGCAAAGCCGGCTGGCCAGAGATCTCATTTTGCCTGAATTAAGATTGGGCTGCCTTAATTTTCTGGTGGCTATACTGAATTTGCTGATTTTCAACAATCCATGTTTATGATGCTATCATCGACAATGACGGGTATCACTAACATTGAGGTAGAAGCTGCATCATTTATAGTGTTGCTCTGAAGGGTTCCGCCCCTTGGATACAGTGCGCTCATTAGAAATTTGTGATAGCAACTATGCTGTAGCCTTGGATTTATTGAATGTCCATTTCACACAAGTCGCTCCATCTTTCCAACAATCCCATATAACAGCAATTTTGATCTCCCTAAAAGTGGATATAATCCGTGGCTGTAAAGAGTTCATGAGAGATATCTCATAGGGAAATAAATGCTAATCTACGTGGCTATTCAGCCAATGGGCTCTGGTTGAGCAAATCTCAAATTGCAGCAGCAAGCCCTGTCTCATGTTTTACTTAAAAAAATTGGAAATAGCAAAAACTCAGGCCGTAATTGGGAAGAATCCCGCGGTCATTGATGAAATCTCCCTCGATTGATCAATTTACCACATTTTTGTCCATTGTGTTGTCGAAAATTCGAAAATGTAGAGCATACTTCTGCAGCATCCCGGTACTCATACAGTTCTCCGCCACAATCAGGAAGAAGCCGCAACAAAAGGCATTTTAATTGCCACTAACACTTTGGAAATGACAAAAAGCTGTAGGGGTGCGACAACAGTGGCTATCATTCAATTTATAGCTGTGGTCAATTCGCCAATTTGTCAGTGCAAGAGCGGTATTCGAAAGGTAGCGAATTAGCGCTCTGAGCTTAATTGCTTAAAGAAGTGGTGGCCATCAAATGCGCACTCCAGAGTCAGCTGCCGTCGAATTTGCGGGTCCAAGCATCACACCCTTTTGCACCTTGGCACTCAGTCTTCGGACCCAGGTGGGCGAGCCCGAGCTGTGAAACAGGAAAGCACGCCAATTGCAATTACTTCAAGCCCTTCACCTCTTTTGGTTAGTTCAGGAATGTGGATTCTGACATTGTCTTTTGGCAGCTGCAGCTTGTCAAGCGTCTGAAAGTCGATCGGGTGCAAGCCGGGATCCTTGCCGTGCGCTGCTAGATTCGGGATCTCAAGTCCACATTGTGACTTCAGGCTCGCTCACCAGTTGCAGTTGCATAAACGGAAGTCTACCGTATCAGCAGCAGGTCTTGGAGATGCTCGTGGATTTGACTCTGAAGGAGCTTCCGTTTCGGTGTTAAGTTATGGTCGACACTTCTGATTACTTAGCATGCCTATCTGCTCTCGTTGCTCCAGCGATTGCTACCGGCAATCAACCCAGTTCGACCGTTAAACCTGTAGATAGTGGGGAAAATTCTTAAAGTGAATATTCAGCTGACCGATCCGGATTTCCTGCAGATCTCGGCGAATAGGATCTTCCGATTGGCGCAAAGCATGTTCTTAGAGCTATTATCATCTGTGGTGGGCAGATTAAGTTGGCTGCCGGGTTACCCCTATTGCAGAAAACAAGGCTTGGTTGGATCGTTAAGCAGGAGGTGGATCTTCTACCTCCCAAGGCACCGTACGGCACGGCCAAGCTGTGCACCGTGAATTGGTTGCTGCTGAAGTTCATATGGATGAATTAGTCCGTCGCTTTTGGGAATTTGAGAGCTGTGGTGAAGGCGTGGTCACAGCCACCAATGAAGGAACTGGAGTGCGAGAAGCTCATTTCAAGACCAACTTTCGTCGTTTAGACCTGGTGAATATTCCGTACGATTACCTGCCTGCTATGAAGAACACTCTAGAATTACTGGGTGAATCGTACAACTCGCTTTCTCATCGTCGACTTTCTCAATTTGGAGAGTAAGCTAGAGCGCAAGCCAGAAGTCAAGGTCCAATATTCGGCATTCATTCGTGAATATTTGCATTTGAAGCACATGTCGGTCGTGCCCAGAAACTCCTTGAGTCTTTGCAAACATTTTTTCTGCCCCCACCACTGCGTTTTCAAAGAAGACAGCACCACGACTAAATTGCGAGTCGTTTTTGATGGGTCTTGCCAAAAACGTCAAGTGGACAGTTATCTGCTGAACGAGGTTCTCATGGCAGGGCCTACCATCTGGACAGAAGCTGTTCAACACGCTGTTACAGTTTCGGACTTTCCCTGTTGCATTGACTGGTGACATCTGGAAGATGTATCGGTGTAAGTTCAGCGTGGCTGAACCCGATAGCATCTCTCAATGTATTCTTTGGCGTGACTCACCGGACCAGAGGTGCAGGTATTCAAGCTTGATACCATCACCTATGGAACTAAGCCTGGCAGCCTTTTATCCGTTCCGCGCGATGCATCAACTGGCGAATGATGAGAAGCACATTTCCAATCGGTTCTAAAATCATTTTGCGGACTTTTACGTTGATACCGATCACAGGAGGCCAATCAACACAGGACCTCGTAAAATCATGTCTCAAACAACAAACTTGCTTGCACGAGGTGGCTTTAAGCTCAGGAAAATGGTGTTCCGAACGAGCGCGATGTCCTTGATAGAGTTCCTGACTAGGAAAAAGAAACTTTCCTGAAGTTTGGACGATAGCGACTTTACCAAGACACTGGGTCTTGCTCCGGATCCTGCAGCGGATGTCTTTCAAGTTTTTTTTTCTTTTCTCCCATACAGGTCTCTCCAAAGCCATGCAAAACGGCTGGGGCCCTTCCACAATGCTCGCGTGGATGATCCGCATGGTCTCCATTGGTCCTGAGGTTGCCAAGGCCAAGATCTTCCTGCAACAAGTCTGGAGAGAGAAGTTGGAGTGGGACGAGAGCTTTCCTGAGGCACTCAACACATCATGGCTGAATTTGTCATCTGACATGGGTCACACTACAAAATGAAGTTTCCTGACGTGCGCTGCATCCAATGGTGCTATTGAGATCCACGGATTCTGTGACGCTAGCATCGACGCATATGGAGGCTGGCTCTGGTCTCGTTTCAATAGCTGATGGCAAACGAGAAGTGCATCTATTTTGCTCAAAATCTCGTGTGGCACCTTTGAAGACGCTCACTGTTCCCGTTAGGAGTTGGTGCGCTGCTTTATTACTGGCTCAACTGATGCGGGACGTACGCAACATGAAGCTCTTCGATTGCCCGTTTGTTGCTGGTGAGATCTGCTGGAGCTTTATCATGGATAAGCGATGAACCTTCACGTTATCAAGTTTTTATTGCTAATCGAATATCTTTAATTCAAGAGCTAACAGTGGCATGAATTGGCGCTGTGTACCGACCGACTGCAATCCAGCCGACATCCTGTCAAGAGGTGCTTCCCCAAGCGAGCTTCTGGAAGATCTGCCCCTCTCGTGGTTCAGAGGCCCACATTTCTTCTTAGGATCCAGCACGGTTAGCCTGAATCTTGTATGCCAGTGAAGACTCTTCCCCGACCTAAAAGCGCATTTTGGTCGGCGTCGCTAAAAGTGGACCTATCTTCAAAATGCAAGTTCGTGGGAATTCTTGGCAAAAGATCACCCAAACCTTTGGATACGTATACAAATTTGTTCACCGCATAAGACGTCCTGGTCTCACGTTCTGGTCCGCGGAGCGCTGCTCGCTAACATGCGTCTTCAAGTGCGTCATATGCTTAGAGTTAAACCACAATTATCTCAGCATTTAATGGCTGACCTGCCTAATGATCGTGTAAATGCAACATCAACGTTCATGGTTACTGGTCTGGATTTCTGCGGGCCATTTTGTTACAAAAACCGGAGTTCGCAGCAAGGTGCCTGTGAAAACGTACGTCTGCGTTTCATCTGTTTCACGACGAAAGAAAATCCACCTGGAGCTTGTTCAGGATCTTTCAGCACAAGGCGTTCTTGGGAGCATTGAAGCGGTTTATTCTCTACCCAGAGGCAAACCTGCCCGGATATGGTCAGATAATGCTACGAACTTCGTTGGAGCTAAAAACGAACTGGCTGAGCTGGAAGAATCTGTTCCTGTCTGGTCCACACATTCGAGCTATAGAGGAATTCTGCCCAGAAGATTCAATTGAGTGGGTGAGTGTTCCCCCCACGTTCGCCTCACTTTGGAGGCCTCTGGGAGGCTGCAGTAAAAACGGCCAAATTTTATTTTTATCGTCCGGTTGGCCCATCTCTATTATCATTCGATGAATTGCGTACACTCGTTTGCCACATTGCAGCAATTATCAACTCGACCTTTACTACCTCTTTCAGAGAATCCAGCAGATCTTGAGGTGCTAACTCCTGCACACTTTCTTAGCACAGTTCCGCTGGTGTTGTACTCTGAACCTGACATCACAAAGCTGAATTTCAACCCTTTGGACCGCTGGCAGAGAATTGCTTATTTTCAACAAATCTTCTGGTCACGGTGGCGTGAAGAGTATCTGACCCTGTTGCAAAGTGGCGCTTCCCAAACCTGCGCTACAAGTCAACGATGTCGTCTTAGTTCAAAATGAGAACTTGCCTCCTCTTAAATGGCCATTAGCCAGGTTCATAGATTTGGTGCCTGGGTCTGATGGAGTTGCTCGTGTGGCAGTAATACGAACATCAACTGGAACCACCTCGAAGAGCTGTCCGCAAATTGTGCGTCCTGCCGAAGCAAGATCTGGTTGAAAGCCCTGGTCTTCCAACGGGGGAGAATGTTCGGTCATGCCGCAGCCTAAATAAATTCTTAAAGTTTCAAATCTTTAACTTAAATTAAATTGTCGATGTTTGTTTTTGCCTTTTCTATTGCCCTGCGTGGCATCTTTCATTACTTTAATTGCTCCTTTTGAATTCCTTTGCCGATCGCTGCCTGGCCCTTTGTCCATGGCAAGCATCTACATAAGTTCAGTTGATTTTGTACTCGCTCGCTGAAGGCACGGTCACAGATCGCCTGCCTATTCTCTTCGTCTTATACTTCGCTAATTAAAAGGCACAGACAAATCGGTCTGCCTGCCCAATCAATTAATCTTAAACATAAACATTTAACTTTGTAATTAAGACCTTGGAGTCATTTAGAATAAATTTAGTACATATTCAATTCAATCTTGTGCGGTTTATTTTAATTGGGCACCATCAAAGGTTAGCGTTAGTGAAAAAGCTCACTGACCCAATAAAGTTTCTAAAGTCTCCGCAAAATTGCTCAGAACAACCGAAAAGGTGCAGTTCATAAGGTTGATAAGCGCACTAAACGCCACGTTCAAGCTTTGGCAACTGATAAAATGTTGAGTTGCGCCCAAATTAAAGCAGAACTGAAGCTGGCAATAACTCGGCAAAGGATGCAGCAAATTTGCCGAAAGAAGTTACATCCGATATGAAGCTAAGATATCAAAACCTAGGTTATTAGGGCGCCATAAAATAGCCAGACTTTCCTTTTATGAAAAATATAAATTTTGGGATAGTGATAGTGAATTCTTAATGTCGTCTTTAGTGATGAGAAAAAATTTATTTAGACGGCCCAGATGAAAACCAAAAGTATTGGCGAGACCCCAGGCATCCCCGGCTGACTTGCCACAGGCGCAACAATGGTGGTGGCTCTCTTATGGTTTGGGCGGCTTTTAGCTTATTTGGAAAATCGCCAATGCTTTGTACCAGGTCGCATGAATGCGGAAATATATATGAGTCTCTTAGAGAAAGTAAACTTATACCATTTTCTGAAAAGTTCCATTGCGAGGATTTTGTGTTTAAACAGGATAACGCCCTATACATGTTGCACGGTACACAAAGACGTTTCTGGAATCAAAAAATACTCTTGATGAAGTGGCCTGCTATAAGTCCGACTTAAACCGATTGAGGATCTTGGGTTATCCTATCAGCTAAAGTCTTCGGAGGTGAAAGGCAGTTTGAGTCCTTAAAGGCAATTGTTAAGGAATGGGCAAACATTGATAAACCTGTCCTGGAGAACTGGTTAATTCAATGCCTAAACGATTGCAATTAGTGGAGCAACAAAACGGAGACTCTATATCATACTAAACAAAATTAAATCAGTTATATTATAAATGTATGTATATATATTTTTATCAACTCAATTTGCACATTTATCAATTTTTATTGAACAATAATTTTAAGTTATATTCTAAATATGAAACAAGGGCTTATTAAATATATTTGAAGCTCATTCATTTGGTACACATACCTACAAAAATAAAAAATTCTGTAAAACAAGAAAGGAGTTAACTTCGGGCGGAGCCGAAGTTGATATACCCCTTGCAGAATATTCTGTAAATAATATTCTCCAAAATTATTCATATGATGCATTCTTAATACTCATAAAATCCCAACTTCCTAACTTTAAAAACACCAAAGTTATGGCATTTTCAATCTTTCAGTTATATGGCAGCTATAGGATATAGTCCATTGATTCTAATAAAATTTGGTAGGTCGGATTGATTGGCCTAATTCCTAACTTTAAAAACACCAAAGTTATGGTATTTCCTATCGTTATATGGGAGCTATAGGATATAGTCGTCCGATCCTTATAAAATTTGGTAGGTCGAATTGATTGGCCAAATAAAAAAGCCATAGAAAATCCCAACTTCCTAACTTTACAAACACCAAAGTTATGGCATTTCCTATCGTTCAGTTATATGGCAGCTATAGGATATAGTCGGCCGATCCCGGCCGTTCCGACTTATATACTGCTTGCAAAGGAAAGATAAATACTCATAAAAATCCCAACTTCCTAACTTTAAAAAACACCAAAGTTATGGCATTTTCAATCGTTCAGTTATATGGCAGCTATAGAATATAGTCGCCCGATGCCTATAAAATTTGATAGGTCGGATTGACTGGCCAAATACAAAACTCATAGAAAATCCCAACTTCCTAACTTTAAAAAGACCAAAGTTATGGTATTACCTATCGTTATATGGGAGCTATAGTATATAGTCGGCCGATCCTTATGAAATTTGGTAGGTCGAATTGATTGGCCAAATAAAAAAGCCATAGGAAATCCCAACTTCCTAACTTTATAAACACCAAAGTTATGGCATTTCCTATCGTTCAGTTATATGGCAGCTATAGGATATAGTCGGCCGATCCCGGCCGTTCCGACTTATATACTGCGTGCAAAGGAAAGAAGGGTGTGTGCAAAGTTTCAGTTCGATATCTTTAAAACTGAGAGACTAGTTCGCGTAGAAACAGACAGACGGACATGCTTATATCAACTGAAGAGGTGATCCTGATCAAGAATATATATACTTTATAGGGTCGGAGATGTCTCCTTCACTGCGTTGCACACTTTTGACCAAAATTATAATACCTTCTGCAAGGGTATAAAAACTCGGCTGCGTAATTTATATACAGAACAAGAAAGGAAAGCTAACTTCATGCGAGCCGAAGGTGATATACCCTTGCAGAATATTCTGTAAATAAAATTCTCCAAAATTATTCATATAATGCATTCTAAATACTCATAAAAATTCCAACTTCCTAACTTTAAAAACACCAAAGTTATGGCATTTTCACTCGTTCAGTTATATGGCAGCTATAGAATATAGTCGCCCGATGCCTATAAAATTTGGTAGGTCGGATTGACTGGCCAAATACAAAACTCATAGAAAATCCCAACTTCCTAACTTTAAAAAGACCAAAGTTATGGTATTTCCTATCGTTATATGGGAGCTATAGTATATAGTCGGCCGATCCTTATGAAATTTGGTAGGTCGAATTGATTGGCCAAATAAAAAAGCCATAGGAAATCCCAACCTCCTAGCTTTACAAACACCAAAAGTTATGGCATTTCCTATCGTTCAGTTATATGGCAGCTATAGGATATAGTCGGCCGATCCCGGCCGTTCCGACTTATATACTGCGTGCAAAGGAAAGAAGGGTGTGTGCAAAGTTTCAGTTCGATATCTTTAAAACTGAGACTAGTTCGCGTAGAAACAGACAGACGGACATGCTTATATCAACTGAAGAGGTGATCCTGATCAAGAATATATATACTTTATAGGGTCGGAGATGTCTCCCTTCACTGCGTTTCACACTTTTGACCAAAATTATAATACCCTCTGCAAGGGTATAAAAAACTCGGCAGCGTAATTTATATACAGAACAAGAAAGGAAAGCTAACTTCGGGTGGAGCCGAAGGTGATATTCTGTGATTATTCTGTAAATAATATTCTCCAAAATTATTCATATAATGCATTCTAAATACTCATAAAAATTCCAACTTCTAACTTTAAAAACACCAAAGTTATGGCATTTTCAATCGTTCAGTTATATGGCAGCTATAGAATATAGTCGCCCGATGCCTATAAAATTTGATAGGTCGGATTGACTGGCCAAATACAAAACTCATAGAAAATCCCAACTTCCTAACTTTGAAAAGACCAAAGTTATGGTATTTCCTATCGTTATATGGGAGCTATAGTATATAGTCGGCCGATCCTTATGAAATTTGGTAGGTCGAATTGATTGGCCAAATAAAAAACCCATAGAAAATCCCAACTTCCTAACTTTACAAACACCAAAGTTATGGCATTTCCTATCGTTCAGTTATATGGCAGCTATAGGATATAGTCGGCCGATCCCGGCCGTTCCGACTTATATACTGCGTGCAAAGGAAAGAAGGGTGTGTGCAAAGTTTCAGTTCGATATCTTTAAAACTGAGAGACTAGTTCGCGTAGAAACAGACAGACGGACATGCTTATATCAACTGAAGAGGTGATCCTGATCAAGAATATATATACTTTATAGGGTCGGAGATGTCTCCTTCACTGCGTTTCACACTTTTGACCAAAATTATAATACCCTCTGCAAGGGTATAAAAAAACTCGGCAGCGTAATTTATATACAGAACAAGAAAGGAAAGCTAACTTCGGGTGGAGCCGAAGGTGATATTCTGTGATTATTCTGTAAATAATATTCTCCAAAATTATTCATATAATGCATTCTAAATACTCATAAAAATTCCAACTTCCTAACTTTAAAAACACCAAAGTTATGGCATTTTCAATCGTTCAGTTATATGGCAGCTATAGAATATAGTCGCCCGATGCCTATAAAATTTGGTAGGTCGGATTGATTGGCCTAATTCCTAACTTTAAAAACACCAAAGTTATGGTATTTCCTATCGTTATATGGGAGCTATAGGATATAGTCGGCCGATCCTTATAAAATTTGGTAGGTCGAATTGATTGGCCAAATAAAGAAGCCATAGGAAATCCCAACTTCCTAACTTTACAAACACCAAAGTTATGGCATTTCATATCGTTCAGTTATATGGCAGCTATAGGATATAGTCGGCCGATACCGGCCGTTCCGACTTATATACTGCGTGCAAAGGAAAGAAGGGTGTGTGCAAAGTTTCAGTTCGATATCTTTAAAACTGAGAGACTAGTTCGCGTAGAAACAGACAGACGGACAGACGGACATGCTTATATTAACTGAGGAGGTGATCCTGATCAAGAATATATATACGTTATAGCGTCGGAGATGATTCACTGCGTTGCACACTTTTGACCAAAATTATAATACCCTCTGCAAGGGTATAAAAAAACTCGGCTGCGTAATTTATATACAGAACAAGAAAGGAAAGCTAACTTCGGGCGGAGCCGAAGGTGATATACCCTTGCAGAATATTCTGTAAATAAAATTCTCCAAAATTATTCATATAATGCATTCTAAATACTCATAAAAATTCCAACTTCCTAACTTTAAAAAACACCAAAATTATGGCATTTTCAATCGTTCAGTTATATGGCAGCTATAGAATATAGTCGCCCGATGCCTATAAAATTTGGTAGGTCGGATTGACTGGCCAAATACAAAACTCATAGAAAATCCCAACTTCCTAACTTTAAAAAGACCAAAGTTATGGTATTTCCTATCGTTATATGGGAGCTATAGTATATAGTCGGCCGATCCTTATGAAATTTGGTAGGTCGAATTGATTGGCCAAATAAAAAAGCCATAGGAAATCCCAACCTCCTAACTTTACAAACACCAAAGTTATGGCATTTCCTATCGTTCAGTTATATGGCAGCTATAGGATATAGTCGGCCGATCCCGGCCGTTCCGACTTATATACTGCGTGCAAACGAAAGAAGGGTGTGCAAAGTTTCAGTTCGATATCTTTAAAACTGAGAGACTAGTTCGCGTAGAAACAGACAGACGGACATGCTTATATTAACTGAGGAGGTGATCCTGATCAAGAATATATATACTTTATAGGGTCGGAGATGTCTCCTTCACTGCGTTGCACACTTTTGACCAAAATTATAATACCCTCTGCAAGGGTATAAAAAAAACTCGGCAGCGTAATTTATATACAGAACAAGAAAGGAAAGCTAAATTCGGGTGGAGCCGAAGGTGATATTCTGTGATTATTCTGTAAATAATATTCTCCAAAATTATTCATATAATGCATTCTAAATACTCATAAAAATTCCAACTTCCTAACTTTAAAAACACCAAAGTTATGGCATTTTCAATCGTTCAGTTATATGGCAGCTATAGAATATAGTCGCCCGATGCCTATAAAATTTGGTAGGTCGGATTGATTGGCCTAATTCCTAACTTTAAAAACACCAAAGTTATGGTATTTCCTATCGTTATATGGGAGCTATAGTATATAGTCGGCCGATCCTTATGAAATTTGGTAGGTCGAATTGATTGGCCAAATAAAAAAGTCATAGGAAATCCCATCGGATTGATTGGCCTAATTCCTAACTTTAACAAGAGAGAACGCTATAGTCGGGTGCCCCGACTATCAGATACCCGTTACTCAGGTAAAAGGAGTGCGAGGGAGATGGAGATAGAAACTTTGATCACGCATAACTTTTTAACGAATGGTCCGATTTGAAAAATTTCTTCTACATTTCGATAGGTATTGATAAACACAATAAAACTGCATTTTTACTTTTCCGAAATATTTAAATTTTTAAAATCGTATATAAGCGATTGTGGGCGTTAAAGGGGGCGTGGCACCTTTTTGAAACAAACTTGCGCTGCGTAGGAACTCCTAGAATCTACATGCAAAATGCCAATCTTCTAGCTTTTATAGTTTCCGAGATCTCAGCGTTCATACGGACAGACAGACGGACAGACGGACAGACGGACAGACGGACAGACGGACATGGCTAGATCGACTCGGCTAGTGATCCTGAACAAGAATATATATACTTTATAGGGTCGGAAACGCTTCCTTCTAGCTGTTACATACTTTTGCACGAATACAATATACCCTTTTACTCTACGAGTAACGGGTATAAAAACACCAAAGTTATGGTATTTCCTATCGTTATATGGGAGCTATAGGATATAGTCGGCCGATCCTTATAAAATTTGGTAGGTCGAATTGATTGGCCAAATAAAAAAGCCATAGGAAATCCCAACTTCCTAACTTTACAAACACCAAAGTTATGGCATTTCATATCGTTCAGTTATATGGCAGCTATAGGATATAGTCGGCCGATACCGGCCGTTCCGACTTATATACTGCGTGCAAAGGAAAGAAGGGTGTGTGCAAAGTTTCAGTTCGATATCTTTAAAACTGAGAGACTAGTTCGCGTAGAAACAGACAGACGGACAGACGGACAGACGGACATGCTTATATTAACTGAGGAGGTGATCCTGATCAAGAATATATATACGTTATAGCGTCGGAGATGATTCACTGCGTTGCACACTTTTGACCAAAATTATAATACCCTCTGCAAGGGTATAAAAAAACTCGGCTGCGTAATTTATATACAGAACAAGAAAGAAAAGCTAACTTCGGGTGGAGCCGAAGGTGATATTCTGTGATTATTCTGTAAATAATATTCTCCAAAATTATTCATATAATGCATTCTAAATACTCATAAAAATTCCAACTTCCTAACTTTAAAAACACCAAAGTTATGGCATTTTCAATCGTTCAGTTATATGGCAGCTATAGAATATAGTCGCCCGATGCCTATAAAATTTGGTAGGTCGGATTGATTGGCCTAATTCCTAACTTTAAAAACACCAAAGTTATGGTATTTCCTATCGTTATATGGGAGCTATAGTATATAGTCGGCCGATCCTTATGAAATTTGGTAGGTCGAATTGATTGGCCAAATAAAAAAGCCATAGGAAATCCCATCGGATTGATTGGCCTAATTCCTAACTTTAAAAACACCAAAGTTATGGTATTTCCTATCGTTATATGGGAGCTATAGGATATAGTCGGCCGATCCTTATAAAATTTGGTAGGTCGAATTGATTGGCCAAATAAAAAAGCCATAGGAAATCCCAACTTCCTAACTTTACAAACACCAAAGTTATGGCATTTCATATCGTTCAGTTATATGGCAGCTATAGGATATAGTCGGCCGATACCGGCCGTTCCGACTTATATACTGCGTGCAAAGGAAAGAAGGGTGTGTGCAAAGTTTCAGTTCGATATCTTTAAAACTGAGAGACTAGTTCGCGTAGAAACAGACAGACGGACAGACGGACAGACGGACATGCTTATATTAACTGAGGAGGTGATCCTGATCAAGAATATATATACGTTATAGCGTCGGAGATGATTCACTGCGTTGCACACTTTTGACCAAAATTATAATACCCTCTGCAAGGGTATAAAAAAACTCGGCTGCGTAATTTATATACAGAACAAGAAAGAAAAGCTAACTTCGGGCGGAGCCGAAGGTGATATTCTGTGATTATTCTGTAAATAATATTCTCCAAAATTATTCATATAATGCATTCTAAATACTCATAAAAATTCCAACTTCCTAACTTTAAAAACACCAAAGTTATGGCATTTTCAATCGTTCAGTTATATGGCAGCTATAGAATATAGTCGCCCGATGCCTATAAAATTTGGTAGGTCGGATTGACTGGCCAAATACAAAACTCATAGAAAATACCAACTTCCTAACTTTAAAAAGACCAAAGTTATGGTATTTCCTATCGTTATATGGGAGCTATAGTATATAGTCGGCCGATCCTTATGAAATTTGGTAGGTCGAATTGATTGGCCAAATAAAAAGCCATAGGAAATCCCAAGTTCCTAACTTTACAAACACCAAAGTTATGGCATTTCCTATCGTTCAGTTATATGGCAGCTATAGGATATAGTCGGCCGATCCCGGCCGTTCCGACTTATATACTGCGTGCAAAGGAAAGAAGGGTGTGTGCAAAGTTTCAGTTCGATATCTTTTAAACTGAGAGACTAGTTCGCGTAGAAACAGACAGACGGACATGCTTATATCAACTGAGGAGGTGATCCTGATCAAGAATATATATACTTTATAGGGTCGGAGATGTCTCCTTCACTGCGTTGCACACTTTTGACCAAAATTATAATACCCTCTGCAAGGGTATAAAAAAACTCGGCAGCGTAATTTATATACAGAACAAGAAAGGAAAGCTAACTTCGGGCGGAGCCGAAGGTGATATACCCTTGCAGAATATTCTGTAAATAAAATTCTCCAAAATTATTCATATAATGCATTCTAAATACTCATAAAAATTCCAACTTCCTAACTTTAAAAACACCAAAGTTATGGCATTTTCAATCGTTCAGTTATATGGCAGCTATAGAATGTAGTCGCCCGATGCCTATAAAATTTGATAGGTCGGATTGACTGGCCAAATACAAAACTCATAGAAAATCCCAACTTCCTAACTTTGAAAAGACCAAAGTTATGGTATTTCCTATCGTTATATGGGAGCTATAGTATATAGTCGGCCGATCCTTATGAAATTTGGTAGGTCGAATTGATTGGCCAAATAAAAAAGCCATAGGAAATCCCAACTTCCTAACTTTACAAACACCAAAGTTATGGCATTTCCTATCGTTCAGTTATATGGCAGCTATAGGATATAGTCGGCCGATCCCGGCCGTTCCGACTTATATACTGCGTGCAAAGGAAAGAAGGGTGTGTGCAAAGTTTCAGTTCGATATCTTTTAAACTGAGAGACTAGTTCGCGTAGAAACAGACAGACGGACATGCTTATATCAACTGAGGAGGTGATCCTGATCAAGAATATATATACTTTATAGGGTCGGAGATGTCTCCTTCACTGCGTTGCACACTTTTGACCAAAATTATAATACCCTCTGCAAGGGTATAAAAAACTCGGCAGCGTAATTTATATAAAGAACAAGAAAGGAAAGCTAACTTCGGGTGGAGCCGAAGGTGATATTCTGTGATTATTCTGTAAATAATATTCTCCAAAATTATTCATATAAGGCATTCTAAATACTCATAAAAATTCCAACTTCCTAACTTTAAAAACACCAAAGTTATGGCATTTTCAATCGTTCAGTTATATGGCAGCTATAGAATATAGTCGCCCGATGCCTATAAAATTTGGTAGGTCGGATTGACTGGCCAAATAAAAACTCATAGAAAATCCCAACTTCCTAACTTTAAAAGACCAAAGTTATGGTATTTCCTATCGTTATATGGGAGCTATAGTATATAGTCGGCCGATCCTTATGAAATTTGGTAGGTCGAATTGATTGGCCAAATAAAAAAGCCATAGGAAATCCCAACCTCCTAACTTTACAAACACCAAAGTTATGGCATTTCCTATCGTTCAGTTATATGGCAGCTATAGGATATAGTCGGCCGATCCCGGCCGTTCCGACTTATATACTGCGTGCAAAGGAAAGAAGGGTGTGTGCAAAGTTTCAGTTCGATATCTTTAAAACTGAGAGACTAGTTCGCGTAGAAACAGACAGACGGACATGCTTATATTAACTGAGGAGGTGATCCTGATCAAGAATATATATACTTTATAGGGTCGGAGATGTCTCCTTCACTGCGTTGCACACTTTTGACCAAAATTATAATACCCTCTGCAAGGGTATAAAAAAAACTCGGCAGCGTAATTTATATACAGAACAAGAAAGGAAAGCTAACTTCGGGTGGAGCCGAAGGTGATATTCTGTGATTATTCTGTAAATAATATTCTCCAAAATTATTCATATAATGCATTCTAAATACTCATAAAAATTCCAACTTCCTAACTTTAAAAACACCAAAGTTATGCCATTTTCAATCGTTCAGTTATATGGCAGCTATAGAATATAGTCGCCCGATGCCTATAAAATTTGGTAGGTCGGATTGATTGGCCTAATTCCTAACTTTAACGAGGACGGAAGCTAACTTCGGCAAGCCGAAGTTTTAATACCCTTGCAGACTTAGCCGAAATGTGTAAAATAAACCCGAAGTCTTCTTAATACAAATGCCAAGAGCAATAGTATATAGACGTCCGATCGGCAAGCGCTTTTACCCTGATCAAGGTATGCGTAAATAAATAAGACTTGGAAAAATTTATAATTTTATAAAATTTTACACTGCGCGAAATATTCTAAAAATAATGAAATTTTGACCGATTTCACCGTATTGTTCCTATGGGAGCTATAGTATATAGACGTCCGATCAGCACGCTCTTTTACCTTGATGAAGGAATGCATAAAAAAATACGATTTGAAAAAATGTATAGCAATAGCTTTAACACATAGCGAAATATTCTGAAAAACATCAAATTTGGACCGATTTTACCCTATTGTTCCTATGGGAGCTATAGGATATAGACGTCCGATCGTCACGCGCTTTTACCCTGATCAAGGTACGCATAAAAAAATAAGATTTGGAAAGATTTATGTCAATAGCTTTTACACTGCACGAAATATCCTAAAATTCATTAAATTTTAACCGATTTTACCCTATTGTTCCTATGGGAGCTATAGGATATAGACATCCGATCGCCACGCGCTTTTACCCTGATCAAGGTATGCATAAAAAAATACGATTTGGAAAGATTAATGTCAATAGCTTTTACACTGCGCGAAATATCATAAATTCTTGCAAGATATATCCAATTGTTCCTATGGGAGCTATAGGATATAGACGTCCGATCGGGGCGATTTTCAAACTTGATCTGCGTACACATGTTTTAGGACGATTGTGAAAGTTTCAGATCGCTAGCTTTTAAACTGAGCTCGCAAACGGTATTGAAGCAGACGGACAGACGGAGAGACGGACATGGCTATATCGACTCCCTATTGATCCTGATCAAGAATATATATACTTTATGGGGTCGGAAACGTCTCCTTCACTGCGTTACAAACTTCTGACCAAAATTATAATACCCTCTGCAAGGGTATAAAAACATGAAATTTTGACCGATTTCACCGTATTGTTCCTATGGGAGCTATAGGATATAGACGTCCGATCAGCACGCGCTTTTACCTTGATGAATGAATGCATAAAAAAATACGATTTGAAAAAATGTACAGCAATAGCTTTTACACATCGCGAAATATTCTGAAAAACATCAAATTTGGACCGATTTCACCGTATTGTTCCTATGGGAGCTATAGGATATAGACGTCCGATCGTCACGCGCTTTTACCATGATCAAGGTACGCATAAAAAAATTAGATTTGGAAAGATTTATGTCAATAGCTTTTACACTGCGCGAAATATCCTAAAAATCATTAAATTTTAACCGATTTTACCCTATTGTTCCTATGGGAGCTATAGGATATAGACGTCCGATCGCCACGCGCTTTTACCCTGATCAAGGTATGCATAAAAAAATACGATTTGTAAAGATTAATGTCAATAGCTTTTACACTGCGCGAAATATCATAAATTCTTGCAAGATATATCCAATTGTTCCTATGGGAGCTATAGGATATAGACGTCCGATCGGGGCGATTTTCAAACTTGATCTGCGTACACATGTTTTAGGACGATTGTGAAAGTTTCAGATCGCTAGCTTTTAAACTGAGCTCGCAAACGGTATTGAAACAGACGGACAGACGGACAGACGGACAGACGGACAGACGGACAGACGGACAGACGGACAGACGGACATGGCTATATCGACTCCCCTATTGATCCTGATCAAGAATATATATACTTTATGGGGTCGGAAACGTCTCCTTCACTGCGTTACAAACTTCTGACCAAAATTATAATACCCTCTGCAAGGGTATAAAAAAGGGATATTTTCGCAGCCTTTAACAATTTTTCCTACGGAAGCTATACGATATAGACGTCCAATCGGCAAGCGCTTTTACCCTGATCAAGGTATGCGTAAATAAATAAGACTTGGAAAAATGTGTGTCAATAGCTTATACACTGCGCGAAATATTCTAAAAAACATGAAATTTTGACCGATTTCACCGTATTGTTCCTATGGGAGCTATAGGATATAGACGTCCGATCAGCACGCGCTTTTACCTTGATGAATGAATGCATAAAAAAATACGATTTGAAAAAATGTACAGCAATAGCTTTTACACATCGCGAAATATTCTGAAAAACATCAAATTTGGACCGATTTCACCGTATTGTTCCTATGGGAGCTATAGGATATAGACGTCCGATCGTCACGCGCTTTTACCATGATCAAGGTACGCATAAAAAAATTAGATTTGGAAAGATTTATGTCAATAGCTTTTACACTGCGCGAAATATCCTAAAAATCATTAAATTTTAACCGATTTTACCCTATTGTTCCTATGGGAGCTATAGGATATAGACGTCCGATCGCCACGCGCTTTTACCCTGATCAAGGTATGCATAAAAAAATACGATTTGTAAAGATTAATGTCAATAGCTTTTACACTGCGCGAAATATCATAAATTCTTGCAAGATATATCCAATTGTTCCTATGGGAGCTATAGGATATAGACGTCCGATCGGGGCGATTTTCAAACTTGATCTGCGTACACATGTTTTAGGACGATTGTGAAAGTTTCAGATCGCTAGCTTTTAAACTGAGCTCGCAAACGGTATTGAAACAGACGGACAGACGGACAGACGGACAGACGGACAGACGGACAGACGGACAGACGGACATGGCTATATCGACTCCCCTATTGATCCTGATCAAGAATATATATACTTTATGGGGTCGGAAACGTCTCCTTCACTGCGTTACAAACTTCTGACCAAAATTATAATACCCTCTGCAAGGGTATAAAAAAAGATTAGCTATACGTAATTAATTTAATTTTTAAATAGCGGATGTAGTATGTACTTGTCTGATTGGCAGCAACTTTTACCCTGAGCAAGGTGTACATAAATAAATTAGATAAATTGCATAGTTTCATGCCAATAGCTTTTATACTGCAAAATTGTCATATACAAATAGGGAAAAAGGGATATTTTCGCAGCCTTTAACAATTTTTCCTACGGAAGCTATACGATATAGACGTCCAATCGGCAAGCGCTTTTACCCTGATCAAGGTATGCGTAAATAAATAAGACTTGGAAAAATGTGTGTCAATAGCTTATACACTGCGCGAAATATTCTAAAAAACATGAAATTTTGACCGATTTCACCGTATTGTTCCTATGGGAGCTATAGGATATAGACGTCCGATCAGCACGCGCTTTTACCTTGATGAATGAATGCATAAAAAAATACGATTTGAAAAAATGTACAGCAATAGCTTTTACACATCGCGAAATATTCTGAAAAACATCAAATTTGGACCGATTTCACCGTATTGTTCCTATGGGAGCTATAGGATATAGACGTCCGATCGTCACGCGCTTTTACCATGATCAAGGTACGCATAAAAAAATTAGATTTGGAAAGATTTATGTCAATAGCTTTTACACTGCGCGAAATATCCTAAAAATCATTAAATTTTAACCGATTTTACCCTATTGTTCCTATGGGAGCTATAGGATATAGACGTCCGATCGCCACGCGCTTTTACCCTGATCAAGGTATGCATAAAAAAATACGATTTGTAAAGATTAATGTCAATAGCTTTTACACTGCGCGAAATATCATAAATTCTTGCAAGATATATCCAATTGTTCCTATGGGAGCTATAGGATATAGACGTCCGATCGGGGCGATTTTCAAACTTGATCTGCGTACACATGTTTTAGGACGATTGTGAAAGTTTCAGATCGCTAGCTTTTAAACTGAGCTCGCAAACGGTATTGAAACAGACGGACAGACGGACAGACGGACAGACGGACAGACGGACAGACGGACATGGCTATATCGACTCCCCTATTGATCCTGATCAAGAATATATATACTTTATGGGGTCGGAAACGTCTCCTTCACTGCGTTACAAACTTCTGACCAAAATTATAATACCCTCTGCAAGGGTATAAAAAGATTAGCTATACGTAATTAATTTAATTTTTAAATAGCGGATGTAGTATGTACTTGTCTGATTGGCAGCAACTTTTACCCTGAGCAAGGTGTACATAAATAAATTAGATAAATTGCATAGTTTCATGCCAATAGCTTTTATACTGCAAAATTGTCATATACAAATAGGGAAAAAGGGATATTTTCGCAGCCTTTAACAATTTTTCCTACGGAAGCTATACGATATAGACGTCCAATCGGCAAGCGCTTTTACCCTGATCAAGGTATGCGTAAATAAATAAGACTTGGAAAAATGTGTGTCAATAGCTTATACACTGCGCGAAATATTCTAAAAAACATGAAATTTTGACCGATTTCACCGTATTGTTCCTATGGGAGCTATAGGATATAGACGTCCGATCAGCACGCGCTTTTACCTTGATGAATGAATGCATAAAAAAATACGATTTGAAAAAATGTACAGCAATAGCTTTTACACATCGCGAAATATTCTGAAAAACATCAAATTTGGACCGATTTCACCGTATTGTTCCTATGGGAGCTATAGGATATAGACGTCCGATCGTCACGCGCTTTTACCATGATCAAGGTACGCATAAAAAAATTAGATTTGGAAAGATTTATGTCAATAGCTTTTACACTGCGCGAAATATCCTAAAAATCATTAAATTTTAACCGATTTTACCCTATTGTTCCTATGGGAGCTATAGGATATAGACGTCCGATCGCCACGCGCTTTTACCCTGATCAAGGTATGCATAAAAAAATACGATTTGTAAAGATTAATGTCAATAGCTCTTACACTGCGCGAAATATCATAAATTCTTGCAAGATATATCCAATTGTTCCTATGGGAGCTATAGGATATAGACGTCCGATCGGGGCGATTTTCAAACTTGATCTGCGTACACATGTTTTAGGACGATTGTGAAAGTTTCAGATCGCTAGCTTTTAAACTGAGCTCGCAAACGGTATTGAAACAGACGGACAGACGGACAGACGGACATGGCTATATCGACTCCCCTATTGATCCTGATCAAGAATATATATACTTTATGGGGTCGGAAACGTCTCCTTCACTGCGTTACAAACTTCTGACCAAAATTATAATACCCTCTGCAAGGGTATAAAAAGTACAATCATGATGGTCAAAAATGAGACAACTCCTTCAGGTTTAAAATGCATGGCGCATACATAAAGCTTTTATGAGAATCGAGGAGGACAGCGCTGCAGTATCAAAACAAAGTGTAAGAATGAGACAATTCCTTTAGGTTTAAAGTTTTTGGCGCCATAATAAAGCCTTTAAACGTACATATTGAAACCTTAAAAAAAATATTACGATTGGAGCGATTCGAAAATTTTTTGTAATGTAGAATTTACAAATAAAACAAGAGTGAATGCTATAGTCAGGTGCCCCGACTATCATATACCAGTTACTCAGCCAAGGGTCCGATTTGAACAATTTTGAATGAGTAAATTGGTATCGATTTAAAATTTTACAAAATCATTTGAAATGCGGCTGCTAGTCAGATTTTAGCGTTGAAGATTTTTATGGGCGTGGCACTTGGCTGAAGCAAAAATGGTCTTCATGGTCACCAGTAGAATGCGTATGAAGAATTTTTATTCTCTCTCTCCTTAAAAAATGTGGTTGCCAGAGCAACCGATTCCGATTTTTAAACAAGCGCCATCTATTGGGGAAAAATTTAATTGCTTATAACTCATTAAAAACTTATGAGCAATTAAGAAAAAATATTCTGCTGTTAGATGGATATTAATAATCAAAATAAAATCTAAAGCGTTAGACAGACCTTAGCTTAGTTAGCGATTGTGGGCGTTAGAGTGGGCGTGGCATGGAAAACAAAGGAAACTAAATCTAAAACCTCAACCCTCGAAATATTATAGCTTCCGAGATCACAGCGTTTATAAAAAAAGTACAATCATGATGGTCAAAAATGAGACAACTCCTTCAGGTTTAAAATGCATGGCGCATACATAAAGCTTTTATGAGAATCGAGGAGGACAGCGCTGCAGTATCAAAACAAAATGTAAGAATGTGACAATTCCTTTAGGTTTAAAGTTTTTGGCGCCATAATAAAGCCTTTAAACGTACATATTGAAACCTTAAAAAAATATTACGATTGGAGCGATTCGAAAATTTTTTGTAATGTAGAATTTACAAATAAAACAAGAGTGAATGCTATAGTCAGGTGCCCCGACTATCATATACCAGTTACTCAGCCAAGGGTCCGATTTGAACAATTTTGAATGAGTATATTGGTATCGATTTACAATTTTACAAAATCATTTGAAATGCGGCTGCTAGTCAGATTTTAGCGTTGAAGATTTTTGTGGGCGTGGCACTTGGCTGAAGCAAAAATGGTCTTCATGGTCACCATTTTTATTCTCTCTCTCCTTAAAAAATGTGGTTGCCTGAGCAACCGATTCCGATTTTTAAACAAGCGTCATCTATTGGTGAAAAATGTAATTGCTTATAACTCATTAAAAACTTATGAGCAATTAAGAAAAAAATATTCTGGTGTTAGATGGATATTAATAATCAAAATAAAATCTAAAGCGCTAGACAGACCTTAGCTTAGTTAGCGATTGTGGGCGTTAGAGTGGGCGTGGCATGGAACACAAAGGAAACTAAATCTAAAACCCCAACCCTCGAAATATTATAGCTTCCGAGATCACAGCGTTTATAAAAAAAGTACAATCGTGATGGTCAAAAATGAGACAATTCCTTCAGGTTTAAAATGCATGGCGCATATACAAGGCTTTTATGAGAATCGAGGAGGACGGCACATGTACGATAGAAAAACATAATCAAACAACGAACCCAGTTGTGGTGATACTCCAAACTTTCAATCAAATATTAAAAAATAATATAAATGAATAAATATGTTTAATTATATAGAAGAACTAAATCCATTTAATTGACGATCAACATAAATGCGACATATATGTTGGATATATATCAACTATTAATTTCTTGTAATTATATGAAATCAAATACTAAATATATATCAGAAATAAATTTTGTGTAATTATATATAAAAAAATTAAGTTTTCTATAATTATACATAAAAAAAAGATTAGCTATACGTAATTAATTTAATTTTTAAATAGCGGATGTAGTATGTACTTGTCTGATTGGCAGCAACTTTTACCCTGAGCAAGGTGTACATAAATAAATTAGATAAATTGCATAGTTTCATGCCAATAGCTTTTATACTGCAAAATTGTCATATACAAATAGGGAAAAAGGGATATTTTCGCAGCCTTTAACAATTTTTCCTACGGAAGCTATACGATATAGACGTCCAATCGGCAAGCGCTTTTACCCTGATCAAGGTATGCGTAAATAAATAAGACTTGGAAAAATGTGTGTCAATAGCTTATACACTGCGCGAAATATTCTAAAAAACATGAAATTTTGACCGATTTCACCGTATTGTTCCTATGGGAGCTATAGGATATAGACGTCCGATCAGCACGCGCTTTTACCTTGATGAATGAATGCATAAAAAAATACGATTTGAAAAAATGTACAGCAATAGCTTTTACACATCGCGAAATATTCTGAAAAACATCAAATTTGGACCGATTTCACCGTATTGTTCCTATGGGAGCTATAGGATATAGACGTCCGATCGTCACGCGCTTTTACCATGATCAAGGTACGCATAAAAAAATTAGATTTGGAAAGATTTATGTCAATAGCTTTTACACTGCGCGAAATATCCTAAAAATCATTAAATTTTAACCGATTTTACCCTATTGTTCCTATGGGAGCTATAGGATATAGACGTCCGATCGCCACGCGCTTTTACCCTGATCAAGGTATGCATAAAAAATACGATTTGGAAAGATTAATGTCAATAGCTTTTACACTGCGCGAAATATCATAAATTCTTGCAAGATATATCCAATTGTTCCTATGGGAGCTATAGGATATAGACGTCCGATCGGGGCGATTTTCAAACTTGATCTGCGTACACATGTTTTAGGACGATTGTGAAAGTTTCAGATCGCTAGCTTTTAAACTGAGCTCGCAAACGGTATTGAAACAGACGGACAGACGGACAGACGGACAGACGGACAGACGGACAGACGGACAGACGGACATGGCTATATCGACTCCCCTATTGATCCTGATCAAGAATATATATACTTTATGGGGTCGGAAACGTCTCCTTCACTGCGTTACAAACTTCTGACCAAAATTATAATACCCTCTGCAAGGGTATAAAAACACCAAAGTTATGGTATTTCCTATCGTTATATGGGAGCTATAGGATATAGTCGGCCGATCCTTATAAAATTTGGTAGGTCGAATTGATTGGCCAAATAAAAAAGCCATAGGAAATCCCAACTTCCTAACTTTACAAACACCAAAGTTATGGCATTTCATATCGTTCAGTTATATGGCAGCTATAGGATATAGTCGGCCGATCCCGGCCGTTCCGACTTATATACTGCGTGCAAAGGAAAGAAGGGTGTGTGCAAAGTTTCAGTTCGATATCTTTAAAACTGAGAGACTAGTTCGCGTAGAAACTGACAGACGGACATGCTTATATCAACTGAGGAGGTGATCCTGATCAAGAATATATATACTTTATAGGGTCGGAGATGTCTCCTTCACTGCGTTGCACACTTTTGACCAAAATTATAATACCCTCTGCAAGGGTATAAAAAAACTCGGCAGCGTAATTTATATACAGAACAAGAAAGGAAAGCTAACTTCGGGCGGAGCCGAAGGTGATATACCCTTGCAGAATATTCTGTAAATAAAATTCTCCAAAATTTGTCATATAATGCATTCTAAATACTCATAAAAATTCCAACTTCCTAACTTTAAAAACACCAAAGTTATGGCATTTTCAATCGTTCAGTTATATGGCAGCTATAGAATGTAGTCGCCCGATGCCTATAAAATTTGGTAGGTCGGATTGACTGGCCAAATACAAAACTCATAGAAAATCCCAACTTCCTATTCTGTGATTATTCTGTAAATAATATTCTCCAAAATTATTCATATAATGCATTCTAAATACTCATAAAAATTCCAACTTCCTAACTTTAAAAACACCAAAGTTATGGCATTTTCAATCGTTCAGTTATATGGCAGCTATAGAATATAGTCGCCCGATGCCTATAAAATTTGGTAGGTCGGATTGACTGGCCAAATACAAAACTCATAGAAAATCCCAACTTCCTAACTTTAAAAAGACCAAAGTTATGGTATTTCCTATCGTTATATGGGAGCTATAGTATATAGTCGGCCGATCCTTATGGAATTTGGTAGGTCGAATTGATTGGCCAAATAAAAAGCCATAGGAAATCCCAACCTCCTAACTTTACAAACACCAAAGTTATGGCATTTCCTATCGTTCAGTTATATGGCAGCTATAGGTTATAGTCGGCCGATCCCGGCCGTTCCGACTTATATACTGCGTGCAAAGGAAAGAAGGGTGTGTGCAAAGTTTCAGTTCGATATCTTTAAAACTGAGAGACTAGTTCGCGTAGAAACAGACAGACGGACATGCTTATATCAACTGAGGAGGTGATCCTGATCAAGAATATATATACTTTATAGGGTCGGAGATGTCTCCTTCACTGCGTTGCACACTTTTGACCAAAATTATAATACCCTCTGCAAGGGTATAAAAAAAAACTCGGCAGCGTAATTTATATACAGAACAAGAAAGGAAAGCTAACTTCGGGTGGAGCCGAAGGTGATATTCTGTGATTATTCTGTAAATAATATTCTCCAAAATTATTCATATAATGCATTCTAAATACTTATAAAATTCCAACTTCCTAACTTTAAAAACACCAAAGTTATGGCATTTTCAATCGTTCAGTTATATGGCAGCTATAGAATATAGTCGCCCGATGCCTATAAAATTTGGTAGGTCGGATTGACTGGCCAAATACAAAACTCATAGAAAATCCCAACTTCCTAACTTTAAAAAGACCAAAGTTATGGTATTTCCTATCGTTATATGGGAGCTATAGTATATAGTCGGCCGATCCTTATGGAATTTGGTAGGTCGAATTGATTGGCCAAATAAAAAGCCATAGGAAATCCCAACCTCCTAACTTTACAAACACCAAAGTTATGGCATTTCCTATCGTTCAGTTATATGGCAGCTATAGGATATAGTCGGCAAATCCCGGCCGTTATATACTGCGTGCAAAGGAAAGAAGGGTGTGTGCAAAGTTTCAGTTCGATATCTTTAAAACTGAGAGACTAGTTCGCGTAGAAACTGACAGACGGACATGCTTATATCAACTGAGGAGGTGATCCTGATCAAGAATATATATACTTTATGGGGTCGGAGATGTCTCCTTCACTGCGTTGCACACTTATTGCAAAATTATAATACCCTCTGCAAGGGTATAAAAAATCTGGCAAACATAATTTATATACAGAACAACTTTAAAGAAAAAGCTAACTTTTCCGGGTGGAGCTATGAATTGACTGGCCAAAAATTTGGTAGGCAAAACTCATAGAAAATCCCAACTTCCTAACTTTAAAAAGACCAAAGTTATGGTATTTCCTATCGTTATATGGGAGCTATAGGATATAGTCGGCCGATCCTTATAAAATTTGGTAGGTCGAATTGATTGGCCAAATAAAAAAGCCATAGGAAATCCCAACATCCTAACTTTACAAACACCAAAGTTATGGCATTTCATATCGTTCAGTTATATGGCAGCTATAGGATATAGTCATCCGATCCCAGCCGTTCCGACTTATATACTGCGTGCAAAGGAAAGAAGGGTGTGTGCAAAGTTTCAGTTCGATATCTTTAAAACTGAGAGACTAGTTCGCGTAGAAACAGACAGACGGACATGCTTATATCAACTGAGGAGGTGATCCTGATCAAGAATATATATACTTTATAGGGTCGGAGATGTCTCCTTCACTGCGTTGCACACTTTTGACCAAAATTATAATACCTCTGCAAGGGTATAAAAAAACTCGACAGCGTAATTTATATACAGA
>JAECXW010000476.1:0-264858 GCA_018153365.1 Drosophila fuyamai | reverse complement strand
TTTCCAAATTTTTTTTTGTGTAGCTTTTGACCTCTAGTTGTTAGCAAGGTCACGCCATTGTCTCTATCTACTTTGTATTGTGAAAATCTTGGTGTCATCTTGTTTCTACGGTTTTCTTTTCTAAATATCGTATCATTAGGTTCGACCTGGACTGGTGTCTCCCTGTCCTCGTTTAATTTCTTCTGTCTGTGTTCGCGTTTGGGTATATGTCTTTTCTAAATTCGTTTAATTTCTTAAGGTAGTCGTGGTGATTGTCGAATGTTATTGTTTTGTTAAATATGTGAGTTCTGCCGTGGAAGAGCTCGAAAGGGGTATAGGAAGTACTGCAGTGTTTTGCATTATTATATGTTGCAACTGCTTCTGTGAGTATTTGGTAATGCCCGCATTCTAGGCGTGCTTCCTTTCTTTTGGTCATGATTATTCTGTATAGTTCGGTTAAGGTGGAATGCAATCTTTCGACAGAAACGGCAACGTTTGATTGTTGGAATGAAGCTGTATGAGCTGTTATTTGGAATTGGGTTAATAGATCGTTGAACAAACTGCCAGAGCCCTGGTCGAATATTATTTCCTTAAGTGCGCCGTAATGACTTATGAATTGTAATAGGGCATCGGCAGCTTTCATTGAATTCCTATTGCTAAGGGTAGGCTTGCGCTAGCTTCGTAAATTTGTCGATAATGGTGAGGTTACAAGTATTGCTAATGTAATATATGTCTATATGCACAACCGCCAATGGTCCTTCCTGGCCGTATTTAAGGGTACTTGAGGGTTAAGCAGGTATCGCAATTTTTTATAATTTTTGTGATGATGTCTTTTAAATGCGGAAAATAAATGTCCCTTTTTAAATGGTTATAAGTTTCATCTATCGCCCTATGATAGGTAATAAAGTGGCATGCACGAATTTTGTTTTCATGATCGTGGGGATTAGTGATTTCGGTTAGCGCAAAATTTTGTATAAGTCACTCTCGAAGAAATAGTTATTAAGGACTCTTCTATTATTTTGAAAATATCGTCCGGTGCTAATATTGCGAATATTTTATTCGGTTTCAGGATTGTTTGAAGGGTGTTTGTAACGGAGTCAAAAGTATGCACGGGTTCTGTAATTATGTGTTTTATATTATGAACAAATGGTATTGTCTTGAAGTTGTTGATCCGATACGGAATATTATTTAACTGTTAAAGTGATTTAGTGGTTGTGAAGCTATTGGTATAATTTGTAGGTCTTCGTTTATGTTCAAGTTTGGCTCAATTCTGCTGAGTGCGTCAGCGACTATAGTGTCCTGCTAGCGAAGGATATGGGTCTGTCATTAGTGTCTGGGCCTTGTGACAACACAGAGCCTATCGCATAATAACTTGCGTCTGTGGTCAACGTGAACGGTTTGTTGAAATCAGGGTATATGAGTATAGGATCATTACAAAGAAGATCTTTCGACATTTCGACTGCTTGCTTAAATTCATCGTCTATTATTATAAATTACTTTTCTTTTAACTGTCTCGTTATAAGTTTAATTATTTTCGCGAAGTCTTTTATAAATTTCCTGTAATACTCTAATAGTCCTAAAAATGACTTACTTTTCCTAGTTGTCTTGGGCAGGGGAAGTCCTTGATGGCTTAAATCTTAAGTAAGTTTGGTTTGACTCCTTCCTGAGTGACGATGTGTCCCAGGAAGTCGATTTCCTTCCTTAAAAAACTACACTTGCTATATGCTTCTGGACTGAGGGCAAGAATACTATTATGTCGTCGAGATATACGAAACAGACGTTGCCGACTAAGTCACCTAAGACGTTGGCCATCACGCGATAGAACGTGGTAAGAGCGTTTTTAAGACCGAAGGGCATTCTCGTGTATTTCGACGGTGAATGTCGTCTTGTTTGCGGCGCGTGGGTTCATTTAAATTTGGTGAAAGCCACTTGCTATGTCTATTGTTGTGAAATACATGGTCTTTCCTATACTGTCTAGTATATCTGAAATGTTCGAGATAGGGTATCTATCAGAGACCGTTTTCTCATTTAGTTTCCGAAAATCGATTACCAAGCTCCACTTTTTTTCGTGATGTCACTTTTGTTAGGTACGACTCAGACGGGTGCACTCCAAAGAGAATGACTGCTTTTTATGATGTTTTGTTCGAGCATTTTTGAAATTTGCTTTCGAACTTCGTCTTTATGTACAAATGGCTAACGGTAAGATTTGGTGTAAATCGATATATTATCTGTTGTTGGTATGGAGTGTTTGACGGCGTTAGAGAACGTTAGCTGATTATTTTCGTTGTGGAAGAGTCTTTTGAATGACTTGCAAAGTTTGAATATTTGTTGTTTTTCCTCGTTGTTAAGGTGTTCCGTTTGAACGTTTAATTGTTGGTCGTGAGGTTGTTCTTTATCTGTTGATGCAGTCTGCCTGTAATGGTTCTTCGAGGTAATGTGATTGGATCTGGTCTGAGTTATTGCAGACTTCGAAATAAGCAGATCCAGCAACTGCAGTGTTAAACCGTCTGTTATGGATATTTGATTATCCAAATTTGTGGGTTCATATATAAAGTCTCCTTCCATGAAGTTTACTTATGAATGAATAAGTAGATCCAGTGTCTATTAGGAATTTTAGAGGGTTTGACGCCATGAAGTTTGGTGATAGGAAAACAAGTGGCAATAAAGGTCCGTGAGTCTTCTTGCTTATGTACCCGACTTGCTTCCCGAGGATTCTAGGAAAAAATTTGAATCATCGTTGATGTTACATAGAGGAGCGCTTGGTTTGTTGCCAAGCCCAAAGTTTGTTTATCGTGTCGACCATTATTATCGTTATTGGAATTATGTTGACGGGAAAAGCGTCTGTTATTATTGTTGTTAAAGTTTGGTTGTCGCTGTGTAAAGCGACCATTATTGTCATTGTTGGGGTTATCATGTAGTGGTACATGACGATCGTTGTTGCCATTACAGTTCTGTTGACGTAGAATGTGGCGGCTATTGAAGTCATTGTTTGTTGGTTGTCTTTTCGCATATGGGTTATTCCTGTACATCGAGCTGTCGTTTCGTTGGTGTCCTTGGTGTTTATTCAGATTTCTAGAGAAATTTAGTTCGATCTATTCGTACTCATATGCTTTTGGTCCTTTAATCCAACTAGGAATGAATTGAAGCAGAATCTGTCATATTGGTCACGTTTGGTCGTCCACTAAGGTGTGCTTCTCCGGCCAGTGACATTAATTCACTTCTTATTTTCGTGGCTGTGAAACATAGTTTTCCCATACTGAGTCCATCCGGAAGATTGTGTAGTTCTTTTCTTGCTAGAGTATAGTCGCTTGAGATTTGATTTGAGGAGCAACTAAGGAGTACATCGCAGACAATCAGTGCTTCGTCTGCCTTTGATTTTGTCTTGGATAGTTCCGAGTAAGTACTGTCCGCATGTTGCTTGGTCCACTGATCCGGCTAACAAAAGTAGCTGTTCTACTCTACTTATAAATCTATCAAGATTGTCAGATGGACCTTCGTATGTGGGTAGTTGATGTACAAGGGCTATTAGTTGGTGTAGGTTTAGGCTAGTGTTAGTATAAATTGGTGTATAGTCAATGGTGGGACTTAGTGGCACTGATGCGCTACCGGAATCCATATCGTTGGTGGAATTATTGTTTGTTTCTATCTCTTTCCTGTATTTAGGGCAGTGTTGATGTGTGTTTCTTTCCACTTTGTTGTTTTAATGGATATTATCAGCTTCAACTGTAATGTATTAATTTTGTAAATATTCATTTATTATTTATTGTTAGGTTAGTAACAAGTGACAGCAATATATGTTAAGTTGTTTGTGGATTGTTCTTTTTCTTTTGCATATTTATATTTTATTTACATTATTCTTTAATTAATTCTTTCCACTTGGTTGTTTTAATGGATATTATACGCTTCAACTGTAATGTATTAATTTTGTAAATATTCATTTATTATTTATTGTTAGGTTAGTAACAAGTGACAGCAATAGATGTTAAGTTGTTTGTGGATTGTTCTTTTTCTTTTGCATATTTATATTTTATTTACATTATTCTTTAATTAATTAATTAATTCATTTTATTGCTTTTTTTTATTTATTATTTTTTTAATGTGGTTTTTTTTGTAGTGCGTAGTGTGCAAAATAATTCAACGGTGTACAAGCCAGCGCGGCATCACGTGTCGCTCCGCCACTCTGCACAGTAATTCATTACATTGGGAAAAAATAATACAAAAAATATATATTTAAAAAAATGTTGTTAAGTAGTACACGGTTTGTCTCTTAAATTTCCAATCTTTCATTTGCAAATCAGTTTTTTTTATCTTTTTTTTCTAACGGGACATTCTAAAAAATAGGTTTAAGAGCATGAAAACGTGTTCATTTTCAATTGTTCTAGAAATTGCTTCAGCTTATAAATTTTCAATGGATTTTAAAGTGAAAGTCATTTATTACATCTTCTTAAATTAAATCAAAGTATATTAGCTCTCGGCGGTGGCTAAAGGACAGTGACCCAGCAAGATTTTCACAAGCTAAGGAAACACATGTACATGTTTACTTGACATTTGCCTAATGGAACAATATCACTGTGAGTAAAAATTTTTTTTGTTTTGTATAATATTTGTGAAGCTCTAATTAATTAATTTTTTTCTTTTTTCGTATTCTGGTTACACAAATAAACAAATTTCATAATAGTAATTTTTAATGTTATTTGAGAAGTGGAAAGGATTACGGTGCCTTAACAGCGATTGTTGTACACATATACGGTCGTTAATCACACAACTTACATTTATTTTTTGTAAACCACTGTGTACGGATGGTCCCGGTGCTTTGTCGGCGATTGATGTGCACGTTGGTGTATAGGTGGTATTTGAGAGCACGTGGCTATTATTATTTGTTTCTTGCGCAGCGAGTTTTGGTTAAAAGGAAGTTTAACGTTCCGCGTCTAACTGCTTACTGTCATTCATCTGTGAATATGTAACCAACTACATTTTGCGACAGCGACGCCAGGTTATCGCCGGGACAAAACGGTTATTCTCAAAACTACAAAACCACAAGGACTACTCTCCTGTGAATATGTACCAAATCGCACTTTGGGACAGCGACGCCAGGTTGTCGCCGCGAAAAAACGGTTGTTCTCAAAACTACAAAACCACAAGGACCACTCGCAATGCTTTTCGACACACACACACACGGTCACCACACACAGTAGTTTCAGGTACCGACTTTTTTTTTACCATATTTTTGTTGGTTTCTTTTTATGAGCTTTGTGTATGGATGATCCCGGTTCCTTATCAGCGATTGATGTACACATATACAGTCATCACACACAGTAACTCCTTGGTATAATTGTTGTAAATTGTCCAGCACAAGCGATCCCGGTGCCTTATCAGCGGTCGATTTACACATATACGGTCGTTTGCGTGGTAATTAAAATTGTATTTTGTTTGTTTCGTTTAATTTATTTGCACATTTTTGTGTTTCATCCCTTTTTGCGAACCTCCTGCCACGCTGTTTGTTGTCCCTACCCTTTTGAACTCCCATTTGCACTTGCACGTCACGATGTTATTAGTATTTTTTTAAGTAGTATTTCACCATTTACTACTAAAATTTCCGTCACCTGTTCACGCACCTCAGCCTACAAGGAAATTAGAACGGTAAGTGTAGTGAGCATGGTCAATCCCTTCTTCGAAGTTCGGCTGCTCCAGTCACAGTCCAGTGACCGAGGGAGTCGAGGTTTCTTATACCAGTAAGATTATAGAAGATGCTAGAAGGAAGCTAACGAACAAAATGACTGTGTTGCGTGGAGAACAGAATAAGACTACCTATTTATTATAACAAGTATGTACGTGTGTGTATGTATGAGTGTACAAGGATGTGTGTGTTCGTCTGAGTTCCTGCATGTTGCCGATTTTTGTTGTTGTTGCATTAGGCTTGCAGTTGCCGGGTATGTTATCTTGCTTGCAGTTGCCGGGTATGTTAACTGGCTTGCAGCTGCCGGGTATGTTAACTCACGCTACAAAACCTGGATTTGGTAACGTTCGTATAGGTAACCACACAAAAATTAATCACGTGCACGTGAGACTCCGATATTTTGGCGCTTGGGTGATAATCTAAATAGGTTTTGACGATGACAACAGCACCACCACTATGTCGATCATCAGGGTGGTTGGCAGAGTGTAAGTCATATCCATTATGTGGAAGAATAAATGACTGGAAAATGTATCTCTGAGATCATTAAAATGTCAATGTTGCTTTTCTGGAGGAGGTGCTCAATCTCTATAAATTTGCCAACTATGTTGGTGGGGCTTAAAACAACGATATTTATAACGTAATTAGTCATTGAAATGCGTTCACCCTAATGGAGTGGCGTGTTAAGACATCACTGTATGTAACATTTGCAGTGTTGTCGTCATTGCCGACGCTTTCTAAATCCAGAAGCCTGTCCTGAGTGAGCTTTAATCAAAGGGGTCTTTTCACTTTGATGTGAATTAAACGATGGCGAGGAATGACTTGAGGATGCAGAAAGATGCGAAGTAAACAAATAATTTTGAGCCGGGGCATGGAAAGCTTAAAAGTACGCTTTTTAGTGGGTCTACGCAGGACATCGGCGGGAGGACGAACTATAATTAGAAATACGGTAAATGCATTTGAGTTGTTGCTCATTTATTTCACTTTTCCTTGTCCTTTGTCTCATGGTTATCAGCATATCTGGCGAACTTTGGCAAGAGTGAATTGTAAGAATGTCCAAATTCTTGACATCGGAAACACCTAGGAGCACTCTAACACTGGCTGGTTCCAGCTCAACATAGGATATATTCAGTTCGCCTTTCCCTTCTCACCAGGGGGGTATAATACATTCCGAGGGCTGTGTTCCAAAGCTTTAAGTTTCGCAGTAATTTTGGTTATTTCAGTGGATGTATGAAGTCCCTTGATGGCGACTCGAAAAGCTCGATCATTTTGGTATGACAGGAATTTCATTATCCTTGAAAAGCTTTTGGACTTCATTGCCGTCTTCCACAGAAACCCTACAGGATGATTTACCAGTTGTCTTGAGGCGAAAACCAATGATCACAAAAGATAGTAAAGCAATTGCGTTTCTTGGTTGTAGCTTGAGAATAGGCATTGCGTCAAACAAACCATGACCAAGCTTAGAGTTCGTGATTGAATCATTAATAGGAAGTAGAAATGATTGTATCATCATCATCAGGCAAAATAGCAAAGCTATACTTCTTCCATAAGTAGGTAGAGTCGTCTCCATAAGAAGGATCATACCAGAGGCTGCAGCTTGAGGACGTTTATAAAAGCCAACAAGGTTTAGCAGTGATGATTTATTGATTCTACTACCTCCGAGTATGTTAAGATTTCGTTTTTTTTTCAGCAGCAATCTTACTAATCCACTTGGGGGTACAAAATGTCATAGTCGGGACAGATGAGCAGATATCTATATAAATGGGATCATCAAATTCCATATTCTCTAAACTACAATCATCAGAGGCGACTGCCTTAGTAAGCTGTAAGCGATTTACAAAGTCAAATGCTTTCCTAAAGTCAGTGTAAATGTAGTGAGCTCCAAAAGGTTAGTGATCTACTTTTAATAAATTCGTGTTGACACGGAGAAATTATTGATCTACATGTTTTTATACCCGTTACTCGTAGAGTAAAAGGGTATATTGTATTCGTGCAAAAGTATGTAACAGGTAGAAGGAAGCGTTTCCGACCCTATAAAGTATATATATTCTTGTTCAGGATCACTAGCCGAGTCGATCTAGCCATGTCCATGCTCCAGTCACAGTCCAGTGACCGAGGGAGTCGAGGTTTCTTATACCAGTAAGATTATAGAAGATGCTAGAAGGAAGCTAACGAACAAAATGACTGTGTTGCGTGGAGAACAGAATAAGACTACCTATTTATTATAACAAGTATGTACGTGTGTGTATGTATGAGTGTACAAGGATGTGTGTGTTCGTCTGAGTTCCTGCATGTTGCCGATTTTTGTTGTTGTTGCATTAGGCTTGCAGTTGCCGGGTATGTTATCTTGCTTGCAGTTGCCGGGTATGTTAACTGGCTTGCAGCTGCCGGGTATGTTAACTCACGCTACAAAACCTGGATTTGGTAACGTTCGTATAGGTAACCACACAAAAATTAATCACGTGCACGTGAGACTCCGATATTTTGGCGCTTGGGTGATAATCTAAATAGGTTTTGACGATGACAACAGCACCACCACGATGTCGATCATCAGGGTGGTTGGCAGAGTGTAAGTCATATCCATTATGTGGAAGAATAAATGACTGGAAAAATGTATCTCTGAGATCATTAAAATGTCAATGTTGCTTTTCTGGAGGAGGTGCTCAATCTCTATAAATTTGCCAACTATGTTGGTGGGGCTTAAAACAACGATATTTATAACGTAATTAGTCATTGAAATGCGTTCACCCTAATGGAGTGGCGTGTTAAGACATCACTGTATGTAACATTTGCAGTGTTGTCGTCATTGCCGACGCTTTCTAAATCCAGAAGCCTGTCCTGAGTGAGCTTTAATCAAAGGGGTCTTTTCACTTTGATGTGAATTAAACGATGGCGAGGAATGACTTGAGGATGCAGAAAGATGCGAAGTAAACAAATAATTTTGAGCCGGGGCATGGAAAGCTTAAAAGTACGCTTTTTAGTGGGTCTACGCAGGACATCGGCGGGAGGACGAACTATAATTAGAAATACGGTAAATGCATTTGAGTTGTTGCTCATTTATTTCACTTTTCCTTGTCCTTTGTCTCATGGTTATCAGCATATCTGGCGAACTTTGGCAAGAGTGAATTGTAAGAATGTCCAAATTCTTGACATCGGAAACACCTAGGAGCACTCTAACACTGGCTGGTTCCAGCTCAACATAGGATATATTCAGTTCGCCTTTCCCTTCTCACCAGGGGGTATAATACATTCCGAGGGCTGTGTTCCAAAGCTTTAAGTTTCGCAGTAATTTTGGTTATTTCAGTGGATGTATGAAGTCCCTTGATGGCGACTCGAAAAGCTCGATCATTTTGGTATGACAGGAATTTCATTATCCTTGAAAAGCTTTTGGACTTCATTGCCGTCTTCCACAGAAACCCTACAGGATGATTTACCAGTTGTCTTGAGGCGAAAACCAATGATCACAAAAGATAGTAAAGCAATTGCGTTTCTTGGTTGTAGCTTGAGAATAGGCATTGCGTCAAACAAACCATGACCAAGCTTAGAGTTCGTGATTGAATCATTAATAGGAAGTAGAAATGATTGTATCATCATCATCAGGCAAAATAGCAAAGCTATACTTCTTCCATAAGTAGGTAGAGTCGTCTCCATAAGAAGGATCATACCAGAGGCTGCAGCTTGAGGACGTTTATAAAAGCCAACAAGGTTTAGCAGTGATGATTTATTGATTCTACTACCTCCGAGTATGTTAAGATTTCGTTTTTTTTTCATCAGCAATCTTACTAATCCACTTGGGGGTACAAAATGTCATAGTCGGGACAGATGAGCAGATATCTATATAAATGGGATCATCAAATTCCAGATTCTCTAAACTACAATCATCAGAGGCGACTGCCTTAGTAAGCTGTAAGCGATTTACAAAGTCAAATGCTTTCCTAAAGTCAGTGTAAATGTAGTGAGCTCCAAAAGGTTAGTGATCTACTTTTAATAAATTCGTGTTGACACGGAGAAATTATTGATCTACATGTTTTTATACCCGTTACTCGTAGAGTAAAAGGGTATATTGTATTCGTGCAAAAGTATGTAACAGGTAGAAGGAAGCGTTTCCGACCCTATAAAGTATATATATTCACTAGCCGAGTCGATCTAGCCATGTCCGTCTGTCCGTCTGTCCGTCCGTATGAACGCTGAGATCTCGGAAACTATAAAAGCTAGAGGATTGGTATTTTGCATGTAAATTTTAGGAGTTCCTACGCAGCGCAAGTTTGTTTCAAAATGGTGCCACGCCCCCTCTGACGCCCACAAGCCACAAGCTGTGGCCACAGTTTTGATGCTATTATGAAAATTTTTTTTGATATGTATTTGTTTCGTCAATACCTTTCAATTGGCCAAATAAAAGTTTGCCACGCCCACTCTAACGCCCAAAAACCCATTAAACGCTTAAGCCTGGCTAGCGCCTACACATCCGCCTTTCATGGCGTATACAATAGCGCCATCTAACGGATGACTTTGAAACAGCTGGCCAAGGCGCTCAACAGAGTCAACGTTAATTCTCGATAAGGATTATTAAAGGAAATTGCGATGGCTTTCATTTGTCAATACCGAACTATATCCCAAGAACTATGCAAATCAAGTCAAGTTAGCCATAATGGAGGTCTGAGTCAAACAATGGCGTATGTATGTATGTTTGTAAGCATATACATATGTATGTATTTACATTGTACACAGTTGCAATTGCCATGCAAAGAAGGCATATTTAAATTAAGTTGTCGAGGCACTCGACTATAGCGTTCTCTCTTGTTTTATTATTATTTCAGTCAAAAGTTTGCAACGCAGTGAAGGAGAGATTTTCTGTCTGTCAGCATGTCCGTCCGTCTGTCCGTTCGTCCGTCTTTCCGTCTTTCTGTTGCAGGTGGTATATATATATATGGAACGGGCGACTATATAATATAGCTACTATAGGAACAATGGGGGAAAAAAATAAAAAAAATGTATCAGCAAATACTTCATCCATTTTGTAAGCACTGTGGGCCCAAGGGTCAACGGGAAAACCTCTACAGCGCTGTCTTTAAGGTTGCGGGTGCATATTAAATTTCTTGTTAGTCGATGAATTAAAAAAATATAGTTTTTTTATTATATTATGTTGGTGATATTCTAATCACTTTAAATAAAAGACACTTTAAGTTTACTTTTTAATTTTTGTCAACAGATCGCGGTCGCGATGAAAACAGCACTGCCTCTTCATTTCTAAATCTAATTCAATGAACCTGGCCAGGAACTTTTCTTTTTGAACTTTAGAACTTCAATTTATGTTTAAATTAAAAGCTTAAGATGAAACCGTTGCATTTCATTATGAAATTCAAATATGCTGACCGATGCAATTTGGTGGGAACTTGAAACTTTACTTTTAATTTGTGCTCAAGATGGACAGTTTCATCTTATCTTTCTTTGTGAAATTCAATTAGCAATTGATTGGGTTTCGAACTGAAGCTGATGTTGTGAGGAGTCATATACTCGCCACAAATTCCGATGCAGGAGATCGACATCCAGGTCATCCAGGACGGCGCAAGTGCAGCACGGTACAGTACGAGTGCGAGAATCTGAGCGAGTGCGTGAACGCGGAATAAATACAAATCGAAACCGAAGTGCCCAAGGATCAATTTCGCAAAGTCGAGACGCCGAACGACGACAAGTCTACAAGGCTGAGGCTACAACGCTGAGATCCAACGGTGCTAGGTAGTGGTAAAATCAAACTTAGGGAGTCCTTGCGCGGTGTCAGGCGATAAAGGTGGCTAGGCGATACACCTTGCCGACAAAGTCCAGGCTGAACTCTGGAAGCCAGGCGATACAGGTAGCTAGGCGATAGGGCGAAACTTTGGTTCACCTGCTAGGCGATACACCTTGTCGGCCCCGGTAGGGAAGCTCGCATAACATCCAGGGTTGTTGGTGGATCCGTCCCGATCTCAGACACCCAGAGCAGCAAGCCGAAGCAGCGCAGTAGCAGAATAATAGCAATAAGGCTATATTTTAGAGAATTAATAAACCAGCACCAACCTAATCATTTCTGGCGTTATCCTCTGGTCACGGGCAGTCACTCAATATGAATTTGGTGGAACGAACTCAAAACCTCTCTGAGCTAGCCGCACTTTTACGTGACGAGCAGAAACTAAAGAATCAGGTCGTTACATCTGGCGCCCAAGAGTGATTGTCCTGACCAAGGAAACAAAACTTACGAGATGGGGAAGTCCTGGATTTATAATCTCAGGAAGGAGGACTTCGTCGAGGTGAGTCAAGTTCTGGGAATAGAACTGGAGGGCTCAGTCGAGTCTATGAGGAAGACTCTGGGAGACTGCGTCGACCAGACGGCAGAGGAGCCGGACATCGCTGATTTGGTAACGGGCCTGGAAAAGAAATTCCGGAAAATGTCCACGCCAAAATTCAAGCTCACAACCGCAAGTGTCGAGGGCCTGATAGCGAGCTTGGATGTCTCGAGCATCGAAAGCCACGCAAGCCGGCAGCGGGAGAGTAGTCGGGAAAGAAAGGAGAGTTCCAGGACGCACACACAGGACTACGCGAAGGTGGCCAAGCAGGTCCGGGAGTGGAATTTCCGCTACGACGGAAACGACAAGCCGTTGGAATTTTTGGAGCAAGTAGAGGTGTCAGTCGTAACTTACGGTCTCGACATAACCAAGATCCCACGAGCCGTGCCGGAGCTGCTACAAGGCAGAGCCTTGAAGTGGTTCATCGCCAACAATCGGCACTGGGAGACCTGAGGAGACTTTATATACAGCTTCCAAAATTACTTTCTTCCCCGAGGATACATGGCAAAGCTGTCGGACCAGGTCAGACAGAGGAAGCAAGCCTACGGGGAAAGCTTCAACGATTTTATGGGGGAAATGCAGACCCTGATGCGGCCACTGAATATGTCGACCAAAGAAACGCTGGAGAGGATAAAAGAGAACCGGCACTTCGAATGTTCTTTCGCCCATATGAATGTCGAAATTTGGATACCTTGATGGCGCTGGCAGACGAGTTTGAGGAGCTTGACCAGCAGCGGGATAAATTCGAGCTGGCTCTTTCTAAATCCATTAATAAATTCCAGAAGCCTTTCCTGAGTGAGCTTTAATCAAAGGGGTCTTTTCACTTTGATGTGAATTAAAGGATGGCGAGGAGTGACTTGAGGGTGCAGAAAGATGCGAAGTAAACAAATCATTTTGAGCCGGGGCATGGAAAGCTTAAAAGTACGCTTTTGAGTGGGTATACGCAGGACATCGGCGGGAGGCCGAACTATAATTAGAACTACGGTAAATGCATTTGAGTTGCTGCTCATTTATTTCACTTTTCCTTGTCCTTTGTCTCATGGTTATCAGCATATCTGGCGAACTTTGGCAAGAGTGAATTGTAAGAATGTCCAAATTCTTGACATCGGAAACACCTAGGAGCACTCTAACACGTAACTATCAGGTAGTCAATTATATTGATATCATATACTGGCTGGTTCCAGCTCAACTTAGAAAATATTCAGTTCTCCTTTCCCTTCTCACCAGGGGGGTATAATACATTCCGAGGGTTGTGTTCCAAAGCTTTAAGTTTCGCAGTAATTTTGGTTATTTCAGTGGATGTATGAAGTCCCTTGATGGAGACTCGAAAAGCTCGATCATTTTAGTATGACAGGAATTCCATTATCCTTGAAAAGCTTCTGGACTTCATTGCCGTCTTCCACAGAAACCCTACAGGATGATTTACCAGTTGTCTTGAGGCGAAAACCAATGATCACAAAAGATAGTAAAGCAATTGCGTTTCTTGGTTGTAGCTTGAGAATAGGCATTGCGTCAAACAAACCATGACCAAGCTTAGAGTTCGTGATTGAATCATTAATAGGAAGTAGAAATGATTGTATCATCATCATCAGGCAAAATAGCAAAGCTATACTTCTTCCATAAGTAGGTAGAGTCGTCTCCATAAGAAGGATCATACCAGAGGCTGCAGCTTGAGGACGTTTATAAAAGCCAACAAGGTTTAGCAGTGATGATTTATTGATTCTACTACCTCCGAGTATGTTAAGATTTCGTTTTTTTTTCATCAGCAATCTTACTAATCCACTTGGGGGTACAAAATGTCATAGTCGGGACAGATGAGCAGATATCTATATAAATGGGATCATCAAATTCCAGATTCTCTAAACTACAATCATCAGAGGCGACTGCCTTAGTAAGCTGTAAGCGATTTACAAAGTCAAATGCTTTCCTAAAGTCAGTGTAAATGTAGTGAGCTCCAAAAGGTTAGTGATCTACTTTTAATAAATTCGTGTTGACACGGAGAAATTATTGATCTACATGTTTTTATACCCGTTACTCGTAGAGTAAAAGGGTATATTGTATTCGTGCAAAAGTATGTAACAGGTAGAAGGAAGCGTTTCCGACCCTATAAAGTATATATATTCACTAGCCGAGTCGATCTAGCCATGTCCGTCTGTCCGTCTGTCCGTCCGTATGAACGCTGAGATCTCGGAAACTATAAAAGCTAGAGGATTGGTATTTTGCATGTAAATTTTAGGAGTTCCTACGCAGCGCAAGTTTGTTTCAAAATGGTGCCACGCCCCCTCTGACGCCCACAAGCCACAAGCTGTGGCCACAGTTTTGATGCTATTATGAAAATTTTTTTGATATGTATTTGTTTCGTCAATACCTTTCAATTGGCCAAATAAAAGTTTGCCACGCCCACTCTAACGCCCAAAAACCCATTAAACGCTTAAGCCTGGCTAGCGCCTACACATCCGCCTTTCATGGCGTATACAATAGCGCCATCTAACGGATGACTTTGAAACAGCTGGCCAAGGCGCTCAACAGAGTCAACGTTAATTCTCGATAAGGATTATTAAAGGAAATTGCGATGGCTTTCATTTGTCAATACCGAACTATATCCCAAGAACTATGCAAATCAAGTCAAGTTAGCCATAATGGAGGTCTGAGTCAAACAATGGCGTATGTATGTATGTTTGTAAGCATATACATATGTATGTATTTACATTGTACACAGTTGCAATTGCCATGCAAAGAAGGCATATTTAAATTAAGTTGTCGAGGCACTCGACTATAGCGTTCTCTCTTGTTTTATTATTATTTCAGTCAAAAGTTTGCAACGCAGTGAAGGAGAGATTTTCTGTCTGTCAGCATGTCCGTCCGTCTGTCCGTTCGTCCGTCTTTCTGTTGCAGGTGGTATATATATATATGGAACGGGCGACTATATAATATAGCTACTATAGGAACAATGGGGGAAAAAAATAAAAAAAATGTATCAGCAAATACTTCATCCATTTTGTAAGCACTGTGGGCCCAAGGGTCAACGGGAAAACCTCTACAGCGCTGTCTTTAAGGTTGCGGGTGCATATTAAATTTCTTGTTAGTCGATGAATTAAAAAAATATAGTTTTTTTATTATATTATGTTGGTGATATTCTAATCACTTTAAATAAAAGACACTTTAAGTTTACTTTTTAATTTTTGTCAACAGATCGCGGTCGCGATGAAAACAGCACTGCCTCTTCATTTCTAAATCTAATTCAATGAACCTGGCCAGGAACTTTTCTTTTTGAACTTTAGAACTTCAATTTATGTTTAAATTAAAAGCTTAAGATGAAACCGTTGCATTTCATTATGAAATTCAAATATGCTGACCGATGCAATTTGGTGGGAACTTGAAACTTTACTTTTAATTTGTGCTCAAGATGGACAGTTTCATCTTATCTTTCTTTGTGAAATTCAATTAGCAATTGATTGGGTTTCGAACTGAAGCTGATGTTGTGAGGAGTCATATACTCGCCACAAATTCCGATGCAGGAGATCGACATCCAGGTCATCCAGGACGGCGCAAGTGCAGCACGGTACAGTACGAGTGCGAGAATCTGAGCGAGTGCGTGAACGCGGAATAAATACAAATCGAAACCGAAGTGCCCAAGGATCAATTTCGCAAAGTCGAGACGCCGAACGACGACAAGTCTACAAGGCTGAGGCTACAACGCTGAGATCCAACGGTGCTAGGTAGTGGTAAAATCAAACTTAGGGAGTCCTTGCGCGGTGTCAGGCGATAAAGGTGGCTAGGCGATACACCTTGCCGACAAAGTCCAGGCTGAACTCTGGAAGCCAGGCGATACAGGTAGCTAGGCGATAGGGCGAAACTTTGGTTCACCTGCTAGGCGATACACCTTGTCGGCCCCGGTAGGGAAGCTCGCATAACATCCAGGGTTGTTGGTGGATCCGTCCCGATCTCAGACACCCAGAGCAGCAAGCCGAAGCAGCGCAGTAGCAGAATAATAGCAATAAGGCTATATTTTAGAGAATTAATAAACCAGCACCAACCTAATCATTTCTGGCGTTATCCTCTGGTCACGGGCAGTCACTCAATATGAATTTGGTGGAACGAACTCAAAACCTCTCTGAGCTAGCCGCACTTTTACGTGACGAGCAGAAACTAAAGAATCAGGTCGTTACATCTGGCGCCCAAGAGTGATTGTCCTGACCAAGGAAACAAAACTTACGAGATGGGGAAGTCCTGGATTTATAATCTCAGGAAGGAGGACTTCGTCGAGGTGAGTCAAGTTCTGGGAATAGAACTGGAGGGCTCAGTCGAGTCTATGAGGAAGACTCTGGGAGACTGCGTCGACCAGACGGCAGAGGAGCCGGACATCGCTGATTTGGTAACGGGCCTGGAAAAGAAATTCCGGAAAATGTCCACGCCAAAATTCAAGCTCACAACCGCAAGTGTCGAGGGCCTGATAGCGAGCTTGGATGTCTCGAGCATCGAAAGCCACGCAAGCCGGCAGCGGGAGAGTAGTCGGGAAAGAAAGGAGAGTTCCAGGACGCACACACAGGACTACGCGAAGGTGGCCAAGCAGGTCCGGGAGTGGAATTTCCGCTACGACGGAAACGACAAGCCGTTGGAATTTTTGGAGCAAGTAGAGGTGTCAGTCGTAACTTACGGTCTCGACATAACCAAGATCCCACGAGCCGTGCCGGAGCTGCTACAAGGCAGAGCCTTGAAGTGGTTCATCGCCAACAATCGGCACTGGGAGACCTGAGGAGACTTTATATACAGCTTCCAAAATTACTTTCTTCCCCGAGGATACATGGCAAAGCTGTCGGACCAGGTCAGACAGAGGAAGCAAGCCTACGGGGAAAGCTTCAACGATTTTATGGGGGAAATGCAGACCCTGATGCGGCCACTGAATATGTCGACCAAAGAAACGCTGGAGAGGATAAAAGAGAACCGGCACTTCGAATGTTCTTTCGCCCATATGAATGTCGAAATTTGGATACCTTGATGGCGCTGGCAGACGAGTTTGAGGAGCTTGACCAGCAGCGGGATAAATTCGAGCTGGCTCTTTCTAAATCCATTAATAAATTCCAGAAGCCTTTCCTGAGTGAGCTTTAATCAAAGGGGTCTTTTCACTTTGATGTGAATTAAAGGATGGCGAGGAGTGACTTGAGGGTGCAGAAAGATGCGAAGTAAACAAATCATTTTGAGCCGGGGCATGGAAAGCTTAAAAGTACGCTTTTGAGTGGGTATACGCAGGACATCGGCGGGAGGCCGAACTATAATTAGAACTACGGTAAATGCATTTGAGTTGCTGCTCATTTATTTCACTTTTCCTTGTCCTTTGTCTCATGGTTATCAGCATATCTGGCGAACTTTGGCAAGAGTGAATTGTAAGAATGTCCAAATTCTTGACATCGGAAACACCTAGGAGCACTCTAACACGTAACTATCAGGTAGTCAATTATATTGATATCATATACTGGCTGGTTCCAGCTCAACTTAGAAAATATTCAGTTCTCCTTTCCCTTCTCACCAGGGGGTATAATACATTCCGAGGGTTGTGTTCCAAAGCTTTAAGTTTCGCAGTAATTTTGGTTATTTCAGTGGATGTATGAAGTCCCTTGATGGAGACTCGAAAAGCTCGATCATTTTAGTATGACAGGAATTCCATTATCCTTGAAAAGCTTCTGGACTTCATTGCCGTCTTCCACAGAAACCCTACAGGATGATTTACCAGTTGTCTTGAGGCGAAAACCAATGATCACAAAAGATAGTAAAGCAATTGCGTTTCTTGGTTGTAGCTTGAGAATAGGCATTGCGTCAAACAAACCATGACCAAGCTTAGAGTTCGTGATTGAATCATTAATAGGAAGTAGAAGTGATTGTATCATCATCATCAGGCAAAATAGCAAAGCTATACTTCTTCCATAAGTAGGTAGAGTCGTCTCCATAAGAAGGATCATACCAGAGGCTGCAGCTTGAGGACGTTTATAAAAGCCAACAAGGTTTAGCAGTGATGATTTATTGATTCTACTACCTCCGAGTATGTTAAGATTTCGTTTTTTTTTTCAGCAGCAATCTTACTAATCCACTTGGGGGTACAAAATGTCATAGTCGGGACAGATGAGCAGATATCTATATAAATGGGATCATCAAATTCCAGATTCTCTAAACTACAATCATCAGAGGCGACTGCCTTAGTAAGCTGTAAGCGATTTACAAAGTCAAATGCTTTCCTAAAGTCAGTGTAAATGTAGTGAGCTCCAAAAGGTTAGTGATCTACTTTTAATAAATTCGTGTTGACACGGAGAAATTATTGATCTACATGTTTTTATACCCGTTACTCGTAGAGTAAAAGGGTATATTGTATTCGTGCAAAAGTATGTAACAGGTAGAAGGAAGCGTTTCCGACCCTATAAAGTATATATATTCTTGTTCAGGATCACTAGCCGAGTCGATCTAGCCATGTCCGTCTGTCCGTCCGTATGAACGCTGAGATCTCGGAAACTATAAAAGCTAGAGGATTGGTATTTTGCATGTAGATTTTAGGAGTTCCTACGCAGCGCAAGTTTGTTTTAAAATGGTGCCACGCCCCCTCTGACGACCACAAGCCACAAGCTGTGGCCACACTTTTGATGCTATTATGAAAATTTTTTTTTATATGTATTTGTTTCGTCAATACCTTTCGATTGGCCAAATAAAAGTTTGCCACGCCCACTCTAACGCCCAAAAACCCATTAAACGCTTAAGCCTGGCTAGCGCCTACACATCCGCCTTTCATGGCGTATACAATAGCGCCATCTAACGGATGACTTTGAAACAGCTGGCCAAGGCGCTCAACAGAGTCAACGTTAATTCTCGATAAGGATTATTAAAGGAAATTGCGATGGCTTTTGTCAATACCGAACTATATCCCAAGAACTATGCAAATCAAGTCAAGTTAGCCATAATGGAGGTCTGAGTCAAACAATGGCGTATGTGTGTATGTTTGTAAGCATATACATATGTATGTATTTACATTGTACACAGTTGCAATTGCAATGCAAAGAAGGCATATTTATATTAAGTTGTCGAGGCACTCGACTATAGCGTTCTCTCTTGTTTTATTATTATTTCAGTCAAAAGTTTGCAACGCAGTGAAGGAGAGATTTTCTGTCCGTCAGCATGTCCGTCCGTCTGTCCGTTCGTCCGTCTTTCCGTCTTTCTGTTGCAGGTGGTATATATATATATGGAACGGGCGACTATATAATATAGCTACTATAGGAACAATGGGGGAAAAAAATAAAAACAAGAGAGAACGCTATAGTCGGGTGCCCCGACTATCAGATACCCGTTACTCAGGTAAAAGGAGTGCGAGGGAGATGGAGATAGAAACTTTGATCACGCATAACTTTTAAACGAATGGTCCGATTTGAAAAATTTCTTCTACATTTCGATAGCTATTGATAAACACAATAAAACTGCATTTTTACTTTTCCGAAATATTGAAATTTTTAAAATCGTATATAAGCGATTGTGGGCGTTAAAGGGGGCGTGGCACCTTTTTGAAACAAACTTGCGCTGCGTAGGAACTCCTAGAATCTACATGCAAAATGCCAATCTTCTAGCTTTTATAGTTTCCGAGATCTCAGCGTTCATACGGACAGACAGACGGACAGACGGACATGGCTAGATCGACTCGGCTAGTGATCCTGAACAAGAATATATATACTTTATAGGGTCGGAAACGCTTCCTTGTAGCTGTTACATACTTTTGCACGAATACAATATACCCTTTTACTCTACGAGTAACGGGTATAAAAATGTATCAGCAAATACTTCATCCATTTTGTAAGCACTGTGGGCCCAAGGGTCAACGGGAAAACCTCTACAGCGCTGTCTTTAAGGTTGCGGGTGCATATTAAATTTCTTGTTAGTCGATGAATTAAAAAAATATAGTTTTTTTATTATATTATGTTGGTGATATTCTAATCACTTTAAATAAAAGACACTTTAAGTTTACTTTTTAATTTTTGTCAACAGATCGCGGTCGCGATGAAAACAGCACTGCCTCTTCATTTCTAAATCTAATTCAATGAACCTGGCCAGGAACTTTTCTTTTTGAACTTTAGAACTTCAATTTATGTTTAGATTAAAAGCTTAAGATGAAACCGTTGCATTTCATTATGAAATTCAAATATGCTGACCGATGCAATTTGGTGGGAACTTGAAACTTTACTTTTAATTTGTGCTCAAGATGGACAGTTTCATCTTATCTTTCTTTGTGAAATTCAATTAGCAATTGATTGGGTTTCGAACGGAAGCTGATGTTGTGAGGAGTTATAAACTCGCCACAAATTCCAATGCAGGAGATCGTTATCCAGGTCATCCAGGACGGCGCAAGCGCAGCACGGTACAGTACGAGTGCGAGAATCTGAGCGAGTGCGTGAACGCGGAATAAGTACAAATCGAAACCGAAGTGCCCAAGGATCAATATCGCAAAGTCGAGACGCCGAACGACGACAAGTCTACAAGGCTGAGGCTACAACGCTGAGATCCAACGGTGCTAGGTAGTGGTAAAATCAAACTTAGGGCGTCCTTGCGCGGTGTCAGGCGATAAAGGTGGCTAGGCGATAAGGGATAACTTTGTTCTACCTGCTAGGCGATACACCTTGCCGACAAAGTCCAGGCTGAACTCTAGAAGCCAGGCGATAAAGGTGGCTAGGCGATAAGGCGAAACTTCGGTTCACCTGCTAGGCGATACACCTTTCTGGCCCCGGTAGGGAAGCTCGCATAACATCCAGGGTTGTTGATGGATCCGTCCCGATCTCAGTCACCCGGAGCAGCAAGCCGAAGCAGCGCAGTAGCAGGCCAGGAGCGACGCAGTGGTAAGCCAGGAGCGACGCAGCGGCACACCAGGAGCAGCGCAGCAGCGAGCCAAGAGCAACGCAGCAGAAGACAGCGACAACGGGCAGCAGATTAATAGCAATAGGGCTATAGTGAAACAATAAACCAGCACCAACCTAATCATTTCTGGCGTTATCCTTTGGTCACGGGCAGTCACTCAATATAAATTTGGTAAAAGGAACTCAAAACCTCTCTGAGCTAGCCGCATGTTTACGTAGCGAGCAGAAACTAAAGAATCAGGTCGTTACATCTGGCGCCCAAGTGAAACATAAGTTCCGAGATGGGGAAGTCCTGGATTTATAATCTCAGGAAGGAGGACTTCGTCGAGGTGAGTCAAGTTCTGGGAATAGAACTGGAGGGCTCAGTCGAGTCTATGAGGAAGACTCTGGGGGACTGCGTCGACCAGACGGCAGAGGAGCCGGACATCGCTGATTTGGTAACGGGCCTGGAAAAGAAATTCCGGAAAATGTCCACGCCAAAATTCAAGCTCACAACCGCAAGTGCCGAGGGCCTGATAGCGAGCTTGGATGTCTCGAGCATCGAAAGCCACGCAAGCCGGCAGCGGGAGAGTAGTCGGGAAAGAAAGGAGAGTTCCAGGACGCACACGCAGGACTACGCGAAGGTGGCCAAGCAGGTCCGGGAGTAGAATTTCCGCTACGACGGAAACGTCAAGCCGCTGGAATTTTTGGAGCAAGTAGAATGGTCAGTCGTGACTTACGGTCTCGACATAAACCAGATCCCACGAGCAATGCCGGAGCTGCTACAAGGCAGAGGCCTTGAAGTGGTTCATCGCCAACAATCGGCACTGGGAGACCTGAGGAGATTTGATATACATCTTCTACATCTTCCAAAATTACTTTCTTCCCCGAGGATACATGGCAAAGCTGGCGGACCATGTCAGACAGAGGAAGCAAGCCTACGGGGAAAGCTTCAAAGATTTTATGGGGGACATGCAGACCCTGATGCCACTGAATATGTCGACCAAAGAAACGCTGGAGAGGATAAAATAGAACAGCACGCCGGCACTCCGAATGTTCTTTCGCCCATATGAATGTCGAAATTTGGATACCTTGATGGCGCTGGCAGACGAGTTTGAGGAGCTCGACCAGCAGCGGGAGAAATTCGAGCTTGAAAACAATCCCCGCAAGCAGCAAGGGCAGAGCTACCCAGTACCAAGGCCAAGTACAGACCAGGGTGCGGTGTGCAGGCGGTACCAGGAGGACCCGGACGCACAACCACGAAGTACGCCGCGCGGTCACGAACCAGCAAACAATCGCGGCGGATACGTAGCAAATCCTACCCAGGCCTGCCGCAGATGCGGGGGTCTGGACCACTGGGCGAAGGAATGCCGAAGCCAACGGCTTACGTTCTGCTGGCGATGCGGAAGAATAGGAGTTCGGACGGTTCAGTGCTGTTCCGGGTCGGGAAACGCCCAGCGACCCCAGCCTCCGAGGGGCGGCCAGGGATCGCAAGGTGGTGCTTCTCGAAATTCCTGCAGGCGGAAGAAATGCAACTGTCCGCCACTGTGCTCTTAGGTGAAAGTAAAATTAAGGCCACGGTGGATACCGGCGCCACGGCGAGTTTCATCAGCGAAGAGCTGGCGGAAAGGCTGCAGGCGGCGGGAAGGGTCGGACCCACGAGAAGGCAAGTACGGATGGCAGACGGTCGCTGCCGGGAAATAAGATCACAGCTGGAGACCAAAATTGAACTGGGCACGAAAACAATTTCAATGGAGCTGCTGATTTGACCAGGACTGATCGACGCAGAATCGGGGTCGAAGTCGAGTGCGCAGGACACAGCGCGTCGATACCGGCAAGGATAGACGGGGAGGATGGCTAGAAGAGAAACTGTCAGTGGCAATAGTTGAAACACCCAAAAGATTTGCGGAAAAGGATGTGGAGGGATTTTTAAGAGCTGAGTTGGACGAACTGGAAGGAATAAAGGGAACATCCAACATGTCCGTACATAGGATCACCATGAAGGACGACCAACCAGTCAAACAACGGTACTACCCTAAAAATTCTAAAATGCAGAGTGTGATAAATGTCAAGGTAGACGAGCTGCTGGAAAAAGGATGTATCGAGCCGTCCAGGTAGGGACTCCAATAGTCATGGAGCCAAGAAGACTGGAAAGTGGAGGCTGTGTGTGGATTTCCGACAAATAAACGCGAGGTCCGTAAAGGACGCATACCCAATGCCGATGACAAATTTCATCCTGGCCCAGCTGCGGGAGGCGAAGTACATTAGCAGTCTCGACTTAAAGGACGGTTACTGGCAGATCCCCTTGGAGGCAGACAACAGGCAGTACACGGCGTTTACCGTACCAGGGAAGGGCCTGTTTCAATGGAAGATGCCATTTGGCCTACACTCCGCGTCGGAAACATTCCAGCGGGCTTTGGATCAGGTCATTGGACCAGAAATGATGCCGCACGCATTCGCGTATCAGGACGACATTATCGTCATCGGACGAACCCTAGAAGAGCATATGGAAAACCTGAAGGAAGTGTTTAGGAGACTACGGGCTGCCAAACTGACAGTAAATGCGGAAAAATGCAAGTTTTTTAGAAAAGAACAGCAATACTTGGGGCATCGCATAACAGACCAAGGCATCGGAACAGACCCAGAAAAAGTGTCGGCAATTGCCTTAATAAAACCCCGTGCCAAAGTTAAGGAGTTGGGACAATATTTGGGAGTGGCGTCTTCGTACAGGCGTTTTGTGCCAGATTTTGCAACGTTGGTGCATCCATTGAATAGCCTACTCCGAAAAAGCACAAAATGGGAGTGGACAGCGGACCATCAACAGGCGTTTGAAGCTGTAAAGGCCAGGCTAATCGCAGGCCCAATCTTAGCATGCCCAGATTTGCAGTTTGTGCTGCTGACCGACGCCAGCGATAATGGACTCGGTGCTATTCTCACACAGAATTCCGACCAAGGCGAGAGTCTGATCTCGTATTCCAGTAGCTCCCTGAATGGATCGGAAAGAAATTTCTCAGCGACTGAGAAGGAATGCCTGAAAATTTTGCCATACGCAAGTTAAGGCCATACTTGGAGGGCTACCACTTCAAAGTGATCACGGAACACATGGCACTGAAGTGGTTGAATGGCATCGAGAGCCCAACTGGAAGAATCGCACGATGGGCGCTAGAACTGCAGCAATATGACTTTGAGATCGCGTACAGAAAGGGCCAGCTGAATATAGTAGCAGACGCACTATCGCGACAGCCAGTGCCAGAAACGTGTCGACGGGTAAAAACACATGAACAGCATAAGGAGACCGGCGAGTGTAACTGGATAAGAGATTTGCGGAGCAAGATATCCCAAAATCCCCAAAAATATCCAGACTTCATGACGGAAGCCGACCAGCTAGATCGGCACATACCGCACAGAGCGGGATGTCATATCATGGAAGCTGTGCGTCCCAACGGGGTCCAGGCGAGGGGTAATGTCCGAGAACCACAACTCACCGACAGCTGGCCACATGGGCAGTCGGAAGACAATTGCCAGAGTCGCAGCAAGATACTATTGGCTGGAAATGCACCGCGACATAAGGAAATATGTGCAAAACTGCGAGAGCTGCCTACGGTATAAGCCAAGCCAACTACAGGCGGCCGGGAAAATGCTGACCCAAGTACCGGAAGAGCCGTGGGCCACTGTATGCGCAGATTTCGTCGGACCACTGCCCCGCTCCAAAAACGGGAGTTCTATGCTACTAGTGCTGGTAGATAGGTTCTCCAAGTGGACCGAAATGGTGCCAATGCGCAGGGCTACGACGAAAACTCTGGAAAAGGCGATCCGCGAGCGGATCGTCGCAAAATACGGCGTACCCAAGGTGCTGATCACAGACAATGGCGTTCAATTCACCGGCAGGGCGTTTAAAAAATTCCTGGGTGAACTAGGCGTCCGACACCAGTTCACGGCCCAATACACGCCCCAATACACGCCCCAATACACGCCTCAATACACGCCCCAAGAAAACCCGATGGAGAGAGCCAATAGGACGGTGAAAACGATGATCGCCCAGTTCACCGTGGCAGACCAAAGGACTTGGGACGAAAAGTGTCCGGAATTGCAGTTGGCCGTGAATACGAGCGTGGCTGAATCCACGGGATATTCGCCCGCTTTTATTACGCAAGGGAGAGAGCCTAGGTTACCCAGCGCACTGTACGACGAAGGGACAATCGGCACAGGAAGGCAAACTCAAACTCCGGCCGAGAACGCACAGAAGCTGAAAGAAATCTTTGATCTGGTGAGGCGAAATATGGAAAAGGAAGCGAGGATTCAGCCACGCCACTACAATCTCCGTAGACGCCCGTGGAAACCGAATATCGGTGGCACAGTCTGGGCTAAGGAACACCATCTGTCCAAGGCTGCAGAAGGATTCGCCGCAAAATTGGAACCAAAGTACGACTGGCCGTTAAAGATAATAAATTTTAATTCGCCGGTGATATGCAATTTGCGGCATGAAAATACTGGCAAAGAAAAAACCGCCCACATTAGCCAATTAAAACAACACTGCATTGGTGGCCAGAACCGAGGATCAAAGTCGGACTTAGCGGGGGCGCACTGTAAATCCAAAGAGGGGGAGAGGACGATACGCAGTATCGAACGCACACAGATGCGTTAGGAGCGCGAGAGCGGGAGAGGGAGGGTCATAGGATGCGGATACCGTTACCGGTATCCGTTAACGCACACCAAAGAGAGGACCCGCTGGAGCCCAGTAGCAAGGGAGAGTCCAAAGGCCGCCGCGGACAACGGAACCATGAAGCATCGGAAACCGAGGTTTCGTCAGCGCGCGAGCGCCGCAAGACGGGCCTATTTAAACCAGGTCGTCAAAATGAACACAGCAAGCAACAGCAGCAGCAGTAAGTCTATGTGGGGAGAGGGGCGGGGAGGCAGCACTGGGCAACAGCCAGCGGCGAGATGGATTCGGGACTCCGGTTCCGCACTCCAGTTGCTGGCGTCCCCCCTATTGTCGCGGTCCCCGTCGCCGAACCCAGAGACGGAGGACGAAGGATCTCCGACGTGGAGCTGGATGAGGACTCCTCCTTCGGCCGGACACCGGGACGGAGACGGTGAGTCCGGAAGTCTCCTCGGACGAGGAGGACGAGCCACGCCGGGCAGCGAAGGCACGGATGGCATTCCGGAGGATCCGGAGGGCCGCAGCCGGATACGGGCGGATCCGCCTGGGCGACGCAGCGCCATCGGGCCGCCCGGAGGAGCTGAGGCGTAAATTCGCAGCATGGGCGGACGTGGTGCGAAAAGTATTCGCGCATCGGGCGGTGGCACGGGCAGCCGCCGCAGCCAGCGAGTGAATAAAGCTTCTGGATGAGGCCGAGGCCGAAGAGGCGGCAATATGGGTACAGCCGGGCCCTCCGGAGCAGCCGCCGCTGTCGCAGCCACCGCCACCACTGTCGCCGCCGCTGTCGCAGCCACCGCCAACACCGTCGCTGTCGCAGCCACCGCCACCACCGTCGCCGCCGCTGTCGCAGCCACCGCCACCACCGTCGCCGCCGCTGTCACAGCCACCGTCGCCGCCGCGAACAGCACCACCGCCACCGCCTCCACCGCCGCAATGGATGGCAACACCATCACCGTTGCTAGCAAAACGGCTCGGCGGAGAGCCGGAGGTCTCTGGGTGTGGCCGTCACCGGGAGAGCCAGCCGCACGGCCCCCCAAATTCCCCAGGCTGTCGTCGTGTCCGGAACCGCGGTCCCCACCAGCAAGGCCGTCGATAAGACGACAAAAGTCGGCGGATAGCAGCCGCTGGGAGGAGGTGGCCGAGGAAGGGTGGCCGCCCAGGATGGCAGCCGAAGCCAACAGGCAGCTGAGGAGAGCCCGGAGCAGCCGCTGGGCCAAACTGCTGGTAGTAGGTGGCGTCCGCTATCGTATCCGCGTGGCGGGCGGGGTGGTGAGGGTCCTGAAGGGTCCAATAAAGGGCATCCGAGAATTGAGAATTATTTCCCGAGGGAAATAACGGCATCTACAGCGCCTATAAAAGGACGGCGCAAGCGCAGCACGGGACAGTACGAGTGCGACAATCAGAGCGAGTGCGTGAACGCGGAATAAGTACAAGTCGAAACCGAAGTGCCCAAGGATCAAGATCGCAAAGTCGAGACGCCGAACGACGACAAGTCTACAAGGCTGAGGCTACAACGCTGAGATCCAACGGTGCTAGGTCGTGGTAAAATCAAACTTAGGGAGTCCTTGCGCGGTGTCAGGCGATAAAGGTGGCTAGGCGATAAGGGAGAACTTTGTTCTACCTGCTAGCCGAAACACCTTACCGACAAATTCCAGGGTGAACTCTGGCGTTATCCTTTGGTCACGGGCAGTCACTCAATATAAATTTGGTGGAACGAACTCACAACCTCTCTGAGTTAGCCGCACGTTTACGTAGCGAGCAGAAACTAAAGAAACAGGTCGTTATAATGTTTACTTTAATTTTGATTTGTTTAGCTTGAGCTTGGGGAACCAAGATCGGACCTAAAAGCCAAAGGCAAATCCAGAGTTTGAAAATATTGTTTATAAAAGCCATAAGTGGCCTGGTTTCACGGGTTAGATAACTTGCATTTCGACAGCGCAAGTCAGTGATTCTGGTTAGGATCATTTGCACTGAGCTTATTTATAAAAAATCGTGACTTGGCCGAATGGAAAACTTTTCTTAGCTCTGACACAGTAGCCATATCAATGGTATGCCTCCTCCTCATCCAGACACGGCAAAGAGCATAAGGTTTTCTGGCCAAGGCAGCAATTTCTGGCTTTGAAGAAGCCTAAGATGGTGGAGGAATGAAGGAATCGACTTCGTCCACAGAAAGAAAAGTGGGTTGTTCCTAAGTCAGAGCAGTAAGACCCTCCCCGAGGATTCGGTAAAGATCGTATAGGCAGCCACGCAAAAATATATTAGGAGCGGAATATGCTTGGAGGTAAGACTCCGATATTGCGGCGCTTAGGTGATAATCTAAAGAGGACTTGACGATGACAGCAGCACCACCACGATGTCGATCATTACGATGGTTGGCATATTCATTAATTTGATAGAATAAACGGCTGGTAAAATGTGTCTCTGAGATTCAATTTTGCTCAATCTCTAGAGATTGAGCCAACTAAGTTGGCACCTTTTTCTCATAGCCACCAGCACATCTGACACACTTTGGCAAGAATATTTTTAGAATGTCCGAATTCTTGACATCGGAAACATCACATTAAACACCTTTCTCTAAAGTTACGGTTCCACCGTTATTTGGATCAAAATGTCCAAAAAAATCACCAAATCAGCGCAATTAGCAGTTCACTTAGTTGTTGTTGAAACTGGCTGGCCGACTGGTGAATAAAGGTCAATAAGCAAAAGTGTAAGCACTTTACATTTACATTAACTTTGCTGCCTCAAGCAAACGAAGTAACATACCTGGGCGCACACCTTGAAGAACGATTCACTTGGCGCAAACACATTGAGGCCAAGAGAGCCCACGTAAAGCTGAAGGCTGGTAGCCTGCACTGGCTTAAACACTCTTTCCGCTTTGTCTGGAGTACAAGATACTGATCCGTTAAGTCCTAAATCCAATCTGGCCCTCAGTTGTGGGGAAGTTCCAGTAACAGCAGCGTAGAAATAATGCAGAGAGCTCAGTCGAAGATCCTCGGAACCATCACCGGTGCACCATGGTACGTTCGGAACGATAACAATTAGAAAGATCTGAATACTCCCCGGCAGAGATGAAATAGCGCAAGCAATGGAAAGATACTACAATAAACTGTGAACACACCCAAACCACCTCGCAAGAGCCCAGAGTGAGCAGCCGCTCTCATCTTCGTCGTAACGACCTTTCCATGCAGCATTAAATATTAGGAACGTATAAATGAAGTTCAGATAAACTGAAGTATTAAGATAATAGTTTTTAAGATTCGGAATACTTTTTGTTAGTCTCGTCAAGACAGGATTAAAAATTTAAAGCAAAGTTAGAAACAATAAAAATAGATTTGGATATTAATTTATCTTTGTTTTTTCTAGCTGGTTCCAGCTCAACAAAGAATATATCCCTTTACGCCTTTCTCCTTTTACCAGGGGGTGGAATACATTCCGAGTACTGACAGGAATTCCATTACCCTTCACAAGCTTCTGCACTTCACGGTATTCATTGCCGTCTTCCACAGTAACCCTACTGGAAAATTTACCAGTTATCTTTAGGTGAAAACCAGTGGTCACAAAAGATAGTAAAACAATTGCGTTTCTTGGTTTCAGCTTGAGAATAGGCATTGCGAGGGAACACCGGATGCAAGTTAGCTTCAACAGGCTCAGACAAACCATGACCCATCTTTGAGGTGGTGAATCAGTAAACGGAAGTGAAAGTCATTGTAATTGTCAGAAAAAATAGCAAAGCTATTGTGCTTCCATAAGTAAGTAGAGTATTCTCCGTTTTAAGAAGTATGATCAAACCAGAGGCTGCAGCTTGAGGACTTTTTGGTCGCCAACAGGGCTGAGCAGCAATGGGATCATCAAATTCCAGATTCTCAAAACTAAAATCATCAGTAAAGTTAACACCAGCCAAGTGCCCCCTTCCCTTTACCCCTCTTGAGCCCTACGACACCGAACACCTTTATCTTCACCCCTCTCGACCACTCACAAACTGGAACCCATTCCCTTTACCACACTCAGTCACACAACGGCAACAAATATTCAAGTGGCTATAATTCCAAGTGGCTGCAATAACGCCGCTAAGTTATGAGACCAGCAAGAGCAATGTAGCGACGGTGACGCAGCGAACGAACGTCAACGACGTCAGAGCTACAGCGACAGCGACGGAACGTCAGCGGTCGAATTCCATCGGCAGCAGCACTGACCGTCGACTACCTGCCTCAGCTATTGCCGCCGCTCCCCTACCCTTTGCTGAGCCCTGGCAGAAGTCCAGCGTTAGCATCTGTAGTGTAGAAACACATTAGGTCAGACACCCAAAACCGTTGGTGTCGGCTTTGGTATTCTACGCTGACGTCGCGGCGCTGCCCAAGCCAACAAGCCATCAAAATAATATTTTGTAGAATTAATTCTATTCGTACCCCCGACTGGAGCTGAACCATATTTTTATTTTTAATATAACCAATTGTAACAAATCAATTCGATTACTGTTTTATTTTAAAGTAAAATCATTATAAAAAAAAACAAGAAGAAGAAGAACGAAGGAAGGAAAGGAGGAACTACCATGCAATTTGCGGTGTTTAAGTAATATCAGGGAACTCTCCCCCTCTGACCATGACTGGTCATAACTGAAAGAAAGGCAGCTTTTGCCATTAAAGGCAGTCGCCTTGGCATTCCTAGAGGCTTTAAAACCAGCTACTTTGGCAGCTTCGTCTGTATTGACCGGAGCTAAGGCCCTTTCATTTTGCTAAATTAACTCGGCACCATTTGTGGAAGTTATCTAGATCGGATTGTTAGTCTAAATGGAAAGAAATGTCCTCATACTTTCCTTAACATCATCTACGTAAATAAGAATGATCTTGAGGTCCATTTAAAGAGATCAACTGGAAAACCTAACTGGTCATATTTCCGCACAAGAAGTAAGTGATTTACAAAGTCAAATGATTTAATTAAGTCAGTGTAAATTATGTCTGTTTGAAAGCTACTGTTGAAGCCCTATATCACAAATGCATTTTTTGTTTTTTTAACGGTATTATATTTATCGAATCTTTTATCTTAGAGAGAGTAGGCAAATCTTAATTTAGTAAATATGTTTTTATTAATTACAAATTAATTGTAGCTGGGTGGGGAGGTCTCTTCGACAGAGTCGTGTATAGCCACTGTTCCAGATTAAAGGCCGCAGAAGGCCATTAGGATGGGCCTGAAGCTTGAGATTATACTTTGCTTTAACCTTGTCGAGATCGTCTTTAACTGACCCTACATTTAATTCTTTGTGAATATTTTCATTCCGTATATACCACGGTGCTCCTGTTATGGTTCTTAATCTGCTCCCTGGATTTTTTTTAAGTTGCTAACACATGCGTTTCCCCAAAGCTCTGATCCATATGTCCAAATTGGTTTTAGGTCTGCATTATACAAAAGTATTTTGTACTCTAACTTTAGTGGCAAGCGGATGTAGATTGTTAGCTTTAAACTTCAAATGATTTTTCTTAGATTCGATAATTGTAAACCAAGTCAGTCGTCTATCCAGGTGGACTCCTAGATATGTTACTTCAGTTGTTTGTGGCATAATATTGTTGTTCACGGACAGAGGAGGGCAAGTTAATATTGCTCGATGCAATTGAGGAGCTGCATTTCAAATGTCTTTGAAGGCTGATTGGCCTGTATGACGATGGCTGAGACTTGTTATTTCCGGCTTTATAGATCATTGTGATGAATCACTTCCTCCATTGTTGAGGATAATATCCCCAATTCATCATGCTGTTAAATATTATGGTTAGAATATTTTTTGCACAGTTTGGCAGTTCTATAATCTATATGCCTGATTTAGCATTCACTAACGCTTCAACTGAATTGTCACGGTCTTGGCAGTCATCAATATGGGTACTTACATACTGCCTATATTGGAGCCAGTATGTTTTACTAGCATTTACAGAATGTGACCTGAGGATGGTCATAGAGGTGAAGCAAGATGGGCGAGTGATCTGATGATAGTTCTGATGAGCCTGCGGCACTCTTCGTGTGACAGCAAAAAGGTCAAGCTTCTTATTTGGATCTGTGGCCAATGCGTAGGCTTTCCCGGAGAAATAAAGTCAAGCATGTTTCGTGGAGCTATTATCGCGTTGTAAAGTTGTTTTCCCATTGGTTTGGGGAGTGGAGATCCGCAGTGTGTACTTTGCATTGTAGTCACCAGCTGCTATAAAGCGGTCACTTAATATATCAAAGAATTTTACAAATTCTGCATCGGTAATAAAGAAGCGCGGTGAGCAGTATACAGAGGCTGGGTTTAGGTAGCCGCATTGGATTTCGAGGTGTACTGTTGTTGCTTGTATATAATTCGGCATATGGCAAACTCTGTAGTTGGCCGTGTGGATTTCCCCCCAGTTGCTACATCTTTTGGCAAATTAGTCCTCCTTTTTAAGAGGACAGTCCATATTTAAATGTGGATCCCCGCAGACAACGCAGACTGCCCGAAGACTGCAGTATTTTCTCATATTCACAATTCGCACATTGGACGGGTCCATTCCGTTTGTGGAGTTCCTCAACCGTAATTCTGTGGTGCAATAGATATTGAAGCTTGTAGATTGGGTGGACTTAATTTTTATTTAAAGGCGTCAGTTTTATTTTGAACATTGGCTGTGTTTATGTTTATAGGCGTTTTGGCAGTAAAGCCCTTTTCTTTAAGCCCAGCAAATATTTCAATGGTTGGAACTGTGGATTTCATTGGTTTGATAACTATTTGTAGCTCTTTGCTACTTTTGAGTTGGTCGGTATAGTAATTTATTGTTCCCACGTCTAGATATTTGGCCACTGATAGATAATCTCTTGTTCGTTTACTTGAATATTTATTTCATTTATGTTTTTTCTCTTTGTAGAAGTGACATAGAACTTGTGAGGTCCAATATTATCAATTCGGTCAGATAATTTTTCCTAACTAGTTCAGGACAATTTACCCGACGAACATAAATGGGGATGTGGGCTTGATTTCTTGGGCGTAGTTGTTTGATTGGCAGCACTATCTTCGTTTGTGTCACTAAGAATCTAGAATCTGTATTTGTCAGCGGATTCTTCGCCCCAGTGATAATATTTGATTGCGGGCCCAATTTTATTTTTATTTGCACATAGCGATCGATTCCAGTTTACATTAACGTTCCGTTAGCATTTTTCGTAGTGAACTCCAAAAGCCTAGTTATCTACAGAGGGTATTATAATTTCACTCAAAAGTTTTCAACGCTGTGAAGGAGACATTTCCGACCTTATAAAGTATACATATTCTTGATCAGCATCACCAGAAGAGTCAATCTAGCCATGTCTCATTCCGTCTGTCCGTCCGTCCATTTCTAAGCAAACTAGTCCCTCAGTTTCAAAGATATCTGCTTAAAACGTTCCCAAAAGTTGTCTTTCTATTTTAAGTTGGAACGAACCGCATCGGTCGACTATATCATATAGCTGCTATAGGACCAATCGAAAAAAAAATTTGAAAAAATATTTCTTTGATATATTGTAATTATTTACTATATTAAAATTACGCTTTAAGTTTTGTCAAAACCGGACAAAAATAACATTTAGCTGCCAAAAAAGCAATGGCAAAATGCGGCGCAAAATCGACATAGCTTGATTTTAGAAATCGAATTGTTGTCGTTTTGTAATAAATGGGATTATAGGGATAGGACGCTAACTGAACAAAGGAGCCAGTCCATTTTGTCAAGTTTTGTTCTTGCTGACCCACATATGACCCACTCGATCATTTTTTCCCTTCCAAAAAAGGCCACGGTCTAAGGTATTCCCATCAATGTAGAGGATATGCGACCGGCCATAGCGGAGAGCAAATTTGGAAAGCTGCGTTTTGTCAACATTTACCGCAATGTTCAATCGAAAAGCTGTAACGACCTGATTCTTTATTTTCTGCTCGCTACGTAAACGTGAGGCTTTCTCAGAGAGGTTGTGATTTCGTTCCACCATATTTATATTCAGTGACTGCACGTGACCAAAGGAAAACGCCAGAAATGATTAGGTTGATGCTGGTTTATTGATTCTCTAAATATAGCCTTATTGCTATTATTCTGCTGCCCGCTGTCGCTGTCTTCTGCTGCGTTGCTCTTGGCTTGCTGCTGCGCTGCTCCTGGTGTGCCGCTGCGACGCTCCTGGCCTGCTACTGCGCTGCTTCGGCTTGCCGCTCCGGCTGACTGAGATCAGAACGGCTCCACCAACAACCCTGGATGTTATGCGAGCTTCCCTAACGGGGCCGGCAAGGTGTATCGCCTACCAGGTGAACCGAAGTTTCGCCTTATCGCCTAGCCACCTTTATCGCCTGGCTTCTAGAGTTCAGCCTGGACTTTGTCGGCAAGGTGTATCGCCTAGCAGGTAGAACAAAGTTCTCCTTTATCGCCTAGCCACCTTTATCGCCTGACACCGCGCAAGGACTCCCTAAGTTTGATTTTACCACTACCTAGCACCGTTGGATCTCAGCGTTGTAGCCTCAGCCTTGTAGACTTGTCGTCGTTCGGCGTCTCGACTTTGCGATCTTGATCCTTGGGCACTTCGGTTTCGACTTGTATTTATTCCGCGTTCGCGCACTCGCTCTGATTCTCTGATTTATAGGCGCTGTAGGTGCCGTTATTTCCCTCGGGTCCAAGGTCCACTGAAGTACCGTTAATTCACGGTGCGTCCTCTTTAGGCAGGTCCGAAGTCCGCCAATTTACCGTATGACCTCGTTGCCCTTGCTGGGCACGGGTCCAAGGTCCATCGAGGTACCGTTAATTCACGGTGTGTCCTCATTAGGCGGGTCCGAAGTCCGTCAATTCACCGAATGACCTTGTTGCCCTTGCCATATGAGGGTCCAAATTCCGAATATTTCCCGTTTGACCTGGATGCCCTTCATTTCTCCGGCTTTCCCATCTCTTCCGCTGTTGCTAGGCCAATCTCCTGCATCGAGGTAATGCAGTGGTGACTTTCCCCGCCCTTGATGTTTAGACTTCTCGAATTCCCGCCTGACTTGCGTGTTAGATGTTGCCCAGAGAGTTCCCCAAAAGACTTAACCATTCCCCAGACTGTTCCTAAAGGACTTTACTCGTACAGCTCCTTGAAAGACTTCAACTTTCCCGCGACTGTTTCCCTAAAAGACTTTTCCATACAGCTCCTTGAAAGATTATTTCCCTAGACTGTTACCATGCTCCCCAGACAGTTCTCCGTTCCCCAGTTCCCAGTTCCCAGACAGTTCCCAGACAGTTTCCAGTTCCCAGACAGTTCCCAGTTCCCAGACAGTTCCTTGCGTGGAATGCGAATTTTCCTGCCCAGACATTTTCCCAAACTAAAAGTCACCATTTCGTTTTCCCTCGGTCCGGCAACTCCCTGGAATCTCACCACGATCGCGTTTCTCGATTGTGGGTTCCAGTGTTGCCATCGTCGTAGCCTCTTCATTGTCTTTAGTTGCCATTTGAATTGTCGAACATAGAAATAATTAATTTGTAAACCCATCGATCGCAACTATCGATCGACCGCCTGACTCGGCGCCCCCGTCCATAATGCCTATGTCCGGCAACCCATTACTCCCAAATAAAAATAAACAAACCAACTCTTCGGTTTCAAACCTTTAAAGGCTTTTTATTGGGCCTTCAGGACCCTCACCACACCGCCCGCCACCCGGATGCGGTAGCGGACGCCATTTACCACTGGCAGCTTGGTCCAGCAGCTGCTCCGAGCACTCCTCACCTGCTTGCTGGCCTCGGATGCCACCCTCGGCGGCCACCCTCCCTCGGCCACCTCCTTCCAGCGGCTGCTGTCCGCCGACTGCTGGCGACTCATTGACGTCCTTGCTGGAGGGGAACGTGGCTCCGGGAATGAGGATAGCTGGGCGAATTCTGGCGGCCGTGCGGCTGGCTCTCCCGGTGGTGGCTACACCCAGAGCCCCTTCTCCAGGTCCTCCGGCTCTTCGCAAAGCAGTTTGCTGGCCGCGGCGATGGAGTTAGCAACCATGGCGGCGGTGAAGGCGGTGGTGTTCCCGCTCAGTGCCGAGGTGCTTGGGATCGCGGAGGCGGTGCTGCTGCCGGCGGCGGCGACGGTGGTGGCGGTGTTGCTGCCTGGGGCATCGATCATGTTGGCGGTGGTGCTGCCCGCGGTGGCGATGATGGTGGTGGTGGCGGTGGTGCTGCCCGTGGCCACCGTGGCGGTGGCTGTGATAGCGGCAGCGGTGGCGACGACTGTGGTGGCGACGACTGCGGTGGCGACACCGGTGACGGTGCCTGTGACGGCGGCTGCTGCGGAGGGCCCGGCTGTACCCATATTGCCGCCTCTTCGGCCTCGGCCTCATCCAGCCGCTTCTGCCACTCTCTGGCTGCGGCGGCTGCCCGTGATATCGCCCGATGCGCGAACACTTTTTGCACCACGTCCGCCCTTGCTGCGAATATCCGCCTCAATTCCTCCGGGCGGCCCGATGGCGCTGCGTCGCCCAAGCAGATCCACCCGAATACGGCTGCGGCCCTCTTGATCCTCCGGAACGCCATCCGGGCCTTCGCCGCCCGACGTGGCTCGTCCCCCTTGTCCGAGGAGACCTCCGGACTCACCGTCTCCGTCCCGGTGTCCTCCCCCACCTCTGACGAGGACAGGTCGATGACCGGTACCTCGGCCTCCTGGCCTGCCGGCTAGACGCCGGCCTCATCCTCCGACTCCAGCTTCACGTCGGAGATCCGTTCTTCGTCCTCCATCTCTGGGTTCGGCGACGGGGACCGCGACACTAGGCGGACGCCAGCAGCTAGAGTGCGGAACCTGAGTCCCGCCTCCATCTCGCCGCTGGCTGTTGCCCAGTGCTGCCTCCCCGCCCCTCACACCTCACGGACTTACTGCTGCTGCTGCTGATTGCGTGCATGTTGGCGACCTGATTTAAATAGGCCCGTCTTGTGGCGCTCGCGCGCTGACGGAACCTCGGTTTCCTTTGGTTCCTGGTTCCGTTATCCGCGGCGGCCTTTGGACTCTTCCTTGCTACGGGGCTCCAACAGGTCCTCTCTTTGGTGTGCGTTACCCGGTAATGGGATCCGCATCCTATGACCCTCCCTCTCCCGCTCTGGCGCTCCTAACGCAACTGTGTGCGTTCGATTTTGCGTATCGTCCTCTCCCTCTCTTTGGATTCACAGTGGGCCCCCGCTAAGTCCGACTTTGATCCTCGGTTCTGGCCACCAATGCATTGTGGTTTTAATTGGCTGATGTGGGCGGTTTTTTCTTGGCCAGTATTTTCGTGCCACAAATTGCATATCACCGGCGAATTAAAATTTATTATCTTAAACGGCCCATCGTACTTTGGTTCCAATTTTGCGGCGAATCCTTCTCCAGCCTTGGACAGATGGTGTTCCTTAGCCCAGACTGTGCCACCGATATTCGGTTTCCACGGGCGTCTACGGAGATTGTAGTGGCGTGGCTGATCCTGCGCTGCCTTTTCCATATTTCGCCTCACCAGATCAAAGATTTCTTTCAGCTTCTGTGCGTTCTCGGCCGGAGTTTGAGTTTGCCTTCATGTGCCGATTGTCCCTTCGTCGTACAGTGCGTTGGGTAAACTGGGCTCTCTTCCTTGCGTAATAAAAGCGGGCGAATATCCCGTGGATTCAGCCACGCTCGTATTCACGGCCAACTGCAATTCCGGACACTTTTCGTCCCAAGTCCTTTGGTCTGCCCCGGTGAACTGGGCGATCATCGTTTTCACCGTCCTATTGGCTCTCTCCATCGGGTTTTCTTGGGGCGTATATTGGGCCGTGAACTGGTGTCGGACGCCTAATTCACCAAGGAATTTTTTAAACGCCCTCCCGGTGAATTGAACGCCATTGTCTGTGATCAGCACCTTGGGTACGCCGTACCTTGCGAGGATCCGCTCGCGGATCGCCTTTTCCAGAGTTTTCGTCGTAGCCCTGCGCATTGGCACCATTTCGGTCCACTTGGAGAACCTATCTACCAGCACTAGTAGCATAGAACTCCCGTGTTTGGAGCGGGGCAGTGGTCCGACGAAATCTGCGCATACAGTGGCCCACGGCTCTTCCGGTACTTGGGTCAGTAGGCAGCTCTCGCAGTTTTGCACATATTTCCTTATTTCGCGGTGCATTTCCGGCCAATAGTATCTTGCTGCGACTCTGGCAATTGTCTTCCGACTGCCCATGTCGCCAGCTGTCGCTGAGTTGTGGTTCTCGACATTACCCTTCGCCTGGACCCCGTTGGCACGCACAGCTTCCATGATATGACATCCTCGTTGCCCGCCCTGTGCGGTATGTATCGATATAGCTGGTCGGCTTCCCTCATGTAGTCTGATTTGGGATATCTTGCTCCGCATATCCCTTACCCAGTTACACTCGCCAGTTTCCTTATGCTGTTCATGTGTTTTTACCCGTCGACACGTTTCTGGCACTGGCTGTCGCGATAGTGCGTCTGCTACTATATTCAGCTGGCCCTTTCTGTACGCGATCTCAAAGTCATATTGTTGCAGTTCCAGCGCCTATCGTGCGATTCTTCCGGTTGGGCTCTCGATGCTATTAAGCCACTTCAGTGCCAGGTTGGCAGCCCATAGTCTCCTAAACACTTCCTTCAGGTTTTCCATATGCTCTTCTAGCGTTCATCCGATGACAATAATGTCGTCCTGATACGCGAAAGCGTATTTCTGGTCCAATGACCTGATCCAACGCCCGCTGGAATGTTGCCGACGCGGAGTGTAGGCCAAATGCCATCACCTTCCATTGGAACAGGCCCTTTCCTGGTACAATAAACGCCGTGTAATGCCTGCTGTCTGCCTCCAAGGGGATCTGCCAGTAACCGTCCTTTAAGTCGAGACTGCTAATGTACTTCGCCTCCCGCAGCTGCTTATCATCGGCATTGGGTATGCGTCCTTTACGGACCTCGCGTTTATTTGTCGGAAATCCACACACAGCCTCCACTTTCCAGTCTTCTTCCTTACCATGACTATTGGAGTCCCAACCTGGACGGCTCGATACATCCTTTTTCCAGCAGCTCGTCTACGTTGGCATTTATCTCACCCTGCATTTTTGGATTTTTAGGGTAGTACCGTTGTTTGACTGGTTGGTCGTCCTTCATGGTGATCCTATGTACGGCCACGTTGGATGTTCCCTTATGCCTTCCAGTTCATCCAACTCGGCTTTTAGAAATCCCTCCACATCCTTTTCCGCAAATCTTTTGGGTGTTGCAACTAGTACCACTGACAGTTTCTCTTCTAGCCATCCTCCCCGTCTATCCTTGCCGGTATCGACGCGCTGTGTCCTGCGTACTCGACTTCGACCCCGATTCTGCGTCGATCAGTCCTGGTCAAATCAGCAGCTCCATTGAAATTGTTTTCGTGCCCAGTTCAATTTTGGTCTGTAGCTGTGATCTTATTTCCCCGCAGCGACCGTCTGCCATCCGTACTTGCCTTCTCGTGAGTCCGACCCTTCCCGCCGCCTGCAGCCTTTCCGCCAGCTCTTCGCTGATGAAACTCGCCGAGGCGCCGGTATCCACCGTGGCCTTAATTTTACATTCACCTATGAGCACCGTGGCGGACAGTTGCATTTCTTCCGCCTGCAGGTCGCCCATTAATTTCGAGAGGCAGCACCTTGCGATCCCTGGCCGCCCCTCGGAGGCTGGGGTCGCTGGTAGTTTCCCGACCCGGAACAGCACTGAACCTTCCGAACTGGTCTGGTCCCCCGCATCTGCGGCAGGCCTGGGTAAGATTTGCTACGTATCCGCCGCGATTGTTTGCTGGTTCGTGGCCGCGCGGCGTACTTCGTGGTTGTGCGTCCGGGTCCTCCTGGCACCGCCTGCACACCGCACCCTGGTCTAATCTTGGCCTTGGTACTGGGTAGCTCTGCCCTTGCTGCTTGCGGGGATTGTTTTCCAGCTCAAATTTCTCCCGCTGCTGGTCGAGCTCCTCAAACTCGTCTGCCAGCGCCATCAAGGTATCCAAATTTCGACATTCATATGGGCGAACGAACATTCGGAGTGCCGGCGTTTGGTCGACATATTCTGTGGCCGCATCAGGGTCTGCATGTCCCCCATAAAATCTTTGAAGCTTTCCCCGTAGGCTTGCTTCCTCTGTCTGACCTGGTCCGCCAGCTTTGCCATGTATCCTCGGGGAAGAGAAAAATGTTGGAAGCTGTATATAACGTCTCCTCAGGTCTCGCAGTGCCGATTGTTGGCGATGAACCACTTCAAGGCTCTGCCTTGTAGCAGCTCCGGCATTGCTCGTGGGATCTGGTTTATGTCGAGACCGTAAGTCACGACTGACCACTCTACTTGCTCCAAAAATTCCAGCGGCTTGTCGTTTCCGTCAGAGCGGAAATTCCACTCCCGGACCTGCTTGGCCACCTTCGAGTAGTCCTGCGTGTGCGTCCTGGAACTCTCCTTTCTTTCCCGACTACTCTCCCTCTGCCGGCTTGCGTGGCTTGCGATGCTCGAGACATCCAAGCTCGCTATCAGTCCCTCGGCACTTGTGGTTGTGAGCTTGAATTGAATGAGCAATTTCTTTTCCAGGCCCGTTACCCAATCGGCGATGTCCGGCTCCTCTGCCGTCTGGTCGACGAAGTCTCCCAGAGTCTTCCTCATCGACTCGACTGAGTCCTTCAGTTCTATTCCCAGAACTTGACTCACCTCGTCGAAGTCCTCCTTCCTGAGATTATAAATCCAGGACTTCCCCATCTCGTAAGTTTTGTTTCCTTGGTCAGGACAATCACTCTTGGGCGCCAGATGTAACGACCTGATTCTTTAGTTTCTGCTCGCTACGTAAACGTGCGGCTAGCTCAGAGAGGTTGTGAGTTCGTTCCACCAAATTTATATTGAGTGACTGCCCGTGACCAAAGGATAACGCCAGAAATGATTAGGTTGGTGCTGGTTTATTGATTCTCTAAAATATAGCCTTATTGCTATTATTCTGCTGCCCGTTGTCGCTGTCTTCTGCTGCGTTGCTCTTGGCTCGCTGCTGCGCTGCTCCTGGTGTGCCGCTGCGTCGCTCCTGGCTTACCACTGCGTCGCTCCTGGCCTGCTACTGCGCTGCTTCGGCTTGCCGCTCCGGGTGACTGAGATCGGGACGGCTCCACCAACAACCCTGGATGTTATGCGAGCTTCCCTACCGGGGCCGGCAAGGTGTATCGCCTAGCAGGTGAACCGAAATTTCGCCTTATCGCCTAGCCACCTTTATCGCCTGGCTTCTAGAGTTCAGCCTGGACTTTGTCGGCAAGGTGTATCGCCTAGCAGGTAGAACAAAGTTATCCCTTATCGCCTAGCCACCTTTATCGCCTGACACCGCGCAAGGACTCCCTAAGTTTGATTTTACCACGACCTAGCACCGTTGGATCTTAGCGTTGTAGCCTCAGCCTTGTAGACTTGTCGTCGTTCGGCGTCTCGACTTTGCGATCTTGATCCTTGGGCACTTCGGTTTTCATTTGTACGTATTCCGCGATCGCGCACTCGTTCTGATTCTCGTACTCGTACTGTCCCGTGCTGCGCTTGCGCCGTCCTTTTATAGGCGCTGTAGGTGCCATTATTTCCCTCGGGTCCAAGGTCCACTGAAGTACCGTTAATTGACGGTGCGTCCTCCTTAGGCAGGTCCGAAGTCCGCCAATTTACCGTATGACCTCGTTGCCCTTGCTGGGCGCTGGTCCAAGGTCCATCGAGGTACCGTTAATTCACGGTGTGTCCTCATTAGTCGGGTCCGAAGTCCGCCAATTCACCGTATGACCTCGTTGCCCTTGCCATATGATGGTCCAAGGTCCGAATATTTCCCGTTTGACCTGGATGCCCTTCATTTCTCCGGCTTTCCCATCTCTTCCGCTGTTGCTAGGCCAATCTCCTACATCATGATTTGTGGGAAGTTTATGACTCCTCACAAAGCCCAGCACTCAAATTCGTCTTAAGAATGGACACGTCGGAAGGTGGACGTAGTGGTTGTACCAGCTGGAAGAAATGTAGTGTCATATATGGCCAGGAGTGGTTTAAGAGCAAACGGCCTATACGATTCCGGGCACCATTTTGACTAATACACGTTTCCAACCGGAATATGATCAGATGCTTTTTTACACTGCAATTGCTGTCGGGGGGTGGTCATTGATCCAATAAAAATTAGTGGGTCCGCCAGAACCCAAAGTTTTTTTGTCTCATGGTCACCAGTGAGCAAAAGTTTGTAGAATGTCCAAATTGTTGACATCAAAAATAAATAACTCTTTCCTTTTCTTTTTCGGACGTTGGTGCACTATGATCAGCGCAAGCAAGTGGCGCTTACGACACCAAGCAGTTCTTGTTACACGCGGAGTCTTATTCCCCAATGGGCGTAAAATATGAAATCGCGAGAATTGAAAAAGAAAACGGACAGACTACATTAGAAGGCATACGAAACAAAATACTAATACTAATTTTGTGTTAAATAAGATAAAATTAAGCCTTTTAAGAATTGCAAAGTAGTAGTAGTAGAAATATAATGGTATAGTCTATTATTATGCATATCATAGTTAGATCTTGAAATATTTATATTATAACTCACATCCCCGTGAATAAGTTTATGAATAAAAGTAGTGCCCAGTATCGTTATACGGTTTAATAAGGATGGTAGATTAATTAGAAGAAGTCTACTAGAATATGATTCTAAAACAAGGCTTGCATTCCAGTTAAGGCCCCGTAGAGCAAATAATAAAAAGTTCTTTTGCGCAGACTCTATCCAATCTATATGTACACTATACTGAGGACTCCAAATTGGTGAACAATACGCCAGGATTGGACGGACTAGTTAAATGAACACAGTCTTTATCATTGAATTCCTTTGAACACCTTTTAATAAATCCAAGTACTCCCCTGGTTTTATTCACCATAGAAGTAATAAGGTCACAAAACCTAAGCTTTGGGTCAAGAAGGACGCCAAGTTCATCAACATGCGTGATTCTAGACAACGCATCACCACCCAGGGTATATGTGTCATATTGTGTTCACCCTAAAAATGTCATTACTTTGCACTTACCTCCATTGAAATCCAAAAGATTTTAACAAAACAATGCTTGAAAAGCATTTAGGTCCGATTGTAAGTCATAACTGTTTGAAATTTTGATATATTGCAGACAGAACTTAACGTCATCTGCGTACAAAAGGACACCCGACTTTGTCAAGACCAAGGTGGGCCAAAGTGTCTTCCTTGTGGGTCACCTGAAATAGCTCGAATCAAATTAGCGATAGAGCTTTTGAAGAGGACTCTTTGGGTCCTACCACAAAGATAACTTAAGATCCATATTAAAAGATGACATGGAAACCCTAGCAGCGAATTTGTTTAACAGACTTTTTCGGATTTTTTATTCTGCTCTGTTCTCGCATATACGGATCTTTGGGTAGTGTTTGAGACAAAACAGCGCAATGTCAAGCACGGCGGGTATAGTCATGCTACGCTAAAGGAAGTAAAATATTGGTATTTTGGTAATGGACTGAATAACGATAAGGTGCTTTGCGTATATATATGAACAAGTAATATATACAAAACTAACGGGTAATGATAATTTTATCGTTCGGCGTCTCTGAATTGCGATCTTGATCTTTGCGCACTTGGATTTCGATTTTATTTATTCCGCGTTCTCGCACTCCCTGAGCTGCTCTTGAGCCGTCCTTTTATAGACGCTGGAGGTGCCGTTATTTCCCTCGCTGAGCTCGAGTCCAAAATCCACTGCATAACCGTTCATTCACGGTATGTCCTCTTTGTGCGGGTCCGAAGTCCGCCCGTTTACCGTTTGACCTCGTTGCCCTTGCCAGGTGTGAGTCCATCGCGGTGCCGTTAATTCACGGTGCGTCCTCTTTGTGCGAGTCCGAAGTGCGCCAGTTTAACGTTCGATCTTTTTGCCGTTGCCATATGAGGTTTTCCTTCCCTTAGTTCGGCAACTCTCTGGAATCTCAACACGATCGCGTTTAACGATTGTGGGTTCCAGCGTTCCCATCGTCGTAGCCTCTTCATTGTCTTAAGTTGTCAGTGTTGCCATTTGAATGACCGAACATGAAAATATCCATTTTTGTAAACTCATCGATCACAACTATCGATCGACCGCCTCTCTCGGCGCTCCCGTTTCTATTTCCTATTTCCGGCAACCCATGATTTCAAATTTAAATAAAAAGCTTCATTAAATGTTTCAAACATTCCCAGTTATTTTATTGTCCCTGCAGGACCCCAATATACCGCCCGCCACCCAGCTCCGGTAGCGGACGCCGTCCACCATGACCAGCTTGGGCATTCGGCTGCTCCGGGCCCTCTTTATCTGCCGGTTGGCCTTGCACGCCATCTTCAGCGGCCATCCTCCCTCGGCCACCTTCTTCCAGTGGCTGGCTCCGGGCAGGACGACTGCCGTGATAATTTCGGTGGGGGTGCGGTCTCCTGGGCCGGCCTCTTCGATGACTCCCTTGGCGACGGCCACACCCACGGCCCGCGCTCCAGGCCCTCCGGATCACGGCCGAGCTGCGACGATGACCATTACGGCGGTGACGGTGGGGGTTCCCTTGCCCGTTTCGGTGGCGGCGATTGCCACCATGGTGGGGGTGGTTTCGCTGCTCTCGGCGGCAGTAGCGGAGGCGATGGTGGCGGCGGCAACGGAGGCGACTGCAGCGGTGACTGTGGCGGCGGTGGTGGAGGCCCTTTTCCTCACCTCTCCCCGTCTTGGTTGGCTGCGTGCGCTCGTCGTGATGTCTGGTTTTAAATAGGTCCGTCTCGTTCCGATCGCGTGCTGACGAAACCTTGGTTTGCTTGCCTCCTGGGTTCCGTTGTTCGCAGCGGCCTTTGGACTCTCCCTTGCTACTGGGCTTCGACGGATCCTCTCCTTGGTGTGCGTTACCCGGTAACGGTATCCACAGCCTAAGACCCTTCTTCTCCCGCTCTCGCGCTCTTATTTATGCTTGTTTGCTTTCCATACCGCGAATTTTCCTCTCCCTCTTTTCGGATGAGGTACTGTGCGCCCCCGCTAAGTTTATCTTCGCATCCCGAGTCTGGCCACAATGTTATGCGGCTTTAATTGGCCAATATGGGCGGTTCTTTCTTCGCCAGTATTCACATGCCGCATCTTACATATTACTGGCGAGTCAAAATTTTGTATTTTACTCAGCCCTTCGTACTTTGGTGCCCATTTTGCCGCGAATCCTTCTGCTGCTTTGGACAGATGGTGTTCCTTGGCACAGACTGTGTCCCCGATATTCGGTTTCCATGGGCGTCTACTGAGATTGTAGTGGCGTGCCTGATCCTGCGCTGCCTTTTCCATGTTCCGCCTCACCAGCTCGAAGATTTCCTTCAGCTTCTGTGAGTTTTCGGACAGAGTTTCTGTTTGCCTTCCAGTGCCGGTTGTTTCATCGTCGTACAGTGGTTTGTACCGCAGGTAGCTCTCACAGCCGGCCAATAGTATCATGCTGCAACCCCCGCCATAGTCTTCCGACAGACCATGTGAACGGCTGTCGGAAAGTCGTGGTTCTCCGACATTACCTGCCGTTCGGACCCCGTTGGCACGCACAGCTTCCATGATGTAACATCCTTGTTGGCCGCTCTATGAGGTATGTGGCTATATAGCTGGTAGGCTTCCGCCATGTAGTCTGGATATTTATTATCCAGTTACACTTGCCTTCTGCTGTTTTTGTGTTTTCATCCGTCGACATGTTTCTGGCAGTGGCTGTCGCGATATTCTGCTGGCCCTATCTATACGCGATCTCAAAGTCATATTGTTGAAGTTCCAGCGCCCATTGTGCGATTGTTCCGGTTCGGCTTTCGATGCTTTTCAACCACTTCAATGCCATGTGTTCCGTTATCACTTTGAAGTGGTAGGCCTCCAAGCCTTATTTTCCGGGACAGTTTCGCCGGGAAATTTCTTTCTGATCCATTTGGCTGGAACATGAGATCACCCTCTCGCCTTGGTCGGAATTATGTGTGAGAATAGCACCAAGCCCCTAATCGCTGGCATCAGTCTGCAGCACACCCGTCTTCGTAAAATCGGGGCATGCTAAGAGTAGTATAGTGATTATCCTTGTCAACTGTCCACTCCCATTTTGAGCTCTTTCGGATAAGGGCTTTCAGCGGGTGTACCACCGTCGCAAAATCTGGCACTAAACGCCTGTACCACGACGGCACTCCCAAGTATTGTCGCAGCTCCTTATCGTTGGCCTTGGGTTTTATTGATGCAATTGCCGATTACTTTTCTGGGTCTGTTCCGATGCATTGGTCTGTGATGCGATGCCCAAAGTATTGCATCTCCTTTCTGAAAAACTTGTACTTTTCCGCGTTTACTTTTAGGTTGGCAGCCCGTAGCCTTCTGAAAACTACCTTTAGGTTTTCCATGTGCTTCTCTAGCGTCCGTCCGATGACGATAATATCGTCCTGATACGTTTTAATGGCATCACCTTCCACTGGAAAAGGCCTTTACCTGGTACAGTAAACGCCGTGTACAGCCTCATGCTTGCCTCCAAAGGTATCTGCCAGCAACTGTCCTTTAAGTCGAGACTGCTGATGTACTTCGCCTCCCGCAGTTGGTCCAGAATGGATTTAATCATCGGCATTGGGTATTCGTCCTTCACGGACATCGCGTTTTTTTGCCGGAAATCTACACACAGCCTCCACTCCCCAGTATTTTTCCTTACGATGACTATTGGCGAACTGTAGGGACCCTAGAAGGCTCGATGCATACTTTTTTCAGTAGCTCGTCTACCTTGGCATTGATCTCGCCCTGCATTTTCGGGTTTTTAGGGTAGTACCGCTATTTGACTGGCTGGTCATAGTGATCCTATGTACGGCCAAGTTTGATGGTCCCTTCCTGCCCTCTAGTTTTTCAAACTCGAACTTTAAAACCCGTCCACATCTTTTTCCGCGAATTTTTTTTTATGTTTCCACTATTGCCACCAACAGTTTCTCCTCCAGCCATCCACCTCGACTTAACTTTGCCGCTTTGCTGTTTCCAGGGCGTCGATCAGTCCTGATTTTATTTACCAGCATCGACTGTCTGACATCCTTACTTGCCTTCTTGTGCGCTGACCCTTCCTACCGCCTGCAGCCTGTTCGCCAGCAAATCAAAACACCAACGCATAAAGACACCAGACATGACGGACAAAAAAGAACGAAAAATAGAGGTGGAAATCTTCGACAGAGTGCGGAGCTGGGGGATACGCTACCAGGGAACAACCAGTCCCCTTGAATTCCTCAGCAAAATGGAGGAGTGGGCCAAAGGCTACGGGATAGACAGAGACGTCCTGATTCAAACGATGCCCTTCAACCTTTAGGGAGTAGCAGTAGACTAGTGGAACACCACACCGAGTCAGATAAGTACATGGGAGGAACTGAAGGAGGAACTATTGGAATATTTCCTACCACCCAGATACCAGGAACAGGTAGAGACACAAATTGCGTAGCTGCGACTTCACAGCCAGAATACAATTTGCCGGAGAAGAGTTGGATTTTCTAATCTTAAGCCAGGTTACAGGAGGAATATTACTGGGAATGGTCTTTCTGGCGAATATATAGACAAGGATTCAATGTGGCAATTCAAACGGAGCTCCAAGAAAACCACTGCAACACAACGGCGGGACACCTAGGAATATTCAAGACTTCGAAAAGGATTAAGAAGAGATATTTTTGGCCCGGAATGCGGATGGACATCAAAAAATTCGTAAAGGCGTGCGAGACCTGCCAATAATACATGTTGTCTTAACAAAAATCCGCGGGTAAAATGGTAAATAAGATTACAGAAGCACCATGGGAAGCCTTATGCGTAGACTTCGTCGGACCACTACCACGCACAAAGCATGGAAACACCACACTAGTAGTGATAGTCGATAAATTCTCGAAAAGGAACGAAGTAGCGGCGGTAAGCAGGCAACAGCAGAGGCTTTCCTGAAACTATTTCGGGAAAGGGTAATCGCAAGAGTTGGAGCACCAAAGACACTGATATCCGAGAATGGGGTCCAGTTTACTGGAAAGAAAACAAAGACCGCCATACGTGGGGAATACAGCAACTATTCAGCGCACCATATACGCCACAACAGAACCCAACCGATAGGACGAACCGAACCATCAGAATCATGATATCACAAATGGCAGGGGAGGAACAAACCAGATGGGACAAGAATCTGCCAGAGCTAATTCTAGCATAGAACAGCAGCACATTCGAGTCAACGGGTTTTAGTCCAGCACAATTACTGTATGGAAGGAATCTCCGACTTCCGGAAGCTCTATTCGACAAGGTTACTAAAGTATCGGGACTAGCATCAGAAACAGTAGCAGCTAGGTGGAAACGACTACGAGGGAACAGAAGTGAAGCAATCCAGAGTATGGAAGAGGCTGCGGAAACACAAAAATTCCATTACGATCTACGAAAGAGAGAATGGAAACCAAATGTGGGGCAGCTAGTCTGGTGCAAAACACATTACCTATCAAACGCCGCGGAAAAGTTTAACGTGAAACTAGGGCCAAAATACGACGGGCCGTGGGTAGTAGACAACTTCTGTTCACCGGTGATATTTAGACTAAAAGATCCAAAAACCATATATTGGCGACTTAGAAATATATATTCAAACTAACCAGACACTAACAGACCTTGACAATTCAGAGGCAGCGGGTAACTCATGCGACGTCTTACTCTTTTCAGGACACAACAACAACATGGGCAAATTCCAACAGTTAAGCAAGAAGTTCAAGGAGGCGTGCAAGCGGCTGCGGCCAGACTAGCGGGGGCTGGAGTGCCGGTACGGACAGCGCCAACCCGCCTCAAACCACTGATGTGCAGACTGACGGCAGGCACGACCACAAAGGATGGCCACCAGGAACCCCGACCACATGCGCAACCATCCGATGCACGACCAGTAGCTGGAAGAGCGAGAGTGGCGCACGTCCTAAAAAAACACCTCCTCGCCTCGTTGGAGGTTGAAAACACCTTTATTCTTTTCAGAATAACTTTTTTGAATTCAACTTTCGCCGGATTTGGTACCACTATGTCATCGATTTTTGTAAAATTCACGTTTACGCAGTCAAAGAATTTGAGTTTTTCCGTGGAGGTTGCGAATTTTATTATGCTATTGTCTAAGTCCAATGCGGCCCCTGCTCGCGTTAGCGAGTCAAAGCCAATTATGGCATCGAACGTGCCTAGCATATTTAACAAAAAAAAGAAAGGAAAGCTAACTTGGGGCGAGCCGAAGTTGATATACCCTTGCAGAATATTCTGTAAATAATATTCTCCAAAATTATTCATATGATGCATTCTTAATACTCATAAAAATCCCAACTTCCTAACTTTAAAAACACCAAAGTTATGGCATTTTCAATCGTTCAGTTATATGGCAGCTGTAGGATATAGTCGGCCGATCTCTATAAAATTAGGTCGGATTGATTGGCCGAATATAAAACCCATAGAAAATCCCAACTTCCTAACTTTAAAAACACCAAAGTTATATGGGAGCTATAAGATATAGTCGGCCGATCCTTATAAAATTTAGTAGGTCGAACTGATTGGCCAAATAAAAAATCCATAGAAAATCTTCCTAACTTTACAAACTCTAAATTTATGGCATTTCCTATCGTTCAGTTATATGGCAGCTATAGGATATAGTATGCCGATCCCTGCCGTTCCGACTTATATACTGCGTGCAAAGGAAAGAATGGTGTATGCAAAGTTTCAATTCGATATCTTTAAAACTGAGAGACTAGTTCGTGTAGAAACAGACAGACGGACAGACGGACATGCTTATATCAACTCAGGAGTTGATCCTGATCAAGAATATATATACTTTATAGGGTCGAAGATGTGTCCTTCAGTGCGTTGCACACTTTTGACCAAAATTATAATACTTTCTGCAAGGGTATAAAATGGGACGTTTAGCCCAAAAATGCACATCATGCATTTGTGTTTGACGCTACTGGAGCCGTGAATAGAGCTCACAGTAAAGGGTTCTCGACTGGCATAACGTTTTTTAGCTCCTTTATGGGCTTAATGTAATTTTTTGCCGCCCCGTGTCGATAGGTATTTTTAATATTCTATCAGCCAACTGTCGTTCGATAAACGGCAGTCGGGAGCGCTCCCTAAAAAATGTAGAAGCTCCTTAGGTTCGTCGAAGTCATTACCTTCTTCAATGCTGGCGACTTCCACTTCAGCTGTGGCGGAGTACCCTGCCTTCTCCTGCTCATGGGATTGGGTTATGTTATGTTGTGATTGTTATTATTCTGAGGCTTTCCCCAATTTGTTTCCTGCCTAAATTAGGACGTCGAAGGTCGATCTCCATAGGCTGTACTTTGTTATGGTCTATGACTCCGGGGTCCCCGCGCTTCTTGGGGCTTGCTTTGGCTTTGCTTAGGAATGAAGTGTGAATTTTTATCCTCTTCTTTCCATGGCTTTTCCTGAAATTTACGCCTGTTGCCATCGTGGACAAGGGACTTGTCTTCTATGGCTTTCGCGTAGGATGCCGCGAATGCACTTTTCTCAATGCTATTTTCGGCCTCCCGCGCTAGAGCTAGCGCAGACGGAAGGTCTTTTGGTTGTGCTGGCAGCACCGGTGCTTTAAGCGTTCTTTTCAGTCCAGCAATAAATGCGTGTAAGGCGTCGTCCCTAACCGCCTTATTCAGGTTGGTTGCCGTGTTCGCACTATGCGACATAACTATTTTGTTCGTGACGAGCGTGAGTTTCCTCAAACTTCGTCATAATATGCCATAAGATCGGCATCGCGTTGTTGAACCATCTCCAGATTCTGACGTAGTACGCGTAGGGACGTTTTGTCCGTGTATGTGCAATCCAGTCTAGCCAGAATTGCATCGAAATTTAGCACGGTATTATGGGACGTGAGGAGCGATCGCGCGTTACCGCAAATTTTGTTTTTGATAATAACCACTGCTTCATAGTGGGCCTCGCTGCCTTTGTATCACTTGAATACCTCATCTGATGCGGCCTGCCTCCACGACACGTATTCATCGTGGCTGCCACTAAAGGTTGGGAGCGATTTCACAATGTCTAATAAACTTTCATAAACTTCTACTTGGGGTGCCTGCACAGTTAACGAGCTGACCTGGTTTCTAACTGATTAAATTTCTGCTCGCCAGCGCTGCTCCTGTGCGGTTAGCGCGACGCTGACGGCATTTCTTATGAGCGCTTGTATCATTCCGGGTTCATTTCTGATGAGAGTGGTTGTGTCGCTGTGGGAAAAAATCCGATTTCTTCACTATCGTCACTGTCTACTTCTTGCTTTACTTCCCTATATTCCCAACTCATCGGCCACAAACGGGGCTGAGTGAGTTAATCAGCAGTAATAAGGGCGACAAATAAAGGTAAAATTTGCGTTTTGCGCACAACGTTTAGTTGGACAACACTTGTAGCCAAGGGTCTTGCGACGATGGACAATTATTTTAGAGGAGTCACTACACAGTGGGTGAAACACAACAAATTTCAAGAGAAAATATAACAATAAACACGCTAAATTTATACATCCCAAGAAAAGTTCCAGTTGGGAAATGAGACAGGCACACTGGACACAAAATTTCTATGTTTTTTTTTATTTTAAAAATAAACACATGCAAATCAAGTAAATTCACAATATAATCAAGGGAAAAGGTGAGGCGCCACTCAAAAATGCAAATAAATATATATTTCAAATAATTGCTTTTGCTGTATTTTTAAATTTAAATGTAAATTGCTAGCTCTGGCACAAGTTTGTAAGTAAAAATTATTGACTTGTATTGAAATTTTAATAGTATAGCATTCTCTTAGGAAAGAAGAAGGGGGAAGCTAGATTTTTGGAGCACAAAATGATGTAGAGGGCGCTGGGGATGGTTCATTAATGGTATTTTTCATTTCCCCTGAACTATTCTTTTTCTCTTAGTGTTGAAGGGCAGAACGCTAATCATGTAGTTTAACTTATGTTAAGATACAAATAAGTAACAGCTTAAGAGAGCCCAACAGCGTTATGTTTACCGCTTACAGGCCCACAACTATTATGTTAGATCTATGCTAAGATCGGATTAAGCGGACCTGCAAAGGCTCTCACAAAACTGCGCTGCTGGGCACAATAAACCAGTTGAATTTTGAATTCCCCCAAATTTTGCAGCAGCCTTTGCACTTTTCGGCGTTCTCAATTATCAATAATTTAATTTTGGCTTTGATTTTCTATATGGCTCCCGAATAGGGACTTTGAAAAGTTATGTTCGGATTTAAAATCATTTCAAAGACCGTTTAGCAGCTTGCGAATTTCGGCGCCAACAATTGGCATTTTTCGGACATTGCGAATTTCGACTTGGAATTTTTTGGTCTTTCTTTCGGAAGTTCATTAACTGGAGCTAACCTCTATGAACCGCAACGCCATCTTGAAGGAAGTGGATTCATCTGATGACCAGGTAACCGTGTCAAATCTATAGTTGATCGCTGCAAACATAATAGTTGCAACTATTGCCTTGGCATTGGTCAAAATAATAATAATAATTGGAAGCAAAACAATTTTCGTGCCTATATATTCCCAATAACCACAAATAAAAACCGCCACAATAAATGGTGAAATATCCAATACAAAATTAATAAAACAAAAAATCAATAAATAAATAAATAAATAAAGTCAACAACCATATAGTTATGGTGCCGCCCTCGCGAAAGAGATTTACAGATTAACATGGAAAATAACAGTTAGTTCTCGCTCGGTCTGTCTTTTCGTTTCGATTTTGTTATTGCTGTTTTAACTTCAATTTTAGGCAGACCGCAAAGCGCCAGTGCAACGAACTGCAAATGCTTGTGTTTTCTCTTTTGTGTGTTGGTGCACTCTCTTAATACCGTTCTCGTCTCTCCAAAACGCCAAATGCTCTGCACTTAAACAAATTTATTCGAGCCACCCAGAAAAATAACTACATAAATAAACTTTAAAAAGAAAATAATTGGCTATATTTTAATAAATTAAATAATCTTTTATTAAAATGGCACCTACAAAAACCAAAAAGAATGATAGCGCATCGGCGACAGAAGGGGAGATGAAAGATAGCTGCTCCCCAGTGCAATTAACGAAATTATTTCCGCAGGTAGATAGGGTTGGTGAAGATATTAAAAGAATGAGGAAAGCTTTCGAGGAGACACAATTTCGTTTAATCCGCTTCAATTCAATGTCGACTGGAAATTTTAAATTCATATATGTATTGCAAAAGCCATGGCATTGCAGTCAGAAATTGATATAATAGATCCAGACAACCGGAATCATTATATATGTATGTCAGGTGCTGGTAGAGGTGAAAATCATAAACAGAAGGCTTTAGTCACGGACAGTTCACATCTGCCAAAAATGAAGTTAACAAAATTTGGCGGCAAACATTCAGATTATAAAAATTTTTTGACCAACTGGTTGACTCCGATAATTCGTTATCTAAAATCGAAAAATTTAACCACTCTTCAAGTCTCTGATGCAAATTATAAAAAGGCATTAGCAAGTTTAAAGAGAGTGTATGACAACAAGTGTTTAATTTTCTTTAAAACTCTAGCGAAGCTGTTTGAAATGCCTTCAATTACAAAACCTTCTGCGTCTGCCTTGAGGTTAATAATTGATACAGAAAGTGCAATTTTTGATTCGCTTATGTCCCTAGGGGACGAAAAAGATATTGTCAATGCGGTGTTTATAATTATAGTTCTTTCAAAGATAGATCCGTTCACCAAATCCATGTATGAGGAACAGCTTAATTATGATGAACTGCCTAAATGGTCTGATTCCGTAAAAGTTTTAGATCGACGATATCAACATGTGTCAGCCGAGGAAGCGTCGAGGGTTTCCGTTTTCGGAAATACAAGAAAATTACTAGGAATTTATATACTTGCTCCAGATCAATAACACAAGTGATCAAAAATGTTTATATTGCAGTTCTAATCATTTTATAGGATATTTTTTATAGGGATTTAGCGGAATGCCAGTTTTAGATCGTTTTAACTTTGCCAAAATTAAGCAATTATGTATTATTTGTCTACATGAGAGGCATAGAGTATTTAAATTCACAGCATCCAAATGTCGGGTATGCTCACACGCACATCATACTCTACTATATCGATACCGAAAACTTGAGTGAGCCACATCAAGGTAGAGGCTGGCAGGACCAGCAAGGGCAAGGTTCTTCTACTTCTCAGGCTTCGACCCATTCGGCTCAGGTTCTTCAAGACACTACGGAAATTAACCAAGTAATTCTAGCAACAGCCGTTGTTAATGTTCGCGATCGATTTGGTCAGCTCCATCGATCCAGGGCTCTATTAGATTCAGAGTCGCAAGTTAACTTCATGACAGAATGCCTTGCTCAGCTTTTAAGATTGTCAAGAACAAATAAATGTCTTACTATCACATCAGTTAAAGAATCAAATTCCATTGTCACATTTTTACTTCTGAATTTTGGGAACTGGGAACCATAACTAGCAATCAGCCAGATAATATGCTTCCTGCAAGGCAGTGGAAAATTCCGGCCGGCGTAGACTTAGCTGATCCAGAGTTCCACAAGCTGCAAAGAATTGATAGTTTGCTCGGAGCAGACTCCTTCTTTGATTTGTTGTGAGGTGGTCAAATCAAGCTCACCAATGGAGGTCCATTGCTACAAAAAACACTATTGGGATGGGTTGTTTCTGGACGGTGTAAGCAACAACAAAAAGAAGCTACTTCTTGTTTCGCCTTGTCGAAGGAAGACATGGTTTCAGAAGGACTTGTTAAAAGGCTTTGGGAGTTAGATACCGTCCCAGAAAATAAAGAACTTGTTAAATTTTCACCAGAACAAATTGCCTGCGAGAATCACTTCGTGAAAAACGTAGCCAATTCAAATTGTGACCGTTTTTTAGTCCTTTTGCCTTTTAAATCTGATTGGCTCGTGCTTGGATCCTCGTTCGATGTCACTATCGTTAGAGCTTAGAAGCCTAAAAGACAACTTCAGCGCAGTCATTAAATGACATTTTAATGGTGGGGCCCACTATTCAGAGGGAAATCAATTCGCTTTAACAGCAGATATATCGAAAATGTATGGGCAAGTAAGTCTTGCAGAAGAAGATCGTAACTATCAACTGATAGTATGGCGCGAGATTCCATCTGATGAGCTACAAATATTTCGTCTTAATACAGTCACCTACAGAAGGTCTTCAGCTCCATTTTTAGCCATCTGTACCTTACAAAAACTTTGAGTTCGTAACAGGGATAAGCATGAAATTGGTTCATACATAATTTGCAACGACTTTTATGTGGATGACATGCTTACTGGATCCGATGATATTGACACCTTGAACGTGATGTGTAATCATGTGTCAGAAATTCTCAATAGTGGCGGTTTCCAGTTGTCTAAATGGTTTTCAAACCATCCACAACTAAAAAAAGGGAACAACACCGAAAAATCCTTAATTTCAATGATACCGATTTGACCAAAGCCTTGGGTATGCGGTGGATGCCACAGATAGACACATTTCGATTTCATTTAGATGAGAGCTTTAGAAAAATTGACTCCCACAAATCGCACCCCTTGGGATTGCTGTGCCCCATTGAGCTATCAGAAAATGTATCCTGCGACATGTCCCTTCGCGGTTTAATCCAGCAGACATTGCGTCCCGTGGCGGCGATGTAAGTGAATTGACTGAGTCCATCTGGTTCGAAGGTCCGAAATTTCTTTATGAAAATGAGTCATCACGGCCAGAAAACTCGCATTTTTCTATACCTTCCGAATTAAAAAACTGAGAGTTAAAAAGAGCTGCCGTCGATCTATCAACTCCGTTTGAATTTAGTACTCGTATCTCATAGTTTCCCAAACTCATTAGAATTCTTGGATATGTTTAAAGATTTCTAAACCTAGCTAAATCACGAGAATGATGAGTAAGTGTGACTTCTAGAGAGTTACAACTATCATTTTTTAAACTGATGGAAATCATCCAAAAAAATGTATTTGTAGAAGAGTATAAGAAAATTAAAAAAGGACATGTTTTACAACCAAGTTTGCAGATGATGACGCCACCTGGAACTTGTTACAAATTTGTCGACTGACTCTTTTCTTTTTGCCTTTAAAAGCTTCATCGCAAGACGTGTCGTACCGCATCGAGTACATTCCGACAACGTGACGAACTTCGTGGGAGCTTGGAGCTGAGAAGTCTTCAGAGCGCCTTCGATAATCAGCAGTCGCAGTTTAAACTGTTTGTCGTGGAGAACGTCATCGAGTGGAGGTTCATCCCACCACGAGCACCGCACTTCGTGCGTCAAGTCGCAGACGCGTACCTTACCGAAGCCGAGGGGCTTATCTGACGGTCACCGAGGCCGTGCTCAATTCTCGGCCTCTAACTCCAACCAGCACCGATCCCAACGAGGAGAAGGCGCTCACTCCGCAAGGATTAGAGCACCGACCAGAGGTTTGAGATACTCAAAGAGGTGGCAACTGCTATGCATCTCAGACAGCGGTTCTGGCAGGCGTGGTCCAAGGAATATGTCCACACCCTTCAGTGCAAAACCAAGTATCAAACTACATCGCCCAATCTGGAGGTCGGAGCCTTGGTCATTCACGAGGACAACACTCCACCCCAGCGTTGGATTACCGGCAGGGTCATCAGCGTGGTGGCAGGGGCCGATGGCAAAATTCGAGTGGCCGAAATCAAGCGTCTTATTCAGAAGCTGGCTGTACTCCCAATATATTGATGGCAGGTCCTTCAAGGTGGCCGGAATGTTAAAGCGCAGAACGCTAATCATGAAGTTTAAATTATGTTAAGATACAAATAAGTAACAGCTTAAGAGAGCTCAAGAGCGTTATGTTCACCGCTTACAGGCCCAGAACTATTATGTTGGATCTATGCTAAGATCGGATTCAACGGGCCAGCAAAGGGCATGAAATTAATCATCAGTAGCTTCTAGAATAATAAGGTAAAATAAGATTCACATCCCAGTTTAGGCGCCGTAAAACAAAAAGAAGAACGTTTTTTTGTACAGATTTAATGCGACCAATAAGTATACCGTATACTCCAGAATCGTACGGACTAGCAAAATAATGAAGTTTTAGGGCCATTTAAGTTTTCTAAATTATCTCGGCACCAGTTTTGAAAATTATCTAGATCGGATTATAAATCTAAATGGCAGGAAATGTCCTTATACTGCAGGCATAACAATTGAGGGAAGATTGTTAATAAATAATAAAAAAAAAGAAGCCGACCAACATGGCTCCTTTGTGAGACAACGGAGGTAACAAGGTGAATTTTATAATTATAACTTTTAAAAAGGACGCTTTGTAACTTTCCATTCAGATATCTTGAGATCCATATAAGGAGCTCAACTGGAAGACCTAACAGGTTAAAATTCCGAACAAGAAGTAAGTGATTTACAAAGTCAAATACTTTACTAAAGTCAGTGTAAATGACGTCAGTCTAAAATCTACATCACAATTGTAGTGAATGTAAAACAACAGATTGATTTAAACATCGGAAGTGGCACCATTACCTGCTCCGCCAAATAAAGATACTAAATAAAATACAACTTGTGGATTCTTAATCAATATCAATACATGGCGACCGTGACAGGACCAAGGACCAGGATCCGATTATTGCAGGACTAATGGAGGAGAAACTTAAACATTTTTAAGGGCACTGATATGGATTACACGGATTGGAGAAGTAACTAAATTAAAAAAAAAATCTGACTGAGTAGAGTGCGGAATGGGAAAGTGCGGAGGCGTAAAGTGCAAATTAAATAAAAGAATAGCACACATTAAGTGACTATTGTTTACCAAAACGCCGGTTGATCTTGATTTTTTTAAATCAAATCTCGAAAATAGACAACCCACAACCGCAACTCACTCAGTTAAAATACAAATATTAAAGGAAAAATTAAAATCCAAGCCTCCATCCCCCAAGCCATTATCCAGTCAACTGTCTAAACGATTGCCCCGGACCGCTGGAGAGCGTCACCTGCAGATACACATGCCATCGGAAAAATTGACCTGTGCAGCCAGCACCGGTGACCCAACGTAGAAGGAAGAGCCAGTGCAGCCAGCACCGGCACCGCCCAGCGCATCCAGCCGGACCAAGGAAAAGGAACCGACAGCGCTTCTAAGAGTGCCCACCGAAACTAAATTGTTTTTAATGCACTGCGATGCAAAAAATTTAATATTAACAAGTGAGAACGCTAAAGTCGAGTGCCTCGACTATTAGATACCCGTTACTCAGTTCAAATTATCAATTTGAATTCGGCGATTTCTTAGAGCTGGCAGCTTTACAGCACGAGCATCAGCACCAGCGATGCTTTGCGCAGGCAGATTTTGTCCTGCACCAACAGCTGTGTTTATGTATATGTTTTTAAGTGCAATGCTTACATACATACACACATACGGCATTGTTTGACTCAGACCTCCAATTTGGCTAACTTGATTTGATTTGCATAGTTCTTGGGATATTGTTCGGTATTGACAAATGAAAACCATCGCATTTTCCTTTAATAGAAATCCTTATCGAGAATTAACGTTGACTCTGTTAAGCACCTTGGCCAGCTGTTCCAAATTCATTCGTTAGATGGCGCTATTGTAAGGCGGAAATTTAAACGCTAGCCAGGCTTAAGCGTTTAATGGGTTTTTGGGCGTTAGAGTGGGCGTGGTAAACTTTTATTAGGCCAATCGATAGGTATTGACGAAACAAATACATATCAATTAAAATTTTCATAATAGCATCAAAACTCTGGCCACAGCTTGTGGCTTGTGGGCGTCAGAGGGGGCGTGGCACCATTTTGAAACAAACTTGCGCTGCGTAGGAACTCCTAAAATCTACATGCAAAGGGCCAATCTTCTAGCTTTTATAGTTTTCAGGATCTCAGCGTTCATACGGACAGACAGACGGACAGACGGACATGGCTAGATCGACAAGGTTAGTGATCCTGAACAAGAATATATATACTTTATAGGGTCGGAAACGCTTCCTTCTACCTGTTACATACTGCATGAATATAATATACCCTTTGACTCTACAAGTAACGGGTATAAAATTTAAAATTGTAAAATTAAGCGGAACCATTTCTGCCCAATTAGAGTGCGGCCTGTAAAGTCACACAAACACTAGGCAGGAAAAAGTGTAAAAAAAAATTTTAATAACATTTAAAAAAAATTCAAAAATTATTATTAAATTAAATAAAATAAGTAAAACAAAAGAAATTATATCTGAAGAAATAAAAAAAATATTGACAAAATGGGTTTAGTAGATGTAAAATCGGTAGATTCGACAGTTTATTACATTAAACAAATAAAATTAGTGACAATACTTATTGTTATTGTTTTATTAATAATCGTAGGGAAAGTGCTATATAAATTGTATAAAATGCACAACAAATTTATTTAAAAACGTTATCAGAGCCAGGCAAATGATCCGGATAAAATTTAAATTAAAGTTATACCAAGCAGAAACAAAGATTGTTTAAAATGAAAACTCAAAATATATAATTAAAATTATTAAACTGCTTAATTAAAAAAAAAAAACAAATTATAAATGGCCACGTTAAATGCAATTATAGCAGTCTATGACAGGGATGCATATTGTAAAGAAATAATACAACAATTGGTCTCAACGAACCCTATAAGCATCTATCAGTTAAAATGTCTTTATATGAAAACATTTAATTTACAATTTTCTCCTTTAATACATTGCACACAAACACAAAAGGCAATTGTATTAACTACCATTCCAAATGTCCAACTGAGATCTGTCGTCGAAAATCATCAGACATTAGGCAGAACATTATTGATGATAGTCTTTAAAAAATAATTCATATCCATAATATAATGGAATGGAATGAATTATAAAAGGAATTAAGTTAACTAAATATTGACTTTGATAAATCATATAAGTCATTAACTCAAAATAGGCCAATTCAAAAAACAACAATAAAAAAACATACATGCTTTAATGAAGCACGTATACTAATACATGGCCAAAGACAACAACTAAATAAAGACCATTACAATACAACAAAAGTACAGTTTGGATATTTCAGTTCCAACTATTCTAAACACTCATTTTGTACTTGCTGATGACCTTAAATCAATAGAATCTGTAGAATCTGATTCAATACAGCAAATAGAAGAGCAAGACGTACAAAACCTTACCATCCCAGCTGTTTTAATGTCAGATCAAAATAGCACTGATAGTAACCCAAGTGTAATAGAGGAAAACTTCAGTAACACAATGGCACAAACTAATATTGATTTCATTAATTCTTCATCCAGGCTTATACCCGTCTTCGATGGTAAAGCTGAAAATTTAACAAGTTTTATAGATGCTTTAGAAATAATAAAATCTATAAAAGGCGAGCACGAACAATTAGCTGTTTCAATAATAAAAACAAAGCTAAAAGATTTTGCCAGAAACCTAATAGGAAATGAAACTACAGTAACCGAAGTCATTTCCCGATTAAAAAGCAATGTCATAGGCGAAACTGTAGAAGTATTGTCAGCAAAACTGATGAACCTACAACAACGCAATAAAACTGCTAACCAATATGCGGTAGATGTTGAGCAAATGACAAAAGCTTTAGAAGGTGCGTATATACATAACTGATGGTTTAAACCTAGAGTTAGCCAGAAGTTATTCAACTCAGCATGCAGTTAAAGCAATCACTAAAAACTGCGCAATCGATAAGGTAAAATTTATCATGCAAGCTGGTACCCTCAATACAATGAATGAAGCCATATCCAAATTTGTAAATAGTTGTACAGAAGCAACTGGACAGTCAAACAGTGTCCTATACTAAAGGAATTATCCACAGCGTGGTGGAAATCGCGGACGCGGAAATAATAGAGGCAACTTTCGTGGTTATCATAATAACTACAACAACTACCAGACTAACAATGAAGGACGAGGCCATTATAGAGGAAACTGTAGGGGCCGTGGTAACTCGAATAGAGGCCACAACAACGACAACAATCAAAACAAGAGAGAACGCTATAGTCGAGTGCCTCGACTATTAGATACCCGTTACTCAGCTAAACAACTTAATATAAATATGCCCTCTTGTATGTTTTTCGCCGCTCGAGTTAGCTCCCGATTTTTATGTTAAAATCTGTACCCAGGGAACACCTCCGATTTGGCTAACTTGATTTGATTTGCATAGTTCTTAGGATATAGTTCGGTATTGTCAAATGAAAGCCATCGCAATTTCCTTTAATAGAAATCCTTATCGAGAATTAACGTTGACTCTGTTGAGCACCTTGGCCAGCTGTTCCAAAGTCATCCGTTAGATGGCGCTATTGTGCCATGAAAGGCGGAAATGTAGGCGCTAGCCAGGCTTAAGTGTTTAATGGGTTTTTGGGCGTTAGACTGGGCGTGGCAAACTTTTATTTGGCCAATCGATAGGTATTGACGAAACAAATACATATCAAAAAAATTTTTCATAATAGCATCAAAACTGTGGCCACAGCTTGTGGCTTGTGGGCGTCAGAGGGGGCGTGGCACCATTTTGAAACAAACTTGCGCTGCGTAGGAACTCCTAAAATCTACATGCAAAATGCCAATCTTCTAGCTTTTATAGTTTCCGAGATCTCAGCGTTCATACGGACAGACAGACAGACAGACAGACGGACAGACAGACGGACAGACGGACATGGCTAGATCGACTCGGCTAGTGATCCTGAACAAGAATATATATACTTCATAGGGTCGGAAACGCTTCCTTCTACCTGTTACATACTTTTGCACGAATATAGTATACCCTTTTACTCTACGAGTAACGGGTATAATTATGTCAGAGTAGCCCAAAACACATCGGGAAACTCCTAAGACTCTTTAAATATTCAGCAGTAGAAGCAAAAGTTCACACTATTAATCTTAGTCAAAAAATATTCGTATCCTTCATCAAAGTGGCTATTGGAAAAGAACTTGTCTTTCTTATAGACACATGTGCAGACATATCAATTTTAAAAGAATATTCCGATATCTTTCACGACATTCAAAACAATTATATTATAGACATAAATGGAATAAGTGAAGAAATAACCAAATCCAAAGGTCTAGTTTCTATTGAGATACATACGACTAAATATATAATCCCACACGATTTTCATATCGTGAATCTACAATTTTCCTGTTCCATGTGATGGAATATTAGGAATAGATTATATTAAAAAATACAACTGTCAATTAGACTTCAAGCCATCTGAGGATTGGCTTATAATTAGACCCAATAACCTAAAATTGCCAATTCATGTACCAATAGCTCACAGTTCTGGCAACAACTCAATACTTCTGCCAGCAAGATCCCAAGTTATTAGAAAAATTTAACTTAATTCAAAAGAAGACAGTGTATTTATTCCAAATCAAGAAATTTAGCATGGTATTTATATTGCAAATACCATAGCAACATCCAAAAACGCTTTCATACGGCTACTTAACACAACAAATAGCGATCAAGTAGTCAGTACTGATAATCTAACATTTGAATCGCTTTCGAACTATGATGTAGTCAAAACCAATCTTCAAAATAAAGAAAAGTCTGTATTATCTCAACTTTCAAAAAAAGTTCCTCCACAGTTCGAATCACAGCTTTCAAGTCTTTGCCCCCAATATAGCGATGTATTCGGATTAGAAACCGAATCAATAACTACAAATAATTTCTTTAAGCAAAAACTGTTAATAAAAGATGATGAACCAGTATATGTAAAATATTATCGAAGCCCACATAGTCAGGTAAATGAAATACAAAAGCAAGTGGGAAAATTGATCTCCGACGGGATTGTTGAACCATCCGTATCCGAATACAATAGCCCATTATTACTTGTCCCTAAGAAAACATCCCCCGGGCAGAAGTAAAGAAATGGCGATTAGTGATTGACTATCGCCAAATTAATAAAAAATTACTATTTGATAAATTCCCACTCCCTAGAATTGATGATATTTTGGATCTACTAGGTCGAGCAAAATACTTTTCATGTCTTGACTTAATGTCGGGATTTCATTAAATTGAACTAGAAAAAAGCTCGAGAGGTATAATATCTGTTTCAACGAGCAACGGCTCGTATCGCTTCTCGCGATTACCTTTTGAATTAAAAATAGCTCGTAACTCATTTCAGAGAATGATGACTATAGAATTCTCTAGACTGGAACCTTCTCAAGCATTCCTTTATATGGATGACTTAATAGTAATCGGTTGTTCCGAAAAACATATGCTTAAAAACTTAACAGATGTTTTTGAGAAATGTAGGAAATACAGCCTGAAGTTACATATAGAAAAATGTTCATTTTTTATACTTCCAGACGACAAGAAATATGATGTAATTATGAACTACCCAGTACCGCACGACGCGGACAGCGCTAGACGTTTCGTAGCAATTGTAACTATTATAGACGTTTTATAAAAAACTTCGCCGACTATTCACGGCACATAACAAGATTGTGTAAGAAGAATGTTCCTTTTCAATGGACGGCTGTACATATGTCAAAATGCGTTTCAATATTTAAAAACAAAACTTATGGAACCTACTTAACTTCAATATCCAGATTTTACCAAAGAATTCTGTATAATCACAGATGGAAGTAAGAAAGCTTGTGGAGCGGTTTTAACTCAAAACCGTGATGGTCTCCAACTTCCCATTGCATATGCATCAAGAACATTTACAAAAGGAGAAACTAACAAGTGTACTACTGAGCAGGAATTAGCTGCAATTCATTGGGCAATTACACATTTTCGACCATATATTTATGGAAAACATTTTATAATTAAAACAGATCACAGACCTCGATGATCAATTCAAATTCCAAACTGACACGAATGAGGTTCCAATTAGAAGAATATGACTTTACAGTAGAATATTTAAAGGAAAAAGACAATCAAGGAGCAACAAAATATTACAGGACATATAATGAAAGTCACTACTAGATATCAAAGTAGACAAAAAGAATTGCCTAAGAAAATTATTGAAAAAGCTTCAAAGTCCAACGTATACGAAGACATCAACAATGACGAAGTACGTAAAGTAGTGACCTTGCAGTTTAAAAATATGCTATGTTTCCTAAAACATGGTAAGAAAATAATCGCAAGATTTTATGTTAGCGATTTATATACTAATGGAATTCTTGATTTAGGTCAATTCTTTCAAAGGCTTGAAAAGCAGGCCGGTATTAATAAAATCAGCCAACTCAAAGTGGCACCGTGGGAAAATATCTTTGAACATGTTTCAATTGATAATTTAAAAAAAAATGGGCAACAAAATACTGAAATCATTGAGAGTAGAGCTACTCGGGTTTCGCATCCGAACTCCTCGGTCGGCTGCTGCCGATCTCCCGCTCTCGCTTCAGCGGAGTAAAGCGGGAGGGAGCGCGGCTTTTGGTTTTTAAGTCAATAGTCTCATGTATGCAGCCGAATAAAAGACATTGAATTACACCACGACGCCCCCAACATCTTAATTTTCGTCTCCCTTTGCGTTTGAGCCGTGGGAGTTTTTGTGCCTTTTTGTGGCAAGAACGCCCAACTACAACATTTTGGTCCATTAGAGCCGGATAAGGATATCCTTCTGTCATTCGACCAGCTGCTCCCGTGTTTTTTCCCGCAAAAAATTTTCCGACTTCCTCTCGCTGCCGGTCTTCAGCAGTGGTTCGATCATTGAATTTCGTTCATACTGCAGATCAAGATCTATTTTTTTCGTGTCAACTCCACGTCCGAGTTTTTCCAACACAACGGCAGTCGAGAAATTTAACATTCCTTCAATCCCAAAAAATGTTCTATCTGTTTCCGCTTTGTGTGCGTCGCCATACTCCTTGCCGTTTATTTTTTCGTTCCCCGTTGTACATCAACTTGCCAACGGTCAAGGCATACATATGTGCATCCAGACATACACATACAAGCGAGTGACAACTTGTGTACATAGTGCAGTGCAAATTTGCCTCCGAGAAAAAAGAAAAACTACAAAAAGTGAAATTGTGAGGTGAAAAATAAAAACGCATAGCTAATATCAGCCACTCATTGTGAACTTATTTCGGGAGTTTCCTTGTTCGCCGAACAGTACGCCGCTGTCGAGATATTTTTTTGTCTTGTGTTTTTTTTCTCTCCACATAATTTCATCTGTTACGTCACTTCAAATACAGTCCACTCCTCGACGCTCTACTGTACCGATATACACTTACACATATACATAAACGCATGCAAATTAACTTTCTCACTTGTGAATTAGTTAAAAAAATGTATTTTTATTTTTTATTATCACTTATTCACTATTACAAATTTTCAATGGGTCGAACTTATTTTATTCACTGCTCCTTTACTTTTCACTTGATTTTTCTTTGGTGCTCGGTTTAGATCTCAAAAACGGACTGACTTCCTCGAGTTCAATGATCAATAATCAAACCTCGGCTTAAGAGATTTATCTCAAAAAATTGATAAAGAGAATCACTCAAGAGAGTCGGAAAATAGGATGATGCAATTTGCCAATTAAATTTGAAATCAAAATTTGGTTGGATATTGGTGTTTAAATTAGCGGACCTTAGGGATCGCTTTGGAAATCTTTGTTTGCATTACCGGACTCAGGGCTCGCTTGGGGAATCTTTTGTTTGCATTAGCGGACTCAGGGCTCGTTTGGGGGCTCCGATGTTTACAGTTAGAGTTTACAGCATCCGTTTGATGCGGACTGCGTGAAATTGATCTGGGTGGGAATAATTTTGTTGACAAAAATAGGTGACCACGGATTTATCTCGGGTCTTGTCAGAGTTAATTGGAAATTGGCTGACGGCTCAAAGTTGTTTATAAAAGAGTTAATTGGAAATTGACTCTCGGCTCAAAGTTGTTAATAAATTGGGTAAGAGCCCCTAAGTAATATGTCATATAACTCCCCCCATTCTAAATTAAATCGTCCCGATTCATTGGAACTGATGGGTATATTGAATGTATTTGGTTGGTTAATTCAACAATGATATTTTCTTCTAGGGTATTTTCATTGACGGGGATTTCATTATCGTAAATTTTGCTTTCTGGTGAGTGTAGCTTCGGTGGATAGGTCGGGGAGGGCGTAGAAAAACTCATCGGATGTTGCTTTCCAACGGACTCCGAGAGTTTTCGCCGTGCTTTCCGTATCTATTTCGAGGAAATCGGCATTTAAAAGATGATCGGTTCCGATATGAGCCAGAACTTCTTTGTGGTTGGATGTCCATTTCCTCAATGGAAAACCAGCTGAATCGAGGGCACTCTGCAACTCGCGAATGGTGAGTTGAGCCTCTTCTGCCGAGTCAGTTCCCGAAAGGACATCATCGACATACATGCAGCCACGAATAACTTTACTCGCCCTCGGATGGGTTAGTCGCACGTCGGTCGCCAGCTGTTGCAGTACCCGAATTGCCAGGAACGGTGCACAATTGACCCCAAACGTAACAGTTCTTAGCTCAAAATCTCGAATGTATCTTTCCCTATCGCGGAATAAGATACGTTGGAACGCTGTCTGCTTCGGATCTACCCAGATCTGCCGGTACATTTTCTCGATGTCAGCACAATACACAAATCGGAAATATCGCCACGTCAGGATCTAGATGGTTAGATCGGACTGAAGGACCGGGCCAGCATGAAGGATATCATTTAAGCTGACCTCATTGTCTGAAGGGCTGGAGGCGTTGAATACCACTCGAAGTTTGGTGGTCGTACTCTCCGGTTTTAACACTGCGTGGTGTGGCAGTTAGTAACATGCTGAATCGTGGGTAGGAAGGACTTCTCTCATGTGATTGAGGTCGAGATATTCTTGAATAACTGAGTTGGATTTTAACGTACTGTCCCTTTTTAGCCGCTGCTCGTTCCTTAAGAATATAGCCAGCGCCTGGGATCTGGAATGTCCTAGGGAGCAATTAATGTTCTCAGGATCTCGAAAAGGAAGACTCACGACATACCTGCCGGTCTCGTCTTTTGTGGTGGTCCGAAGGAAATTGTCCTCACAAATCACGTCGGATTCTTTTGCCACTTTTACTGGCAGATCCTCCACCTCCCAGAATTTGGTGAGGAGTTTATCGAGAGACGCTTCATACGTGTGTGCAACTTTCGTGGAAAAGGATGATATTTGATCATGCCTCGGAGCGGGTACTGGTCCTGTTAGAATTCAGCCGAAAATGGTCTCTTGACCGAGAAGCGAGCCACAGATGTTCGCTCGGGTACCGCTTAGTAGAATGGATGGAAGTATATCGGCCCCGATTAGAATATCTATTTGTGCGCTCTCATAAAACTTTGGATCCGCTAGCGGAAGTTCGGAAAGGCCTCGCAGGAAGTGTTGCGGAAGCGGACATGAAGAAAGATTTCCGGCTATTTGTGGAAGCACGTAGGCAGTGGTGTTTAACTGCAAACTAGGCCGGGTCGGAGAACGGATCGTGAATTGACAGATCTTTTTGGTCTCAACGAAGACCGTTTGATTAAGTCCTGAGACCTGTGCTCGGACAGTTTAATCAGGTTGAAAAGGCGGTCAGTGATGAAGGTCGCCTCAGATCCGGAGTCTATTAAGGCTCGCGCTTGGAAATTGGAACCTCGATGGCATATATTAATTATAGCGATGCCTAGGAGGACTGACCTAGTGCCTGCCGCAAAATAATTCTGAAGCGTTGACTGCGTGCCACTGGCAGCCGAGGGACCGAGAGTATTTGGTCTGGATCTGGGCGTTGGCGTTGGATTTGCGCGCGCTGGGGATCGGCTGCCTCGGTGTAGGAGCGTGTGATGGCGGCCGCGGCACGTGAAGCAGTTATGTGTGCTTTCGCAGTCGCGCAACTGATGTGTCCGCGCAAAGCAGTTTAAACACAGCTGTTTTCTTTTTATATATGCGATGCGTTGGTCGACCGTCACTTGGAGAAATTTGGCGCATGTGCGTACAGGATGGTTCTCTCTATTACAGAGATCGCACCCTCTAGGTTGCCTAGGTGCTAGCCTTGTCTCATATGAATTTATTCTTCGAGACGCCGAGTTGGAAGTGAATGCCCTAGGCTGAGTCTGACTAGAAACTGATGGTCGAACATCATCTATGGCTTCTAGTGTCCTGTGACGCTCCGTTAGGAAAACGTTCAGCTCGTGCCACGTAGGGATCTCGGCTTTGTTATGGAGGGACTGCTCCCATAGGGAAAGCGTAAGCTTTGGGAGTTTGGCCGAGCACATATACACCAAGAGGCAATCCCAAGTTTCGACCTGAATACCGTACATTTCTAGTGCAGTAAGGCAACCCTGGATGGTACTGTGAAGTTCTTTCAAAGCTGACCCAGACTCCTGTGTGACGGACGGTACATTGAAAAGTATCTTTAATGTCAATTAATTAATTAACTGTTTACTAAAAATCGCTTGTTTTCGAAACGCTCAGTGAGGTTATCCCACGCTGATCGAAAGCCATCATTAGTAAGGGGTGAATTTGAAACTATATTGTGAGCGTCGCCACTCGTTTTAGCATTAAGGTGAAATAATTTTTCGACAGGAGTGAGTCTGGGATTGTTGATATAAATTGCCGTGAATAGATCCCTAAAGGTAGGCCAACGAAGATAGTCGCCGGTAAAAACTTCGGTATCGCACGGCGGAAGCCGGCAGCCTGACGGAATGTATGTCTGAGAAGGATCAGCTGGCGTTGGGGAAGGTTGGGGAAGTTGCGGAGTTTGCGCTATCATATCTGCTATCTGGGCGCCGCACCTTTCGTACGCGCTGTAGCAATACCCGTACTTAGCCTTGAGGACTGGCAAGCTGCACCTTCTCCGGCTGCTACAAGGCATGCGGTACAGGAATCGTATTCTTTTTTGATGCGGACCCATACCTCTCGGATTTCATCTCGGCGAATATTGAGGACGGATAACGTAGGAGGGACCGCCGAGGGAATATTTATTCGCGATTCCAATTCGGACAGTCGATCCGAGACTTCAATAAACTGGCTCATAGCGAGGTCGGCAGCCGTTGCAACCATTTTTGTGCTGGCTCGCGTGGTTCTTTCGATGGAAGAAGGAGCCTTTTTGGGAGGTGCCGTCTTGACCTTTTTAGGTGTGGGCGTCCTTACCGTGATTTTTGGTATTTTCGGTGATGGAACAGGGGATAGTTTGTTGGAACTTTCCCTGGACATACCACACTAGGATGCTGTTAGGATGGAATGTGCGCGCTGATATTTCGGACAAAAATCAGAGAAACAATTACGGACCCACTTATGGACCGGTGGAAATAGGGTATCGACTAGCTCACCAAATTGTCGATATGCGTGGCTGAATTATTGTTAAAATATTCGCCAGGCCTTTGGTGGAACGATGGAGCAAGAATGGAAAAAAATACAAAAAAAAAATACCACAAAATAAAAATATTGAAAAAATACAGGATTGGATGAGGTATTTGTCGTTTAGTATTTTGTAGTGGGTGGTTGGCCGAATTAGGATGGGATTGGATGTCCCCGGCAGTGTTTGGAGTTTATTGGTTTTGTTTTTCTTTATTTTAAAAAAATATCCGGAGACAAAAGAAATACCTTGCAGTGGAATGCGGGTGCTATTTTTCCCAATTTTTTTTTCTTTTTTATCCGCAAAAGAAAAAATTGAGTCTCGATATATATGTAGATTTACCAAGCTCAATAAATAAGAAAAAAATACTGGAATGGGCGTTTTTTTTGGAAAAAATGTGAAACCGAAGAAACAAATTAATAAATCAATAAATTGATTTTACTAGTTCCGCGATGGCGACAGTATTTTATATTTCTCCCCTTTTTTTTTCCTTTTTGGAACTGGCAGTAATTGTCAGTATTTGTTTAATTTTATTGGAGTTGAACTTGGTGTTTATTAATTTTGTTGGAATTTATTTATGGGATGATTGAAAAACAACTGCCCGAACTTTTGCGGGCTGTGTATTGGTGACGCTGGAGTGCGCGGAGTGAGGTGTAGTTATGTAGTTATGTATAAATGTATGTATGTATATATATGTGGAATATGTAATATATGTAGTATGGATGTAATATATGTAATATGGATGTAATATATGTAATCAATATGGCGGAAAATTTTATTGTAAATTTTGCCGGCGGGTATGTGTTGTAGATTATCGATTTATTGTGGACTGTATTTGGATTTTTAATAATGTAAGCAAATATTGTCACAGCGGATCTACAATACAAAAATTAATATCAAAAATATTTGTGTGCCGAAATTGGCGGAACACTTAATTTTTGTTTCACTTTTTTGTGAAAAATTAAATGGAACTCAATTTTTAAATTCATTTATTTTTCACTGTACGCTTGACTTTTTATTTGCACACTTTTATTTGGATTTATATTTTTATACCCTTGCAGAGGGTATTATAATTTCAGTCAAAAGTTTGCAACGCAGTGAAGGAGACATTTCCGACCCTATAAAGTATATATATTCTTGATCAGCATCACCAGGAGAGTCGATCTAGCCATGTCCGTCTGTCCGTCTGTCCGTCCGTTTCTACGCAAACTAGTCCCTCAGTTTTAAAGCTATCTGCTTGAAACTTTCCCAAAAGTTGTCTTTCTATTGCAGGTAGTATATAAGTCGGAACGAGCAGGATCGGGCCACTATATCATATAGCTGCCATATAACTGAACGATAGGAAATGCCATAACTTTGGTGTTTTTAAAGTTAGGAAGTTGGGATTTTCTATAGGTCTTATTTTTGGCTAATCAATCCGACCTACCAAATTTCATAAGGATCGGACGACTATATCCTATAGCCGCCATATAACTGATTGATCGGAAATGCAATAGCTTTGGTGTTTGTAAAGTTAGGAAATTGGGATTTTCTATGGGTTTTATTTTTGGCCAATCAATCCGACCTACCAAATTTCATAAGGATCGGCCGACTATATCTTATAGCTGCCATATAACTGAACGATTGGAAATGACATAACTTTGGTGTTTTTAAAGTTAGGAAGTTGGGACTTTTTATGAGTATTAAGAATGCATCATATGAATAATTTTGGAGAATATAATTTATAGAATATTCTGCAAGGGTATATCAACTTCGGCTCCGCCCGAAGTTAGCTTTCCTTTCTTGTTTATTTTCTTCGATTTGATGTTGGATGTATATTTAGTGGATGTACGGCCAAATGCGAATATGAAACTTGTACATCAATATGGACACAAAAAGGATTTAGAAAATAGGCAATATGGCCGCACGTTAAAAGAGAACGAAGAAATAAAAGACGGAATTGGAATTGTAATTTACTAACTGCCGTCGTCGGATTAAATCGGACTTTGATTTTAGACAAATCGTACAGAAAGTCAAACGAATTATGTTCTTCGAATGGCTGACTGTCGACCGGCAGTTAATAAAAAAAAAATTAATAAATTGGCACTTATCCGGCCTGGAATACAAGCGTCCAGTGCGGGAGAGCGGGAGAGCCTGGAGTGCGGGCGAGTAGGCATTCGCAACGATGGAAGCGCGGGCAGTTTAAAAGAGGGGAGAGCGGCGTAAACATCTACATTGGTGTAAGATGTATTATTAATTTTAGAGGTGCCATTAAAGGTTATTAAATATGACCCATTTAAATAAGTGTCATTAACTATATTTTGTCCATTTACAAAAATGGCTCCATCTTGGTTTACATCTATATTTTTATTTTTTTCTCGGATTTTGTTACAAATACATTTTTCCCCATTGTAGAGGCGCTTGTCGCTGCAAAACAAAATTCTAGGCCTAAAATTATGCAACAGTTTTGCGTACACTTTTAGTAGTAGACACAGATCGCTGTAGCACACCGGTATGCGAGAATAACAGCCAATTAGCAGTAGACAAAGTTAATCACTGGCTCAGGGACATATACACCCATATGATTAAAGGAAATTATCTATGAATTGATTAAAACTGAATTGTGAGTAAAACCTAACGAGAAGGTAAAAGGCAGAAAAATAATGGAAAAAAATGAAATAATATATGGTATAGTTAAAAATAGTAATTGAGGAAAATAATACTAGGATAATAATATGCGATTTAATTTTGGAGTTTTAGCAGATTCGATTTCTAGGGCAGAAGTTAGCCAATATGTGCACCCGTCGACACTGGAAGAAAATAGCTAAATTTCCTCTGTCATTGTCAGTTTGACAATTCGAAAGCCGCGTGTCCAGGAAAAGCCGAGGTTACGGGCCCGATCCGAACTCTACCCTCTGCCTATTTGGCGAACACTCTTGGACCGACCACATCGCAGCCGCGCTGCACTAGTTTCCCCAAGTCCAAAATCATAAAAATCTTAGAGGCATATATCCATCCATCGACGGCAAACCCCTAAGTGAGTACATAATTACCAATTCTCATTGTTAATATAAAACAAAAGGTAATTTAATCAAAGGCCGAGCGATACTTTGAAGTGGTAAAATTCTAACCTTTTATTTTCTAGAGGCGAGCATATCGCTTAGCTTTCTTGTTCTGGGGGCAAAGCCCAGCATATGTTGCGACAGGCCGATATCGGCAAACAATCAGCTCGCAAATACGAGGGAGGGAAATAACTACAAAAATTATACTTTCTGCGTGCCCATAGCAGCACCCATACCTACACATAGGCAGCGTCAGCTCAGCCGCGGCCGTCCAAGCCGAGCTTTAATTGCTTCTTCAGCGCTCGCTGCAGCTGCAATTTAGTCTTCGAAAACAGCGCTCGCATTAAGTCGGCTGAGGCTTACAGAGGTTCTACCTAACCCCAGGCGGGGTTAGGAAAGGCGCCTACAAAGGAAAAGCGACTACAGAAGGAAAGCGTCTACAAAAAGTGCAAGGAAAATCTATTTTTTTTAGTTGGCCCAATCTATACTCTCTTCCTAGAGAAAAAGTAATTTTTTTTTAGTATTTAAAGAAATGTAAAGTCCCAAAACCCAAGCAGGGAAGAAAAATCAAAAAGTCAAAATGAAGAGAATGGTGCAGTGAAAAGTAGTGCGGAGAGAAAAAAAAAGGAAAATACGGAAAAAGTGAAATCAAAAGTTAGAAACCTTTTTGGCAAGAAAGTATGATGCTAAAGTGTTTGTGCTAACCAAGAAAACAATAAAAAAAAAATATATATTCATTATTTAATAATATAACAAACTAATTGGCAAAAATGAGTGAACGAAATTAAATAATTCTAAAACAACCAAGCATAAAACTCGGCAGCAGCCAGCATTCCCCCCCTCTATCCACAGGATCGTCGCCGAAAGCGCTTTCGTCGCGGGACTGCATACAGAGCGGTGAGTTTAAATCACAAGCTGGGCTTGCTCTATTAGATTTTGGTAAAAAGTACCGTTCAGTTAAGTTTGCAAATTTTGAGCCGGCGAAGTTAAGAAAAAATTAATAAAAACCAAAAAAAAAAAAGAATGCAAACAAAAGAAAATATGCAAAAGCAAAAACATGCAAAGCATAAAAAGCATTGATATAAATAGTGCCATGAACTTCAGATATTCTATATCATTTTTTTTGACTTTTGATATCAATTTAAATATATTTTAGAATATTATATTATTACTATAATATTATTATTGTAATGATTCCCGCCATATTATCTTTCCCAAAGCTCCATTCTCATGACTTTTAAAATGAAATTAGTTTCACTTAATAATAAATATAAATAAATTGTTAAATATAGTAAATTCAATAAAATCTAAATTTAATAGCTTTAATATTATTCCCATCGAAATCTTTAAATGAATATATATTACGAATAAATACGAGGTATTCAAAATGAACTTCCACTAGTCGGGCATAAAAGGGGTCATGCAAAATAAAAATATGGCAGGGTATTAGAAAGTCGAATTGACCAAGGGACCATTTTCTTCAAAATAATCTTTTTCGGAACGAATGGTCAAGGTAGGGCGGGCATAAAGCGTTGCTACAACAACACCAACAGCAACAACAACAAGTCAACATGTTCTAGGGTATTTGTTACTTCTTATTGATTGTCTTGATTTCTTTTCTATTTGTTTTTTCTTAGTTGATTAAAGTGTATGTATATCTATGCCCCTATTCCCCCTAAGCACGCGAAATCAGATATTAGTTACGTACGCGAAGTCAGCAGTACGAGTAGTTAAGTTTTAACCCACCACCACTTTCCCGAACGAGCAGAATCCGGTAGCAACGCGTGCTGAACTACGATCGTATCGACCATCCGCTGACCTATGAATTTTTTTTTCACCCGTAACATGCTACAACTAATATTTGTGGCGCCCAGCAACGTGTGGCCTGATTACTGGCAAGCCATTCTTTTAATTTCTTTCAACTTTCTCCTACACTGAAATTTTTTTTTGTTATTAATTTCTTTTAACTTTCTACACCTACACTGAAAAAAAAACATTTATAAAATTAAAAATATAATAAATTGAAAAGATAAATATAATTTCAAATTTCGTTTTCTCTATCAACTTTCTCCACCTACACTGGAAAAAAAAAAAATTTATAAAATTAATTATAATATACAAATTGAAAATAAATATTTCGAATTTTTTTTCAGTGCAAGCCAATGATTTCTATACACTTTTATCAATCCTATCTATTATATATACTATCCTTTTCTATAAAATCGACAATAGTCTTACGGGACGGACAGGTTGAGGGTGATAAAATCATAAAGCCCTGTTTGTGTAAAAGTAAACATTGTCGAGCAAAGCATCTCCAAGTTGGGATTAGGAAGTAGGTTTCAGATAACCGTGTTCCAACCAACGGAAGATGTAGGGAATTTATTTCTTCAAGTAGAACCGGAAAAGTTGAAAAAAGGAACCCCTTCATCCTTTTCTGAAAACTTTTTGAAAGATATTTAGTCCCATTTAGCTATCGAAAACAGCTACTTTCAACATAAGTGCTAGTTCTAGCTAAAATAATTATTTTCATCTTTGTATTTTTTTTTTGAGTAGAGCCGGAAGAGTCGAAAAGAGGGCATGACTAAATGGAATGCCTCTATCCTTTCCTATGGTTTTAGTCAGATTTAGCTATTGAAAAATAGCTACTTTCAACATAAGTACTAGCTCTAGCTAAAATATCTTTCCTTACAATTTTTTTTTGTTTTCTCGTTCTGTCTACAAGTTGTGGCGTAGTGCATGACCCTCAAACGTGGTTTGGTACTACAAAATAAATTCTGTGCAAAACTACAACCCAGTGGACTTGTCTCGTATATAACTAGAACAAACTATTACAAATCCCGCAAATAACTAATTGCATGACCCTGCATAACTTTGAGATACAGCTACATATTTTTGAAAATTTTAACTTTTAAGTTTGAGTATAATTAATAAAGATAAAAATGCCTTTAGTGCGTAGTCCAGAAACGATACCGGAAGAAGAAATCGCTCTACACCGTTATATCTGTACAAAGCCTATTGAATATAAAGCGCAACTGCTGACTACCGAGTGCGATCACACTTTTCATCGGGTTTGTTTTAATACCCAAGTCCGTAAGGTGTGCCCCGTCTGTAGGACCCCTGTTGAGTCAACTGAAGATTCCTTAGGAAACAACCCGGAAGAGCAAGACCAGCAAGATTTATCCGAGATGGATTTGCATGCAGAGGAAAACAATATGAGCAGTATAGTGCAGGCGATAACCAAGGCAATGGGAGCCGCTGCACTTAGGCAGTCAGAAGCTATGGCCGAAGTCGCAAGGAATCAATCGGAACAGCTTGCAAGGGCCATAGAAATGGGTTTTCAGAGACTGTCGGAACAAGGTCAAGCTTCGAATAGGGTATCTTTTGAAAGAAGGGAACATAGAGCAGGAGTGGGAGCGTATCAAAGCCCAACGCAAAATCATCCAGTAAATAGGGACACTCCAATTAGTTTTCACACAACGGCATCTGACCTTAGGCCAGACCGTATTAGCCAAATTGTGACCAACTGGAAGCTGCGATACACCGGCGAAGGCTTCTTATCCGTAGACGATTTTATATATCGAGCTGAGGTTCTGAATCGGCAAACGCTTGATGGAAACCTAGAATTACTGGCAAGATAAGCGAGCAATTTATTTGAGGGAAGAGCAGCAGAGTGGTTCTGGCGGTATCGCAAAAGTGTGCAAACCCTTACCTGGGCAGATTTACGCACCGCCTTGAGGACCCAGTTTAAAGATTCGCGAACAGATCGAGATATTCAAGTTACGATTGATAAGCGCAAACAGAAACCGAATGAATCTTTCGACGAATATTACCAGATTATATCCGCTATGGCGGATCACCTTTCTCAGCCAATGACCGAATCATACATGTTGGGGGTACTAAGGTCTAACCTATTAACGGAAATACAACATGAACTTTTGCATGTATCTATTAGCACCGTGGCAGAATTACGTCAGGCAGTGCGTAGGCGGATTTTCTGCTATGGATGCGGGAAACCAGACACGTATCGACCGTCGTGTAGGAAATGTCAGAGTCCAAAAAACTGGGTTGCCCGAGCACAAATCGGAAGTGCTCGGAAAAAGCATTCTGCGACCAGAGCAATTCTTAATACAAATACTTACCCAGACTTACTCAATATCCTGGACGAGACCATACCGAGAAAAGAAGAAAACACTGATGACAATCTGAAGGATTTGCAACCGCATAATTTTCGACCATATACTCGCCGCCGTAGCTATTTTAAGAAACGCAGAAAAGAGCGCTTAAAAGTACTTTCCGCAATAATCGAAAATCCTTATGATGTCAGGCCATTCGCGGAGGTATCTACCCTAGGTAAAACATATACCGGCCTGCTAGACACTGGAGCCTTGATTAGTTGCATAGGAGGACCTCTGGCTAGAGAAATTAGGACTAGCCGGGAGATGTTGAAGCCGTTTCGATGTGCGGTAAAGACAGCAGATGGGAAAGCACAGGAAATTGTAGGCAGGCTAACCACCAAGGTAGGCTTCCGAGATCAAGATAAGGAAATAACTTTTTATATTGTACCTACCTTGGCCCAAAATCTTTATTTAGGGATCGATTTTTGGAACAATTTTGACTTACTACCATCGTGGGCTTCCCAAATTAGGCATGATCTATCTGCTCTTGAGGATCCAATGTTGCGTCCATTGAGCAGGGAACAGCGAAACCAGCTGGAAGCCACGATTGCTTTGTTTTCCCACATTTGCTGAAAAAGGGCTTGGACGTACTTCCGTCCTGTCCCATAGCATTGATGTTGGCGAAGCAAGTCCAATAAAACAACGGCATTATCCGGTTTCACCGGCCATAGAGAACATGTATACGAAGAGCTAGATCGTATGTTATCTTTGGGAGTAATTGAAGAGTCAAACAGTGCGTGGTCCTCGCCAGTCGTACTTGTACGTAAGCCCGGAAAGATCCGTCTCTGTTTAGACAGTCGGAAGGTAAACGCAGTGACGATTAAAGACGCATATCCGATGCCGTTTATAGACGGAATTTTGAGTCGCCTACCAAAGGCAAATTCCTCTTGACTCAAAATCTAGGGATAAGACAGCGTTTACTGTGCCTGGCCGTCCTCTTTACCAATATACGGTAATGCCTTTTGGGCTTTGCAATGCACCTCAGACCATGTCTAAGTTGATGGATCGAATAGTCCCAGCTCATAAAAGAAGAGAAGTTTTTGTTTATTTGGACGACCTTTTAATTGTGTCCGATTCTTTTGACAAACATATCAAAACGCTAAGTGAACTTGCCTCTGAGTTTTCAAATGCGGATATCACCATAAATGTGCAAAAGAGTAAGTTTTGTTTAAAGGAAATCCAATATCTCGGCCATGTTGTGGGCCATGGAACTATCGCTACCGATCCTGAAAAACTTTCAGCTATTGTAGATTTTCCGGTACCACGCTCAGTGAAACAGCTTCGTAGATTTCTAGGGATGACAGGGTGGTATCACAAATTTATAAGAAATTATGCCACCATCGCTACCCCCTTGACTGATGCCCTCAGGCAAAAGAGAAAGTTTGAAGGGTCGGAGGCAGCACAAGAAGCCTTTGAAGAGCTAAAGAAACATATGGTTGAGGCACCTGTTTTACATAGTGCAAATTTCCATGCGCCCTTCTTTATTCACTGTGATGCGAGTCACACTGGCATAGGAGGAGTGTTGGTACAGCTAAATTCGGAAGGAGATGAATTTCCGATCGCTTTTATGTCTCGGAAGCTGAATCAATGTCAGCGAAGCTATTCCGTCACCGAAAAAGAATGTTTGGCAACAATAATGGCAATAAAAAAGTTTAGAGCATATGTTGAAGGTCATAAATTTACAGTGATCACCGATCACGCATCGCTTAAATGGCTCATGTCACAAACGGATTTGAGCAGTAGATTGGCCAGGTGGGCACTTAAACTTCAAGGTTTTAGTTTCGAGATTCAACACAGAAAGGGGAGTCAAAATATTGTACCGGATGCTCTTTCTCGTATGTTTACGGAAGCCTTGTCAGCTTTAGAGATAGATCAATTTATTGATTTACAGTCAGAGCACTTTAAAAGCAAAGATTATGAGGAATTGAAGAACAAAGTACAGCAGAATCAATCCCAGCTGTCAAAGATGGGTACCTGTACCGTAGAATGGAGCATGCAACTGGGGATAGAATCGCAGACGATATGGCTTGGAAGGTTTGTCTGCCGAAGGGATGAATCGCAACAGCTTTACAGATAGCCCACGATCATCCGTTAGCTTCTCATTGTGGCATAAACAAAACGCTGGAGAGAATTCGAAGGTATTTTTACTGTCCAAATTTAGTTGCAGACGTAAGGTCATATATAAACAACTGCGAAATATGCAAGTGCACCAAACACCCAAATTTTAGTCTCAAGCCACCCTTAGGTAAAACGAAACGCAACGGTTTTTCCAGAAGTTATATGTTGGCTTTTTGGAACCATAAACGCGCTCGCGGTCTGGGCATATCGGAGTGTTTGTGGTGCTTGACCATTTATCCAAATTTCCATTCTTGAAGCCCATTAAGAAGTTTACGGCGGATGCTATTCTCAGATACTTAGAGGAGGACCTACTGCATTGTTTTGGCATCCCGGAGTCGATAGTATCTGACAATGGCGTGCAATTCAAATCGCATGCGTTTAATGCACTTCTTCAAAAATATAATATTCACCACGCTTATACAGCCCTATATGCGCCTCAGGGAAACGCTTCGGAAAGGGTGAATCGATCTGTGATCGCAGCCATCAAGGCATACATCCATCCAAACCAAACCAATTGGGACGAGCAGTTGAGCAAAATTTGTTGTTCGCTGCGTTCGAGCTCGCATTTGGCGATTAACACTACCCCCTATAGGTTGACATTTGGCCAGCATATGATTACAAATGGATAAACTTATAAGTTGCTACGTAACTTAGAGATGCTGGAAGATCGAGAGGTCTGTTTTCAAAGAGACGATAGTTTTCAGATAGAGCGAAACCAAGCGATTGTTTCCATGAGGAAGCAGCATCAGCGGAATGAAAATGCGTACAACCTTCGAAGCCGTGAGGTAGCGTTCACCACAGGTCAAGAAGTTTACAGACGGAATTTCTCCCAAAGTAACTTCGTCAAGGGCTATAACGCCAAACTCGCACCCACCTTTTTAAAATCACGTATAAGACGCAAGGTAGGAGATAGCTACTATGAAATTGAAGACCTGCAAGGGCGGTATGTTGGGAAATTTCATGGCAAGGACCTTAAACAATAATCCTGCCAAAGGGATATCCAGCTCCAAGCGTGGATCACTCTTTTAAGGGCGTTATTCACCCTCTAAAGTCTGGTAGAGGCGCTTGTCGCTGCAAAACAAAATTCTAGGCCTAAAATTATGCAACAGTTTTGCGTACACTTTTAGTAGTAGACACAGATCGCTGTAGCACACCGGTATGCGAGAATAACAGACAATTAGCAGTAGACAAAGTTAATCACTGGCTCAGGGACATATACACCCATATGATCAAAGGAAATTATCTATGAATTGATTAAAACTAAATTGTGAGTAAAACCTAACGAGAAGGTAAAAGGAAGAAAAATAATGGAAAAAAAGAAATAATATATGCTATAGTTAAAAATAGTAATTGAGGAAAATAATACTAGGATAAAAATATGCGATTTAATTTTGGAGTTTTAGCAGATTCGATTTCTAGGGCAGAAGTTAGCCAATATGTGCACCCGTCGACACTGGAAGAAAATAGCTAAATTTCCTCTGTCACTGTCAGTTTGACAATTCGAAAGCCGCGTGTCCAGGAAAAGCCGAGATTACGGGCCCGATCCGAATTCTACCCTCTGCCTATTTGGCGAACACTCTTGGACCGACCACATCGCAGCAGCGCTGCACTAGTTTCCCCAAGTCCAAGATCATAAAAATCTTAGAGGCATATATCCATCCATCGACGGCAAACCCCTAAGTGGGTATATAATTACCAATTCTCATTGTTAATATAAAACAAAAGGTAATTTAATCAAAGGCCGACCGTTACTTTGAAGTAGTAAAATTCGAACCTTTTATTTTCTAGAGGCGAGCATATCGCTTAGCTTCCTTGTTCTGGGGGCAAAGCCCAGCATATGTTGCGACAGGCCGATATCGGCAAACAAGCAGCTCGCAAATACGAGGGAGGGAAGTAACTACAAAAATTATACTTTCTGCGTGCCCATAGCAGCACCCATACCTACACATAGGCAGCGTCAGCTCAGCCGCGGCCGTCCAAGCCGAGCTTTAATTGCTTCTTCAGCGCTCGCTGCAGCTGCAATTTAGTCTTCGAAAACAGCGCTCGCATTAAGTCGGCTGAGGCTTACAGAGGTTCTACCTAACCCCAGGCGGGGTTAGGAAAGGCGCCTACAAAGGAAAAGCGACTACAGAAGGAAAGCGTCTACAAAAAGTGCAAGGAAAATCTATTTTTTTTAGTTGGCCCAATCTATACTCTCTTCCTAGAGAAAAAGTAATTTTTTTTTAGTATTTAAAGAAATGTAAAGTCCCAAAACCCAAGCAGGGAAGAAAAATCAAAAAGTCAAAATGTAAGAGAATGGTGCAGTGGTGCGGAGAGAAAAAAAAGTAAAATACGGAAAAAGTGAAATCAAAAGTTAGAAACCTTTTTGGCAAGAAAGTATGATGCTAAAGTGTTTGTGCTAACCAAGAAAACAATAAAAAAAAAAACAAGAAAGGAAAGCTAACTTCGGGCGGAGCCGAAGTTGATATACCCTTGCAGAATATTCTATAAATTATATTCTCCAAAATTATTCATATGATGCATTCTTAATACTCATAAAAAGTCCCAACTTCCTAACTTTAAAAACACCAAAGTTATGTCATTTCCAATCGTTCAGTTATATGGCAGCTATAAGATATAGTCGGCCGATCCTTATGAAATTTGGTAGGTCGGATTGATTAGCCAAAAATAAGACCCAAAAACAAGAAAGGAAAGCTAACTTCGGGCGGAGCCGAAGTTGATATACCCTTGCAGAATATTCTATAAATTATATTCTCCAAAATTATTCATATGATGCATTCTTAATACTCATAAAAAGTCCCAACTTCCTAACTTTAAAAACACCAAAGTTATGGCATTTCCGATCGTTCAGTTATATGGCAGCTATATGATATAGTGGCCCGATCCGGCTCGTTCCGACTTATATACTACCTGCAATAGAAAGACAACTTTTGGGAAAGTTTCAAGCAGATAGCTTTAAAACTGAGGGACTAGTTTGCGTAGAAACGGACGGACAGACGGACAGACGGACATGGCTAGATCGACTCTCCTGGTGATGCTGATCAAGAATATATATACTTTATAGGGTCGGAAATGTCTCCTTCACTGCGTTGCAAACTTTTGACTGAAATTATAATACCCTCTGCAAGGGTATAAAAATATAAATCCAAATAAAAGTGTGCAAATAAAAAGTCAAGCGTACAGTGAAAAATAAATTAATTTAAAAATTGAGTTCCATTTAATTTTTCACAAAAAAGTGAAACAAAAATTAAGTGTTCCGCCAATTTCGGCACACAAATATTTTTGATATTAATTTTTGTATTGTAGATCCGCTGTGACAATATTTGCTTACATTATTAAAAATCCAAATACAGTCCACAATAAATCGAAAATCTACAACACATACCCGCCGGCAAAATTTACAATAAAATTTTCCGCCATATTGATTACATATATTACATCCATATTACATATATTACATCCATACTACATATATTACATATTCCACATATATATACATACATACATTTATACATAACTACATAACTACACCTCACTCCGCGCACTCCAGCGTCACCAATACACAGCCCGCAAAAGTTCGGGCAGTTGTTTTTCAATCATCCCATAAATAAATTCCAACAAAATTAATAAACACCAAGTTCAACTCCAATAAAATTAAACAAATACTGACAATTACTGCCAGTTCCAAAAAAGGAAAAAAAAAGGGGAGAAATATAAAATACTGTCGCCATCGCGGAACTAGTAAAATCAATTTATTGATTTATTAATTTGTTTCTTCGGTTTCACATTTTTTCCAAAAAAAACGCCCATTCCAGTATTTTTTTTCTTATTTATTGAGCTTGGTAAATCTACATATATATCGAGACTCAATTTTTTCTTTTGCGGATAAAAAAGAAAAAAAAATTGGGAAAAATAGCACCCGCATTCCACTGCAAGGTATTTCTTTTGTCTCCGGATATTTTTTTAAAATAAAGAAAAACAAAACCAATAAACTCCAAACACTGCCGGGGACATCCAATCCCATCCTAATTCGGCCAACCACCCACTACAAAATACTAAACGACAAATACCTCATCCAATCCTGTATTTTTTCAGTATTTTTATTTTGTGGTATTTTTTTTGTATTTTTTTCCATTCTTGCTCCATCGTTCCACCAAAGGCCTGGCGAATATTTTAACAATAATTCAGCCACGCATATCGACAATTTGGTGAGCTAGTCGATACCCTATTTCCACCGGTCCATAAGTGGGTCCGTAATTGTTTCTCTGATTTTTGTCCGAAATATCAGCGCGCACATTCCATCCTAACAGCATCCTAGTGTGGTATGTCCAGGGAAAGTTCCAACAAACTATCCCCTGTTCCATCACCGAAAATACCAAAAATCACGGTAAGGACGCCCACACCTAAAAAGGTCAAGACGGCACCTCCCAAAAAGGCTCCTTCTTCCATCGAAAGAACCACGCGAGCCAGCACAAAAATGGTTGCAACGGCTGCCGACCTCGCTATGAGCCAGTTTATTGAAGTCTCGGATCGACTGTCCGAATTGGAATCGCGAATAAATATTCCCTCGGCGGTCCCTCCTACGTTATCCGTCCTCAGTATTCGCCGAGACGAAATCCGAGAGGTATGGATCCGCATCAAAAAAGAATACGATGCCTGTACCGCATGCCTTGTAGCAGCCGGAGAAGGTGCAGCTGACAGCTTGCCAGTCCTCAAGGCTAAGTACGGGTATTGCTACAGCGCGTACGAAAGGTGCGGTGCCCAGATAGCAGACATGATAGCGCAAACTCCGCAACTTCCGCAACCTTCCCCAACGCCAGCTGATCCTTCTCAGACATACATTCCGTCAGGCTGCCGGCTTCCGCCGTGCGATACCGAAGTTTTTACCGGCGACTATCTTCGTTGGCCAACCTTTAGGGATCTATTCACGGCAATTTATATCAACAATCCCAGACTCACTCCTGTCGAAAAATTATTTCACCTTAATGCTAAAACGAGTGGCGACGCTCACAATATAGTTTCAAATTCACCCCTTACTAATGATGGCTTTCGATCAGCGTGGGATAACCTCACTGAGCGTTTCGAAAACAAGCGATTGTTAGTAAACAGTCAATTAAAGATACTTTTCAATGTACCGTCCGTCACACAGGAGTCTGGGTCAGCTTTGAAAGAACTTCAAAGTACCATCCAGGGTTGCCTTACTGCACTAGAAATGTCCGGTATTCAGGTCGAAACTTGGGATTGCCTCTTGGTATATACGTGCTCGTCCAAACTCCCAAAGCTTACGCTTTCCCTATGGGAGCAGTCCCTCCATAACAAAGCCGAGATCCCTACGTGGCACGAGCTGAACGTTTTCCTAACGGAGCGTCATAGGACACTAGAAGCCATAGATGATGTGCGACCATCAGGTTCTAGTCAGACTCAGCCCAGGGCATCCACTTCCAACTCGGCGTCTCGAAGAATAAATTCATACGAGACAAGGGTAGCACCTAGGCAACTTAGAGGGTGCGATCTCTGTAATAGAGAGAACCATCCTGTACGCACATGCGCCAAATTTCTCCAGATGACGGTCGACCAACGCATCGCATATATAAAAAGAAGGCACTAGGTCAGTCCTCTTAGGCACCGCTATAATTAATATATGCCATCGAGGTTCCAATTTCCAAGCGCGAGCCTTAATAGACTCCGGATCTGAGGCGACCTTCATCACTGAGCGCCTTTTCAACCTGATCAAACTGCCGTTCCAGGTTATCCGAGCACAGGTCTCAGGACTTAATCAAACGGTCTCCGCTGAGACCAAAAAGATCTGTCAATTCACGATCCGTTCTCCAACCCGGCCTAGCTTGCAGCTAAACACCACTGCCTACGTGCTTCCACAAATAGCCGGAAATCTTCCTCCTTGTCCGCTTCCGCAACATTTCCTGCGAGACCTTCCCGAACTTCCGCTAGCGGATCCAAAGTTTTATGAGAGCGCACAAATAGATATTCTAATCGGGGCCGATATACTTCCATCCATTCTACTAAGCGGTACCCGAGCGAACATCTGTGGCTCGCTTCTCGGTCAAGAGACCATTTTCGGCTGAATTCTAACAGGACCAGTACCCGCTCCGAGGCATGATCAAATATCATCCTTTTCCACGAAAGTTGCACACACGTATGAAGCGTCTCTCGATAAACTCCTCACCAAATTCTGGGAAGTGGAGGATCTGCCAGTAAAAGTGGCAAAAGAATCCGACGTGATTTGTGAGGACAATTTCCTTCGGACCACCACAAAAGACGAGACCGGCAGGTATGTCGTGAGTCTTCCTTTTCGAGATCCTGAGAACATTAATTGCTCCCTGGGACATTCCAGATCCCAGGCGCTGGCTCAATTCTTAAGAAACGAGCAGCGGCTAAAAAGGGACAGTAAGTTAAAATCCAAGTACGACTCAGTTATTCAAGAATATCTCGACCTCAATCACATGAGAGAAGTCCTTCCTACCCACGATTCAGCATGTTACTACCTGCCACACCACGCAGTGTTAAAACCGGAGAGTACGACCACCAAACTTCGAGTGGTATTCAACGCCTCCAGCCCTTCAGACAATGGGGTCAGCTTAAATGATATCCTTCATGCTGGCCCGGTCCTACAGTCCGATCTAACCATCCAGATCCTGAAGTGGCGATATTTCCGATTTGTGTATAGTGCTGACATCGAGAAGATGTACCGGCAGATCTGGGTAGATCCGAAGCAGACAGCGTTCCAACGTATCTTATTCCGCGATAGGGAAGGGTACATTCGAGATTTTGAGCTAAAAACTGTTACGTTTGGGGTCAATTGTGCACCGTTCCTGGCAATTCGGGTACTGCAACATCTGGCGACCGACGTGCAAGTAACCCATCCGAGGGCGAGTAAAGTTATTCGTGGTTGCATGTATGTCGATGATGTCCTTTCGGGAGCTGACTCTGCAGAAGAGGCTCACCTCACCATTCGCGAGTTGCAGAGTGCCCTCGATTCGGCTGGTTTTCCATTAAGGAAATGGACCTCCAACCACAAAGAAGTTCTGGCTCATATCGGAACCGATCATCTTTTAAATGCCGATTTCCTCGAAATAGATACGGAAAGCACGGCGAAAACTCTCGGAGTCCGTTGGAAAGCAACATCCGATGAGTTTTTCTTCGCCCTCCCCGACCTATCCACCGAAGCTACACTCACAAAACGGCATGTTCTCTCCCAAATTGCGAAGCTGTTTGATCCAGCAGGCTGGCTCGCCCCTTTCGTGGTCTGTGCCAAGATTTTCATGCAGGAGATCTGGCTCCGTGATCTAGGGTGGGATGATGAACTTCCAATTGAACTGTGCCAAAAGTGGCGTGATTTCCTTAAAAGCTACTCAGTCCTAGATCAATTCAGAATTCCCAGATGGGTTTCCTTCCGCCCAGAATTCCGAGTGGAACATCACGGATTCTGTGATGCCTCTCAAAAGGCGTACGGTGCTGCGATCTATGTGCGCGTCGAGATGGGGCACACGACGCTAGTGCATCTTCTCACGGCCAAGACGCGCGTGGCGCCCGTAAAAACTGTGTCGCTTCCCAGACTAGAGCTGTGTGGAGCTCTATTGCTATCCGAGATGGCCGAATCCATCCTCCCCCATATGCCGATGCTGTCCTCGAAACTCCATTGTTGGACCGATTCCACGATTGTGCTTGCATGGCTAGCCAAACCAGCATGCCAGTGGACAACGTTCGTTGCCAATCGGGTAACAAAGATCACCCAGTCCACAGAGGCAGCCAATTGGTCGCATGTTCAATCCGAACACAATCCAGCTGACTTGGCCAGTCGGGGCGTGCCATTACAAGAACTGGTCGACAACTCCCTTTGGTGGCATGGGCCCACTTGGTTGCAAAAGCCACGAGATCAGTGGCCTGCCCAAAGCACCGATTTACAGGTGACCGAAGTGGAAAGGCGTCCTGTCAAGGCCCATGTTGCGTCCAGTCCGACAGAGGACATCCTTGATCGCTTTTCCAAGTTAAATAGAGCTTTACGGGTCCTTGCGTATGTCCACCGTTTTGTCCAGCGATGTAGGAAACAGTCGCCGATTCCGGAAGTCCATCTAGAAGCCCAAGAACTTTTCGCCGCTGAACGGCTCATGGTCATTAGCACTCAGCGCAGATATTTTGCTAACGAATATCGCTGCTTGAGTCAAAAGCGTCCTGTGTCCGCGGCAAGTTCCATCCTCTCCTTGAACCCTTTTCTAGATGAGAAAGGGCTTATAAGAGCGTGCGGCCGAATAACGGCCTCCGAAAATTTGCGATATGATGAACGACATCCTATAATCCTCCCGTACGAATGTGCACTCTCTCGACTACTGGTAAACTTTACGCATCTCATAACGTTGCATGGAGGTAACCAGTTAGTCGTACGTCTCACCCGGTCAAGATATTGGGTTCCGAAAATAAAGAACTTGGTAAAGGCCGTTATTAACTCCTGCAAGGTCTGCGTTATCCATAAGAAGCGATTGCAAGTTCAGATGATGGGAAGTTTTCCGAAAGAGCGAGTCTGTTTTTCCCGGCCATTCACGTACACAGGGATGGACTACGCCGGCCCTTTCGACATAAAAAATTACACAGGCAGAGCTTGCCTAATTACAAAAGGGTATGTGTTGGTTTTCGTGTGTTTCTCTACAAAGGCCATCCATCTAGAGCCTACATCCGATCTGACGACCGAGAAATTTCTCGCCGCTTTCGCTCGGTTCGTATCCAGAAGAGGTTGTCCCCGTCAAGTGCAGTCCGACAATGGGAAAACCTTTGTCGGCGCTGCCACCCTGCTCTCCCGAGATTTTCTACAAGCCGTAAAAGAGTCTGTGACTGATGCGTATAGTCATCAGCAGCTCAACTGGCAATTCATTCCTCCGGGGGCACCCCATATGGGAGGCCTGTGGGAAGCGGGTGTCAAAAGCTTCAAAACCTTGTTTTACAAGTCCACCGCTACTCGAAAGTACACTTTTGAAGAACTTTCAACCCTCCTAGCGAAAATTGAAGCTTGTCTAAATTCCAGACCGCTATCTCCTATGTCTGAAGATCCCACTGATCTCTTAGCATTGACACCAGGGCATTTTCTAGTCGGCGGACCTCTTCTGTCCATAGTGGAACCCGAATTAAAAGGGGAATCCAAGTCCATTGTAAATCGGTGGCAACACTTAAAGGCGCTCCATCAACAATTCCAAGCTCGATGGAAAGAGGAGTATCTCAAAGAGCTCCACAAGCGTAACAAGTGGCAGTCCCCGACCGCAAATCTCCGCGTTGGCGACATGGTAGTCGTCAAGGAGGACAATCTGCCCTCGAATGAGTGGCGCCTTGGCAGAATCGACTCTGTCTTTCCGGGGGCTGACGGAAATGTCCGTGTCGTCAGCATTCTCACGGCACGTAGGATTATCAAGCGTCCCGTGACCAAGGTGGTTCTTCTGCCAGGAGAACCCTCCAACCGTCTTCCTCAACCAACATCCTCCACATAATTCCCCAACAATCCTCGCCATCTAAGCATCTCAAATCATCTTCTTTTTATCCATTACTCCCTACCAGATCACATCATGGTTCCTCGTCCACGCAGCGCTCAGGCATTGGAAAGCAGACGCACTCGAGGTATACATTCCTACCGATGCCGAGTCTGCCGTGGAATCCATCCGCTTCGAAAGTGCCAGAGGTTCCTAAAGCTGAGCGCAGAGAAGCGGCTTCGAGCAGTGCTTATTAATAAGTACTGCTCAAATTGTCTCGCCCACGAGCACTCCGACGGGAGTTGTCGCAGTGGCGACAAATGCAAAACGTGCAACGGGAAGCACCACACGCTCCTCCATATGCACGAGCGTCCCCTACCGTCGGCTAATCAACAGCGTTCGCGCCGGCAGAATCCGCCAACTCGCCAAGCGCTAGCCCCGGCAAGGCGCTCGGCATCCGCCGCTTCTCAGCAGCGCTCGCGCCGGCAAGATCCGCCAACTCGCAGAGCGCTTGCCTCTCCGCCGCGCTCAGTCTCCTCGGCACCGGCTCCGTCACTGGCGTCCATCCTTCAACGGCACAGCGTCAATGTTCTGCCGACGGCCATGATCACTTTGGAAACCGGGCTGAAGACCTTCGACACGGCCGCCCTCATCGACCCGTGTACGCCGACGAGCTGCATCGACGCATCATTGGCGTCCGCGTTCCGCTTGCCGACTACGACCGTCGGCGACGAGAGCATCTGCACGGCGACAATTCGGTCGAAGTGCGACAACGGCTTCAAGCTAGAGGTCGTCTTGAAAGTGGAGCCGAACGTCCGCATCCGCACCCCCATCCGAGAGCTCTCGGACACCGTGGTCGGCAGATACGGGGACCTCCCGTTGGCCGACAAACGTTTTTACTTGCCGGCAACCATATCTGTAGTCCTGGGTACGGATGTCTACGCCAAGGTCATCCGACCGGGCTTCCATTTGGTCGACGAGGGACTCCCAGTGGCCCAGAAGACGGCATTCGGGTGGATCCTGTCCGGCGCCTGCAGTCAAGCCTAGACGACAGGAGTGGGCTTGTTTTTTTTTTTTTTCTTTCGCAACGCTAGCGATTGCAAGGGGGGCGGAATGTTTACGCCGCTCTCCCCTCGTTTAAACTGCCCGCGCTTCCCTCGTAGCGAATGCCCACTCGCCCGCACTGGATGCTCGCGACTCCAGGCTCTCCCGCTCTCCCGTACTGGACGCTTGCGATTCCAGGCTCTCCCGCCTTCCTGCTCCCGGAATCTCTCCACTGCGCTTTGAAACGCAGCGCTCAATTAGGTTTAAGTTAGTCTTTCTATGTCACAGCACTGAAATACATCGCCCGGCCGGTCCGCGCTATTTTTCCGAAAACCACACGAGTTTTTTTTGTTCTTTTCTTTGCGCGATCGTCGAGTGCTTTTTTTCACCATCTCTTACAGCTTGCTACCCAGCTCCGTGCACCAGCCGCAACGTACCACGAAGCTGCCCCCAAGCGACGATCAACCCCGACGCCCCATCTCTTCAGTAATGATTCCCGCCATATTATCTTTCCCAAAGCTCCATTCTCATGACATTTAAAATGAAATTAGTTTAACTTAATAATAAATATAAATAAATTGTTAAATATAGTAAATTCAATAAAATCTAAATTTAATAGCTTTAATATTATTCCCATCGAAATCTTTAAATGAATATATATTACGAATAAATACGAGGTATTCAAAATGAACTTCCACTAGTCGGGCATAAAAGGGGTCATGCAAAATAAAAATATGGCAGGGTATTAGAAAGTCGACTTGACCAAGGGACCATTTTCTTCAAAATAATCTTTTTCGGAACGAATGGTCAAGGTAGGGCGGGCATAAAGCGTTGCTACAACAACACCAACAGCAACAACAACAAGTCAACATGTTCTAGGGTATTTGTTACTTCTTATTGATTGTCTTGATTTCTTTTCTATTTGTTTTTCCTTAGTTGATTAAAGTGTATATCTATGCCCCTATTCCCCCTAAGCACGCGAAATCAGATATTAGTTACGTACGCGAAGTCAGCAGTACGAGTAGTTAAGTTTTAACCCACCACCACTTTCCCGAGCAGAATCCGGTAGCAACGCGTGCTGAACTACGATCGTATCGACCATCCGCTGACCTATGAATTTTTTTTTTCACCCGTAACATGCTACACCATTTAGTAATCTGGTAAAACAAGAACCTTCAGGGTTAAGTGTGCAATAATTATTGAATATTTCTGTCTTAAAATTAGACATTACATAGTACTTATTTCTACATTTTGCGACGTGATTGTCTATTAATAATTTTCCATCATTATGTGAAATGGATCTTGAATTGTAAATTTCACAAAAAATAAATTATAATAAGATCTTGGTGCAAAGCGATTTTAAATTCAGATAAATCTAATAGGTCTGTTATAATTACAGGTCTACTTTCGTGTTTATAAATTTCTTGTATATCATCATTATTTAGAATTTTAGTATTAAATACATCAATTTTTGCGAGTGTGTATAAGCGAGCGCAGACGATATTTTCTGAGTGGAACTTCTTGATCCTTTAAAACTGTTTTGAATTCTTCAGATAAAGATTTTATTTCTTTAAATATTTTAGAATTAATAACGAATTGATAGTTAATATTTTTTATTAAATCATCGATTTTATTTTGGACTGTTATGAAATCATCATGATCTGGTGTTCCCGTTATCCATTTCCAAATGGTGCCTAATTCATTAATGCTTCTTTTCGATCTACTGGGTATTATTTGAGAGATAAGTATTTTGATAATTTTTAAATTGTGGGATATTTCACAAAGAAAATTCTTGCTGTTATGATTCTTTAGAAATTCTGCTTCAAGATTAATTATATCTCTATAAAAACTTATATTAGTTAAATTAAATAAGTCTGCGTATGATTCATAAATAAGAACATCTTTGGTATCCTTGTAAAGAAGGATAATCCATTATTTCGGATTTGGTTGTGCCTACCAGCAATAATAAGTACATTATTGAAAACATTATCTGGAATTTGAAACAAAATATTTTATATTATCTTTATGAATCGTACGGTTTCTGTTATTTATAATAATTTTATTTGGGAGATTTTCCTTAACTACTTGTTTTTTATATCTAGAATTAAGCTTGTTTCTTTCCCCGTGTTTCTTTTCATAAATTACCTCTCCTACATGATAATTCTTATTTTGTCTATCTTTATTGTGAAAATGCTACGATTTCTCTTGAGCTTGTTGCAGTAATTTAGGTGATTCCTTATTTTCGATTTTATTAAATAATACATCAAAAGGTCTTTGGTTGGTTATTGAGAGAACTGTTAAATTATATTTTTGTGCTGCTCTAATTATGATTTCAGAATAATCAATTAAATTGAGTTCATCTTTAATGCAGCGAGCAATTTCTGTTAAGGTAGAGTGTGCCCTTTCTATTTGTCCGTTCGAACTACTATGTCGTGGATCTGCAAAGTAAAATGGTATCCCATTTCTTTGTGCAAAGGATTTAAATTGGGATGAAGAAAAACTTGGTTCGTTATCTATCATCAAAGTTTTGACTAATGGAAATTGTTGTAAAATTTCTGAAACTTTATTTTCTATACTTAGTTTATTAGGAATTTCTTTTTCGACTAAGTATTTGGAATAAGAATCTATACAAGTAATGAACATAAGATTTTGGGCGTAATATATGTCAAGATGCAAACTTTCACCTTCTCTTTCTGGGATAGGTGCTTGACCGAAAGGAATTTGTATAGGGTATCTGTTGTATTTGTTTTGATTACAGATAAAGAAACTATATATAAAAACTCCTTAAGTTTTTTGTATAAATTAGGCCAATAATAAAGTCTAGATATTTGTTTATAATTTTCATCAAGCCCTCTGTGAGCTCTAAAATGAGTTTCTGTGATTATGGTAGATCTGTCCTCAACGTTTTCGACATCCTGGACGAATATCTTAGTGTATAAACATTTATTTATAAAATTGTCTTTAAGTGGTTTTTGTATTTTATAAAAATCTTCTAGAGTACAGTGAACTCCTATTGTTATATTGGGTGGAATGAATTCTCTTAAGATGGATACTAAATTTTCTGGAGTGTCATACTCCATTATATGTCTAGTATTTCCGAATACATTAATCGATACCTCCCCGTTGCTATTAGCAATTGTTGCTTAAACGGGTTTATGGGTTTTCGGGTATAACATTCTCAAAACTACTCTCTGCTGAATGCTGAGTATTTTGATCTGAGACCGATTCATTACTTTCCGTTAGGTTATTTATTTGGATCCTTGATAAGGCGTCCGCAACAACATTTGTTGCTCCAGGCTTATAAATAATTTTGGGTGAATAGCTTTCAATAAAGGAATACCATCATTTCATTTCGATATTTGGATTTTTATGTGAAATGAAGAATGAAAGAGGTTGATGAACGGTATAGATCTCGTTGTCGTTAACCCCATATAAGTAATTTCGAAGATTTTACTATGGCTAGAAGTTCTTTTTTATTTGTTGCGTATAATTGTTCAGTTTTGGTTAGAGTTCTTGAAATAAATGTAAATGGTTTTTCTTCCTGAGAAAGAACAGCACCAAGAGCTAAGTCACCGCATCAGTTGTTACACCTAAATAAAAAACCGAAAGTGTAATTTTATTAAACTATCGACAGTATTAAAGTATACGTATTAATTCAATACCTAAGAATATAACGCCTATACTTTTTAGTGTCAATTCTATAGCGAAGAGTCTAAAATTCTAATATGTGGTGTAATTTTTATACCACATACAAAATAGGTTTTCAGTTTAAAATTAATACTCCTGGCTTCAAGAAAAAACTACAGGCAGTATACAGGAAGTCAGTATTAATTTGTTACCAAATAATACGAAACCTATACTCAGTAGTAGTAATTCAACACCACATATTATAAGGCCAATACCAAAGACCAATATAATCACTAAGATGCGTAAGCCCATACATTGGTTTTGCAATATGCAGCTCGTTTTTTGGTGGCGACGAAAATTCCGCTCTCTCCGCTCGCACAAAGTTGAGAGCGTAAAAATCTAAAAATAGAATTGCACGAATAAGGAAGTGCGTATGTGTGCGTATTTGTTCGAGAAGACGATTTTCGTCCAGAAATCATTTCTGGACTAAGAAACTAATTGTGTGTCAAAAGAACTTCTATGATTGAAGAGGATGATTATTTAAATTGCATTTATGTATGTATCTATATATGGCAATGAAGCTTGATGTAAAACTTTTTTATATACCTTAAATATTAATATCTGCATATTTAATTCATAGTTTCGTTTTACATATTTAAATTAAAGCTAAAAACATAACTTTTAATACAAAACATATAAAACTGCTTGATTAAATTTAAAAATATTTCAATAAAGTTTAATATATTTGAATATACTATGATTGTTAAACAAAAACAAAGCGAAGTTTATTTAAATTGAATATATTTAAAGGATATTTAATTAAATATATGTCGCTTTATTTTTTATCCATGGCTGTTTTTATTAACTTTAAAATGGAAATATTAAATTTAATTTTTATTCAAATATATTAAATTTTGATTCAATGACTTAAAATATTTAAAGTAAATACGAATAACTTCATATCTAATATTATCAGCCTGCACTTAAACCTATTCTTATTTACTCAAGCAGTTTTGTATGTTTTGTGTTAAAAGGTATATTTTTATAATTAATTTAAATATATAAAACGAAAAATTTAATTTAATATGCAGATATTCATTTTAATTTTTCCATCGTTTTTTTGTATACCTAATAAATATTTTAAGCTAATATTTTTATTTTATAAAACGTTAAACTATTTATAATAACACGAATTGAATGCTTAATTATAAAACTAAGCTACAGGATATCCTATTTAGATTTAATATTACGTACATACATATTTATAACTTTTTTCCAAGTTGTCGAAAGCGTTTTGTTATATTTTTTAGAATGTTTTTTCGATGCAATATTTTTTTTAATTTTTCAGTAAAATATTATTATTTATTGGTGTCGCTTACAATTCATTTTTAATAAGTTTTTTGTTTCCCCTTTGCTAAATAATTAAAATAGTTAATATACTGTAAGAACATCCCATGTTTAGTTTTAGAGCAACTTGAATATATAACAGCTGATTGAGCTTTTTTCCTTGTTATACTTTGTCATAGTTCTTTAAGCGAGATCTGACTCACTGTATTAAATGACTCTAACCTGAACAGACGTTGTTCTCTTATTCGGGATAAGTTATCATCACGCGGTTACACTGGAGTTACTATTGTAGTAGAAAGTTATTCTCACAAAGGTTATGGGCCCAGAACCCTGTTAACTTATAATCGTTTTTAATTGAGTGTTACGTCGGCACGGTACCCTGGATTGCGGTAGTGTCTTTAATTGTTTTTTCGTTGGTCGAAAATCCATTCAGAGAAAGAGTGTACAGTCACAACGCCGGAATGTCTCACGGAATGATGAACATTGAAAAATTGTCAGGCGACAACTACGAAAGTTGGTCTCTTCAAATGAAAAGTCTATTGGTTACATCCGATATGTGGAAGTATGTAATTGGAAAAATAGAGCCGACAATGAGCGCGACTGATCAACTGCTATGGCCAAGAAATGATGAGAAGGCCCTTGCCACAATAATCATGTGTGTGAAGCCAAGTGAGCTGATTCATATCAGAACCTGTGCAACCTCACGGGAAGCATGGAATAGGTTAAAAGATATATATTTTGCACATGGACCCGCCAGGAAAGTCAGTTTGTTTAAGCAATTGATTAAGTTTCAAATCAAAAGCTTTGAAAGAATCACCCCCCAAGTTACTAAATTTTGTACGATTGCGCAGAATTTGAACGAGATTGACGTACAAGTTCCAGATGAGTTACTTTCAATTTTGCTGCTGTGTAGTTTGCCGGACGACATGGATAATTTTGTTGTTGCAATGGAATGCAGGGACCAGCTACCGACCCTAAGTCAATTGAAGGTCAAAATATTGGAAGAGGAATCCAGAAGAGACGATAGAGGGATTGAAAAGATAACGGAACGGAACAAGTACTTTCAGCGAAGGGAACAAAAAGGTTTCCGAAAACAGAATACGATCGAAAACGAAGCATAAAGTGTTTTGCTTGTGGTAAACGTGGTCACATGAGAGCACAATGTAAAATTGAGAAACGTGAAGCAAACACAGCGATGAGTGCGTACAACGGAAAGTCTAGGAACGACGATAACTGTTGGATATTGGACAGCGGTGCTTCATCTCACATGTGCAGAGAAAAATCGTATTTCCTGAATCTGAGAGAGAGCAATGAGAGTATTACGATGGCATCAGGCGATATTGTTAAAGCGCGAGGCGTAGGAGATGTACAAATAAAATCACAGTTCTGCTGTGAGATCTTGCTAAGCGAAGTATTATTTGTCCCGGAACTGAACCACAATTTTTTATCAGTTGGTAAAATAATTAGCTTTGGATATTCAGTAAAATTTACAAATAAAGTTGCTTGCGTGGTTAACAAGAATAATCGGAAGTTGTTCGAAGCGAACTTAGATGTTGGAATCTTTATAGCCAAAGTTTCGAGTAAATGTAAGCAAACGCTTTACAGTGCGCAAGGAGCGGCACAATCCAAGCTGAAAATATGGCATGGCAGATTTGGACACCTGAACGTGGGAGCTTTACGAGAACTTTCAAGCAAAAATATAGTTCGAGGACTGGTATTGACTAATCCAAGAGATTTTGATTGTGTAACATGTGCGACATGTAAAATAACTAGAAAACCATTCGATCGGTTAGAAGATATATACACAACAAATAAACTCGAACTAATACATACGGATATTTGCGGTCCTATGCGTGTGTCTTCAATATCTGGAGCGATCTATCTAATAACGTTTATTGACGATTATACGAGATATGTGTGGACTTATTTTTTGCGAAGGAAATTGGAAGCGTTCAGTGCTTTCAAGGATTTTTTGGCTCAGACGGAGCGACAAACCGGATGCAAAGTGAAACGTATGCGTAGCGATAACGGCCGGGAATACGTGAATACGGAATTTAAAGAGTTTCTACGTAAAAGAGGAATAATTCATCAAACTACAGTGAGCTATACACCCCAGCAGAATGGAGTAGCTGAAAGGGCCAACCGAACTTTAGTCGAGATGGCGAGGTGTATGCTGGAAGCGGCGAATCTACCACAATTCCTGTGGGCCGAGGCCATTAATACGTCTACTTATGTACGTAATCGAACTAGTACCAAGAAGCTGGAAGACAGGACTCCATATGAATGTTGGTTCAATCGGAAACCATGTGTCAAACATTTCAAAACGTTTGGGTGTGACAGTATCAGCCTAAACAAGCAGCCAGGTAAAGGAAAGTTTGAAGCAAAAGGTCTAAAACTTATTTTTGTAGGATATTCAGAGCAGTCCAAGGCATACAGGCTCTACGATGTCCACAAAAGACGTATCATCGTGTCCAGAGATGTTGTCTTCCTGGAGAAATCGTTTTCATTGGTCGGGAGGATGACGCGAGAGGACAAGGTACCAATTTAGATGGTCCCTACTTCTTCGATATGAGCAGTACTTCAGAAGGCGGAGTTGACACCAGACAAGAGCCAAATACGGAGGTCAATAACCGCGACAACACAGGCAGAAATCCGCAGGATGATGGAAGTCCGCAGGAAGATCGAAGTCCGCAGGATAATGGAAATCCGCAGGAAGATCGAAGTCCGCAGGATAATGGAAATCCGCAGGAAGATCGAAGTCCGCAGGATGATGGAAGTCCGCAGGAAGATCGAAATCCGCAGAATAGAACAACTCAGGAGGAGGACCCGAATCCACAAGTACAGAGCGAGGAAGAAGTAGTTTTACCAAGAACGAGAAAACGAGGGCGACCTCGAATTCTGCGTACAGGTGAGCCAGGAAGGCCACGGAAAGTTTACATTGTTCCAGCCACCGCAAATCTACTGGAGATCAACAGTTCGGATCCAAGGACGGTTTCAGAGGCCTTAAATGGCAAGTACAAAAATGAATGGCGAAAGGCAATGGACATTGAATATCAAAGTCTTTTAAGAAATGGAACTTGGGAGCTTGTGGACATGAATAAGAAATTCAATGCTTTAGGATGCAAATGGGTGTTTTCAACGAAACACAATCCCGATGGCAGTATTGAAAAACACAAAGCCAGACTTGTAGCGCAAGGATGTGGTCAACGGAGAAATATTGATTACACAAACACTTACGCACCTGTAGTCAGATATCCGACCATACGATTAATACTCGCAATGGCAGCGAATTTGAATCTATATGTGAATCACATTGATATCGTGGCGGCGTATTTGAATGGAAGCCTACAAGAAGATGTATACATGCGACAGCCGGAGATATTTGTCGATGAAGCAAGACCGAATGCTATATGTAAGCTGAAGAAATCGATATATGGTCTTAAGCAGGCAGGACACGAGTGGAATATAAAAATATCTGAGATTTTGGCCGATATTGGGTTCCAGCAGTGCTTGACAGATAGCTGTGTATACATTGATCGAAAAACAGATGGCGATATCAATATAATTGCCCTATATGTCGATGATATGCTTGTGGCATGTTCGAATCACAAGAGAATGGCGGCGATTATAAAGGGATTGAAGGATCATATTGAGGTAGTTGACCGAGGACCTGTAAATTATTATTTGGGACTAGAAATTAACCGAGTCGGACTACAAGGAGACATATCCATTCATCAGCATCGATATGTACTAAATTTATTAGTGGAATGGGAAATGGAGCAGTGCAAGCCAGCACCCACACCGTTTGCAATGGGGACGATTTTGGAAAAATGCACGAACGAAAATTGTAGTCAGCAAGAGGATATCACCAAATATCAGTCGTTAATGGGAGCTCTCAACTATTTGTCAATGGTATCGAGGCCGGACATTACCCAAACGGTATCAAGATTGTCACAGTTTAATAACCATCCGCATAAGGAACACGTTACAGCTGCTAAGCGAGTGCTTAGATATTTAAAAGGCGTTCCTAAAGGTATAACTAAATTTGGAACTAATTTAAAGAATCTTATTTGTTATACAGATGCGGACTGGGGATCAGAATCATCTGATCGGAAGTCATACAGCGGCTACATACTCATTGTAGCAGGAGGCCCTGTGGCTTGGGAAGCTAAAAAGCAGAACGTGGTAGCTCTTAGCTCGATGGAAGCTGAGTACATCGCCATGTGCCAGGGGGCAAAAGAGATTGCCTTCCAAAGAAGTCTTCTTAAGGAAATGGGTTTCCTGGATCTTGTCAGAGGGGCGACTACCTTGAGATCGGACAACCAGGCTGCTATTGCCATAGCTAGTAATCCGATGGTGCATAAGCGAAGTAAACACATCGACATTCGTTTTCATTACGTCCGGGAGCAAATAGAGAAAAAGGATATCACGATTGACTATGTTCCCACAACGGATAACGCAGCAGATGTCTTTACTAAAGCCTTATCCAAGGAGAAGCATTTACAGTGCTGTAAATTAATGAATTTGTATTTTTGAAGTTATACATCCAAGTTGAGCCGGAGTTTGTAAGAACATCCCATGTTTAGTTTTAGAGCAACTTGAATATATAACAGCTGATTGAGCTTTTTTCCTTGTTATACTTTGTCATAGTTCTTTAAGCGAGATCTGACTCACTGTATTAAATGACTCTAACCTGAACAGACGTTGTTCTCTTATTCGGGATAAATTATCATCACGCGGTTACACTGGAGTTACTATTGTAGTAGAAAGTTATTCTCACATATACAAATATTTATATATATGTAATTTACATATATTATGATAATAATTTTATATAATGTTATTTAATACGTATAATATAAAAATACTACATATTTTTTAATCCATACATTTAAAATACAATAAATATAAAAATATTCATTCTGTTCAATCGCAAAATTTCTGAGGTTTCTAAAAATCGTTCACACGTCGAATGCTGAATACCCTAATGACAATTATTCCAATGTGAAGTCATGTATGAAATAAATTATGTTTTTTTTTATACTTAGATATATTTGGTCATTACTAAACAATTTTATTCATTTAAATAATTAGTAAATAAAGTAAATATAAAGGCAATACAAAATAAGTATTTTTAATAATGTTTTAATTTTAAAATAAAGAGTATATTTCGACAGCGCGCTGCAGCGAATTTCTTCGCTTGTGAATACATGTGCACACATACATTCGTCGGCTGTCGCAGTATGATTGCAAAGAGCGGCTGGCTTTTGAGCGCTCTCTCGGTGGCTTTTGGGCAGAGAGCGAAAAGCCAGTTGAAAAGCCAGCACAAAAAATTCGTGTGCAAAAAAATCGTATGGCGTTACGCATCTTGGAGTTTATATTGGTCTTTGCCAATACTCTGTAGTTTAAAATTTAAACCGGAGTTTCGATTTTTGTTTTTGGTGTGAAACTAGGACAAATTAAACTGTTCGATCTCAAAACGCGTTACCACATTTTAGTGGTTTTCGTCGCGTTAGTGCATAATTGCTGTCATCGGGTTCCTGCATTCTGATGAAATTCGTGGAGGTTGAAGACGTACGTACACATCCAAGTAAATTACAATTGTTTTAATAATAAGGGCCAAATTGGTAAATTGAATATAAATAAACGTAAGTACATAAACGTTATAATTCTGTGCAAAAATCGCAATCAACTAGTGGTATTTACAAGTAATTTGCGCAGTCGTAGATGTACAAATGTATATATGTTTGTATGTGCTCCGCCAACAGACGTATGTATGTATATGTATATATTCACATGTTTGTATCTATACGCGTGCGAAAATCACTAAATCAATATACGTTTCTTTATGCACTACCTTTTGGAAGATTATGCAAAAAAATAAATTAATTTCTATATTTACATGTACATTTTAACAACAAATTTATTTTTTTCAGTTTTTCAAATACTACAGTGATTTTGCTAGCTAAGTAGGAAACAAAAATACGAATGTAATTATTATAACACATGTATATTAAATTTAATAAAGCAATAAAAATAAAAATAAATACAAATTCGGATTTCTTTTTATAGGGAGGGTGCAAGATGTATACCACAGCTCGCAGCCAATAGTATACGATGGTATACCGGTAGCACAGTATTTCTGTTATACTAAAAAGTATGAAAAATAAACTAGGAGAATGTGTATAAGTATAACGAATGAGTTAAAATTTTATACTCGGGAGTATAAAATTGATAGCATCGAAAGTTGTATTTTAATACTAACGAAGTTTTTATTTAATACTCATCTTATTGAGAAATTTTTATACCCGTTGCTCGTAGAGTAAAAGGGTATATTGTATTCGTGCAAAAGTATGTAACAGGTAGAAGGAAGCGTTTCCGACCCTATAAAGTATATATATTCTTGTTCAGGATCACTAGCCGAGTCGATCTAGCCATGTCCGTCTGTCCGTCTGTCCGTCTGTCTGTCTGTCTGTCTGTCCGTATGAACGCTGAGATCTCGGAAACTATAAAAGCTAGAAGATTGGCATTTTGCATGTAGATTTTAGGAGTTCCTACGCAGCGCAAGTTTGTTTCAAAATGGTGCCACGCCCCCTCTGACGCCCACAAGTCACAAGCTGTGGCCACAGTTTTGATGCTATTATGAAAATTTTTTCTGATGTATTTGTTTCGTCAATACTCATCGATTGGCCAAATAAAAGTTTGCCACGCCCACTCTAACGCCCAAAAACCCATTAAACGCTTAAGCCTGGCTAGCGCCTACATTTCCGCCTTTCATGGCACAATAGCGCCATCTAACGGATGACTTTGAAACAGCTGGCCAAGGTGCTCAACAGAGTCAACGTTAATTCTCGATAAGGATTTCTATTAAAGGAAAATGCGATGGCTTTCATTTGTCAATACCGAACTATATCTTAAGAACTATGCAAATCAAATCAAGTTAGCCAAATTGGAGGTGTTCCCTGGGTACCGATTTTACCATAAAAATCGGGAGCTAATTCGAGCGGCGAAAAACATACAAGAAGGCATATTTATATTAAGTTGTTTAGCTGAGTAACGGGTATCTAATAGTCAAGGCACTCGACTATAGCGTTCTCTCTTGTTTATACTGAATAGTGTAGAATTCATGTAACAATAGTTTCGTTTCTATGACTATTTTTTTTTGGGTGTAGGGTAAATTTTTTATTACAATCTGGTGTACTAGTTCTACCTGTGCAATTAAATTTTCTTTAAGCTCGTTAAAAGCTCTTACAGCTGAATCTATAAGCTGTATTAATGTTTTACGTGATGTTTTTTAGATTCCTTGCCATTTTGGCCTTCTAAATATTTTGTTAAAGGTTTAGCTATCTTTGCGTAATTTTGCACAAATTTTCTGTAACATCCTGTAAGGCCTAGGAAGCTTCTAAGCTATCGAATATTTTTAGGGATGGGTTATTTTACAATTGTAGAAATTTTTCGGGATCGGTTTTAATCACATTGTGAGAAACAACTTAACCTAGAAAGTTTGTTACTAATTTAAAGAACTATGATTTTTCAATCGAAATTTTCATGTTTGCGTCTATTAAAATTTTAATTATGACAATTAAATCTTTGCAATGTTGTTCAGCTGTTTTTGAAAATATAATAATGTCATCCATATAAACATGACATGTTTTACCGACTTGTTCTCTTAAAATATCATCCATCGCTCGCTGGAATATTCTAGGAGCGTTTGTCAAACCGAAAGGCATTCTTAGGAATTCATATTTCCCATTGTTTATTAAAAATTAGGTTTTCTGTATGTCTGGTTCACTCATGAGAATCTGATAAAATCCAGATTCCAAGTCAATTGTTGAGAAATATTTGGCTTTTCCAAGATTTGATAAAATCACTGAAGGGTCCTGCATTGGATATCTTTCCGGTATAGTATTTTCGTTAAGTTTGGAAGGAATCTGCATGTTTATTTTCGAATGTTCTTCATTGATAATATTTAATATTTCGTTCTCTTTTAATGGAAGCATAATGTTTTCTTCTGTTAAAGAAAGTTGGTTTAAGATTTTTCCGTTATCATAATTTAATTTTTCTTCTTTTTCATTATATTTAATTACTCCCTTTACTGTATCGATTACAGCTCCTATTTTTTGTAAAAGGTTATAGCCCACCAGTAAATCTGAGTCCAGGCCTTCTATTTCATAAAAAGTATATCGCGTATCAAAAATAGTTATCATGTGATAGTATTTTCTTATTGAATATCCATTTACTGTGGATACTCTTTTATACATTGGAAGCTCATTCTTATTTTTACAAATTCCTGTTTTAATATAACAAGTTGCTCCAGTGTCAATTAATATTTTTAATTTTTTATTTATTTTTTTATCATTTCTAATTAAGTAGGGTAAGCCTACTCCTGACCTTTGTCTAAAAAATGGTCCTCCTCAATACTATTTAATCTCATGGTCTTGTTAGCCGGTGGGCTAACAGTTCCAGTTGGTAACCTTTTATTTTGGGCTTGGCCTTGCGGAGTGTTCTGGGTCTCAAATTGTTAGTTTGATACCACTTGTTCAGTCTGTAATTATTACTTTTATGATTAATATAGGTTTGATTGAATCCGTTATTGGGCCTGTTCTGAGTCTGTATAGGCTCGTCTATTTCCATTGGTTCTGGCTTATTTTGTGGCTGATTCCACTGATTTTGTTGGTTATTATTAAATTTCCAAAATTAATTATTATAACCATAATTATTTCTGTTCTGGTTGTTGTCTTGATTGAACCTTAGATTATTATTGTTCCGCTGATATTATAATTATTGTTTTGTTGTTTTGGCTTTTGATTGAAATATGTTTGTACATTACCACCAGAGTTTGGCTCACTATGTTTTCTCTGAGTAGTTGAGAAACTATTTGCGAAATGAGCTCTCACGTTGTTGCTTTCTAATTCCTGAACTATGACCATTGCATTTGGTCAGGTCAGGTCAGGTGGATTCATTGCGAAAATGGTATCTGAAATTTGGCCGTTGAGGCCGGTGATGAAAACTCTAAGAGCTGCCTATGTTTATACCCTTGCAGAGGGTATTATAATTTTGGTCAAAAGTGTGCAACGCAGTGAAGTAGACATCTCCGACCCTATAAAGTATATATATTCTTGATCAGGATCACCTCCTGAGTTGATATAAGCATATCCGTCTGTCCCTCTGTCCGTCTGTCTGTCCGCCTGTCTGTTTCTACGCGAACTAGTCTCTCAGTTTTAAAGTTATCGAAATGAAACTTTGCACACACCCTTCTTTCCTTTGCACGCATTATATAATTCGGAACGGCCGGGATCGGCCGACTATATCCTATAGCTGCCATATAACTCAACGATAGGAAATGCCATAACTCTGGTGTTTGTAAAGTTAGGAATTGTTATATTTTTTAGAATGTTTTTTCGATGCAATATTTTTTTTAATTTTTCAGTAAAATATTATTATTTATTGGTGTCGCTTACAATTCATTTTTAATAAGTTTTTTGTTTCCCCTTTGCTAAATAATTAAAATAGTTAATATACAAATATTTATATATATGTAATTTACATATATTATGATAATAATTTTATATAATGTTATTTAATACGTATAATATAAAAATACTACATATTTTTTAATCCATACATTTAAAATACAATAAATATAAAAATATTCATTCTGTTCAATCGCAAAATTTCTGAGGTTTCTAAAAATCGTTCACACGTCGAATGCTGAATACCCTAATGACAATTATTCCAATGTGAAGTCATGTATGAAATAAATTATGTTTTTTTTTTATACTTAGATATATTTGGTCATTACTAAACAATTTTATTCATTTAAATAATTAGTAAATAAAGTAAATATAAAGGCAATACAAAATAAGTATTTTTAATAATGTTTTAATTTTAAAATAAAGAGTATATTTCGACAGCGCGCTGCAGCGAATTTCTTCGCTTGTGAATACATGTGCACACATACATTCGTCGGCTGTCGCAGTATGATTGCAAAGAGCGGCTGGCTTTTGAGCGCTCTCTCGGTGGCTTTTGGGCAGAGAGCGAAAAGCCAGTTGAAAAGCCAGCACAAAAAATTCGTGTGCAAAAAAATCGTATGGCGTTACGCATCTTGGAGTTTATATTGGTCTTTGCCAATACTCTGTAGTTTAAAATTTAAACCGGAGTTTCGATTTTTGTTTTTGGTGTGAAACTAGGACAAATTAAACTGTTCGATCTCAAAACGCGTTACCACATTTTAGTGGTTTTCGTCGCGTTAGTGCATAATTGCTGTCATCGGGTTCCTGCATTCTGATGAAATTCGTGGAGGTTGAAGACGTACGTACACATCCAAGTAAATTACAATTGTTTTAATAATAAGGGCCAAATTGGTAAATTGAATATAAATAAACGTAAGTACATAAACGTTATAATTCTGTGCAAAAATCGCAATCAACTAGTGGTATTTACAAGTAATTTGCGCAGTCGTAGATGTACAAATGTATATATGTTTGTATGTGCTCCGCCAACAGACGTATGTATGTATATGTATATATTCACATGTTTGTATCTATACGCGTGCGAAAATCACTAAATCAATATACGTTTCTTTATGCACTACCTTTTGGAAGATTATGCAAAAAAATAAATTAATTTCTATATTTACATGTACATTTTAACAACAAATTTATTTTTTCAGTTTTTCAAATACTACAGTGATTTTGCTAGCTAAGTAGGAAACAAAAATACGAATGTAATTATTATAACACATGTATATTAAATTTAATAAAGCAATAAAAATAAAAATAAATACAAATTCGGATTTCTTTTTATAGGGAGGGTGCAAAATGTATACCACAGCTCGCAGCCAATAGTATACGATGGTATACCGGTAGCACAGTATTTCTGTTATACTAAAAAGTATGAAAAATAAACTAGGAGAATGTGTATAAGTATAACGAATGAGTTAAAATTTTATACTCGGGAGTATAAAATTGATAGCATCGAAAGTTGTATTTTAATACTAACGAAGTTTTTATTTAATACTCATCTTATTGAGAAATTTTTATACCCGTTGCTCGTAGAGTAAAAGGGTATATTGTATTCGTGCAAAAGTATGTAACAGGTAGAAGGAAGCGTTTCCGACCCTATAAAGTATATATATTCTTGTTCAGGATCACTAGCCGAGTCGATCTAGCCATGTCCGTCTGTCCGTCTGTCCGTCTGTCTGTCTGTCTGTCTGTCCGTATGAACGCTGAGATCTCGGAAACTATAAAAGCTAGAAGATTGGCATTTTGCATGTAGATTTTAGGAGTTCCTACGCAGCGCAAGTTTGTTTCAAAATGGTGCCACGCCCCCTCTGACGCCCACAAGTCACAAGCTGTGGCCACAGTTTTGATGCTATTATGAAAATTTTTTCTGATGTATTTGTTTCGTCAATACTCATCGATTGGCCAAATAAAAGTTTGCCACGCCCACTCTAACGCCCAAAAACCCATTAAACGCTTAAGCCTGGCTAGCGCCTACATTTCCGCCTTTCATGGCACAATAGCGCCATCTAACGGATGACTTTGAAACAGCTGGCCAAGGTGCTCAACAGAGTCAACGTTAATTCTCGATAAGGATTTCTATTAAAGGAAAATGCGATGGCTTTCATTTGTCAATACCGAACTATATCTTAAGAACTATGCAAATCAAATCAAGTTAGCCAAATTGGAGGTGTTCCTGGGTACCGATTTTACCATAAAAATCGGGAGCTAATTCGAGCGGCGAAAAACATACAAGAAGGCATATTTATATTAAGTTGTTTAGCTGAGTAACGGGTATCTAATAGTCAAGGCACTCGACTATAGCGTTCTCTCTTGTTTATACTGAATAGTGTAGAATTCATGTAACAATAGTTTCGTTTCTATGACTATTTTTTTTGGGTGTAGGGTAAATTTTTTATTACAATCTGGTGTACTAGTTCTACCTGTGCAATTAAATTTTCTTTAAGCTCGTTAAAAGCTCTTACAGCTGAATCTATAAGCTGTATTAATGTTTTACGTGATGTTTTTTAGATTCCTTGCCATTTTGGCCTTCTAAATATTTTGTTAAAGGTTTAGCTATCTTTGCGTAATTTTGCACAAATTTTCTGTAACATCCTGTAAGGCCTAGGAAGCTTCTAAGCTATCGAATATTTTTAGGGATGGGTTATTTTACAATTGTAGAAATTTTTCGGGATCGGTTTTAATCACATTGTGAGAAACAACTTAACCTAGAAAGTTTGTTACTAATTTAAAGAACTATGATTTTTCAATCGAAATTTTCATGTTTGCGTCTATTAAAATTTTAATTATGACAATTAAATCTTTGCAATGTTGTTCAGCTGTTTTTGAAAATATAATAATGTCATCCATATAAACATGACATGTTTTACCGACTTGTTCTCTTAAAATATCATCCATCGCTCGCTGGAATATTCTAGGAGCGTTTGTCAAACCGAAAGGCATTCTTAGGAATTCATATTTCCCATTGTTTATTAAAAATTAGGTTTTCTGTATGTCTGGTTCACTCATGAGAATCTGATAAAATCCAGATTCCAAGTCAATTGTTGAGAAATATTTGGCTTTTCCAAGATTTGATAAAATCACTGAAGGGTCCTGCATTGGATATCTTTCCGGTATAGTATTTTCGTTAAGTTTGGAAGGAATCTGCATGTTTATTTTCGAATGTTCTTCATTGATAATATTTAATATTTCGTTCTCTTTTAATGGAAGCATAATGTTTTCTTCTGTTAAAGAAAGTTGGTTTAAGATTTTTCCGTTATCATAATTTAATTTTTCTTCTTTTTCATTATATTTAATTACTCCCTTTACTGGATCGATTACAGCTCCTATTTTTTGTAAAAGGTTATAGCCCACCAGTAAATCTGAGTCCAGGCCTTCTATTTCATAAAAAGTATATCGCGTATCAAAAATAGTTATCATGTGATAGTATTTTCTTATTGAATATCCATTCACTGTGGATACTCTTTTATACATTGGAAGCTCATTCTTATTTTTACAAATTCCTGTTTTAATATAACAAGTTGCTCCAGTGTCAATTAATATTTTTAATTTTTTATTTATTTTTTATCATTTCTAATTAAGTAGGGTAAGCCTACTCCTGACCTTTGTCTAAAAAATGGTCCTCCTCAATACTATTTAATCTCATGGTCTTGTTAGCCGGTGGGCTAACAGTTCCAGTTGGTAACCTTTTATTTTGGGCTTGGCCTTGCGGAGTGTTCTGGGTCTCAAATTGTTAGTTTGATACCACTTGTTCAGTCTGTAATTATTACTTTTATGATTAATATAGGTTTGATTGAATCCGTTATTGGGCCTGTTCTGAGTCTGTATAGGCTCGTCTATTTCCATTGGTTCTGGCTTATTTTGTGGCTGATTCCACTGATTTTGTTGGTTATTATTAAATTTCCAAAATTAATTATTATAACCATAATTATTTCTGTTCTGGTTGTTGTCTTGATTGAACCTTAGATTATTATTGTTCCGCTGAATATTATAATTATTGTTTTGTTGTTTTGGCTTTTGATTGAAATATGTTTGTACATTACCACCAGAGTTTGGCTCACTATGTTTTCTCTGAGTAGTTGAGAAACTATTTGCGAAATGAGCTCTCACGTTGTTGCTTTCTAATTCCTGAACTATGACCATTGCATTTGGTCAGGTCAGGTCAGGTGGATTCATTGCGAAAATGGTATCTGAAATTTGGCCGTTGAGGCCGGTGATGAAAACTCTAAGAGCTGCCTATGTTTATACCCTTGCAGAGGGTATTATAATTTTGGTCAAAAGTGTGCAACGCAGTGAAGTAGACATCTCCGACCCTATAAAGTATATATATTCTTGATCAGGATCACCTCCTGAGTTGATATAAGCATATCCGTCTGTCCCTCTGTCCGTCTGTCTGTTTCTACGCGAACTAGTCTCTCAGTTTTAAAGTTATCGAAATGAAACTTTGCACACACCCTTCTTTCCTTTGCACGCATTATATAATTCGGAACGGCCGGGATCGGCCGACTATATCCTATAGCTGCCATATAACTCAACGATAGGAAATGCCATAACTCTGGTGTTTGTAAAGTTAGGAAATTGGGATTTTATATTCCTTTTTTACTTGGCGAATTAATTCGACCTACCAAATTTTATAAGGATCGGCCGACTATATCTTGTAGCTGCCATACAACTGATTGATCGGAAATGCCATAACTTTGGTGTTTGTAAAGTTCGGAAGTTGGTATTAAATATGGGTTTTATATTTGGCCAATTTATCCGACCCACCAAATTTCATACGGATCGGCTGACTATATCCTATAGCCGCCATATAACTGATTGATCGGAAATACCATAACTTTGGTGTTTGTTAAGTTAGGAAGTTGGGATTTTCTATCGGTTTTATTTTTGGCCAATCAATCCGACATACCAAATTTAATAAGGATCGGCCTACTATATCCTATAGCTACCATATAACTGAACGATTGTAATTGCCATAACTTTGGTGTTTTTAAAGTTAGGAAGTTGGGATTTTTATGAGTATTAAGAATGCATCATATGAATAATTTTGAAGAATATTATTTACTGAATATTTTGCAAGGGTATATCATTTTTTTTTTTTTTTTTTTTATTAAAATATTTTTTTTTTTTTTTTTTATTTTTTTTGTTGTTTTGTTTGTTTTTTTTTTTTCTTTTTTTCTTTTTTTTTTTTTTTTTTTTTTTTTTTGTGGTTGGAGGGAGGTTGTAAAGTATAAAAATGGGTGTTGGTTTTTTTTTTATTTTTTTGTTTTTTTTTTTCGCAGGTTTTTTTTTTTTAAATGGGCCCCCCCCCCCCCCCCAACAAGCCACAAGTGGGCCACAGTTTTGATGCTATTATGAAAATTTTTTGATATGTATTTTTTCGTCAATACCTATCGATTGGCCAAATAAAAGTTTGCCACGCCCACTCTAACGCCCAAAAACCCATTAAACGCTTAAGCCTGGCTAGCGCCTACATTTCCGCCTTTCATGACGTTTACAATAGCGCCATCTAACGGATGACTTTGGAACAGCTGGCCAAGGTGCTCAACATAGTCAACGTTAATTCTCGATAAGGATTTCTATTAAAGGAAAATGGGATGGCTTTCATTTGTCAATACCGAACTATATCCCAAGAACTATGCAAATCAAATCAAGTTAGCCAAATTGGAGGTGTTCCCTGGGTACCGATTTTAACATAAAAATCGGGAGCTAATTCGAGCGGCGAAAAACATACAAGAAGGCATATTTATATTAAGTTGTTCAGCTGAGTAACGGGTATCTAATAGTCGAGGCACTCGACTATAGCGTTCCTCTCTTGTTTTCATTAATTTCTGCTGTGATTGGATTGTTTCTAGGTCATAATTGTTTTATTAATTAGTAGAGTTAATTTTCTATTAACTGTACCATAATACTCCATTATGGATAATTTTCCCTGACTCAATACACATAGTTCCTGTTCCATAATATGAATTGGACGTTTGTCGCTAAGGACAAAGTCAAGTCTGGCTATTATGGCATCGAAATTTAACACCGTACCATTATGGGTTAAGGCATCGTTTGCCATTCCTGTTGTTTTATTTCTTAATATAGATAAGGCGGAATAAACTCCCTTTGGCATACTGACCCATGGCTATTTACGATCTCCTCCTTTAATGGATTTAATTCAAAATTAACAATTTGTTTCATTAAATCTCCGACATTTAACATTGTATTGTTTGTAACCGCCGGATAGTTCGTATTTTCTTGAGGCGTATTCATGTGGAGTCTTTTATTTACTCCAGTCTGGCTAGTTGAGGGTTCCGATATTTTGAGAACTTTATTGAAATCAGAAATTAAGTCGATTTGATTTTTTTTTATTTCCCTTTTTACTAATTTCTTATATAATAATAAAAAATGTTTTATCGCTCACGAATCGTCCTCCTTATTTTTCTTAACGTTGCTTGCTGATCCTGTTGGGGTCGTCCTTCTCTTTTTTGTTGATCCTGCTTGGGGTCGTCCTTCTTTATTGGTTTTGTAACTTAGGGTCTTTCTTCTTTTTCAATGATTATTTTTGGCGAGGGATTGCCCTTCAGCCTGTTTTCTTTGAATGTTTTTTTTTTGTATGATGGCTTTGATGATTTTTTTTGTAAATATTTTTAAATTAAATTGTTTTTCCGATGATGATTTTTTTGTCACTTTTTAATTTGTATAATGTCTGAGCAGTGAATTTCTTGTTACGATCACTTATTGTAATTTGAGATTTAAGGAGATTATTTCATTAATTATTTTCTACCTTAGTTTTTTTTTGATCAACACAAACTTTTTTATTTTTGGCCGGTTGTATCGATTTTAAGAGGATTATTGCATTTATTAAATTTATATTTATTTTCGTCGGTTGTATCGGGTTTTTGGCCGCGCAAAATTCCTTTTTTACTTTAAAACTTTTTTTTATTTTTATTTTAAAGCCTTGTTTTAGAATTTTTTTAATCGCACGGCCCCACGTTGGAGGCCAATTAACTTTCTCACTTGTGAATTAGTTAAAAAAATGTAGTTTTATTTTTTATTATCACTTATTCACTATTACAAATTTTCAATAGGTCGAACTTATTTTATTCACTGATCTTTTACTTTTCACCTGATTTTTCTTTGGTGCTCGGTTTAGATCTCAAAAACGGACTGACTTCCTCGAGTTCAATGATTAATAATCAAACCTCGGCTTAAGAGATTTATCTCAAAAAATTGATAAAGAGATTTACTCAAGCAATTTGCCAATTAAATTTGAAATCTATATTTGGCTGGATATTGGTGTTTACATTAGCGGACTTTAGGGATCGCTTTGGAAATCTTTGTTTGCATGAGCGCTTGCGGAATCTTTCTCGCTTGGGGGCTCCGTTGTTTACAGTATCGGCTTGGATGTTTACAGCATCCGTTTGATGCGGACTACGTGAAGTTGATCTGGGTGGGAATAATTTAGAGGGGTGTTGGCAAAAATAGGTGACCACGGATTTATCTCAGGTCTTGTCCGAGTTAATTGGAAATTGGCTCTCGGCTCAAAGTTGTTTATAAAAGAGTTAATTGAAAATTGGCTCTCGGCTCAAAGTTGTTTATAAATTGGGTATTAAGGGGCTCAAGTAATGTGTCATATAACTTGCATGCCCATATCTACATACAACTATTTTCTGCCTCCACATACAGGAACATACATACACATATCCATAAACGCATGCATGCCCATATCTACATAAATATATTTTTTGCCTCCACATACAGGAACATATAATAAAACAAGGGAGACCGCTATAGTCGAGTGCCTCGACTATTAGATACCCGTTACTCAGCTAAAAAAGTTCAAATTATCAATTTGAATTCGGCGATCTCTTAGAGCTGGCAGCTTTACAGCACGAGCATCAGCACCAGCGCTGCTTTAGCGCAGGCAGCTTTTGTCCTGCACCAGCAGCTGTGTTTATGTTTATATTTTTGAGTGCAATAAATTGACTAGAAATATTAAACATACATACTTATATTGGCTAAACACATACATTCTTAAATAGTATTAAGAATATTAAAGTATAAATGTTTGCACAACACGAGTAACAGGTATAGCGAATAGTTTTCTTTGAAAGGAGTCATCTTTGCCGGGCAAATGCAACTGTGTACAATCACTAATCATACAACATATAGACTGGTCATTTCATACAAGCAATATGGACACTCAAAAATCTTTCCGGGAAGCCCCAGAGCTGTTAGTGGCAGGCCCCAGACACTCCGTGTGCCTTCGGGTTTTTTCCCTCTCATTCTTATTCTCATTTTGACGCTCGCGCGCTCATTGCGCGAGTTCGGTCGTTCAGTCGCAGAGACGCGCATTTTGAAGAAGGTTGCGCCTGCGCTTGAATTAGTCTTTATATGTATGCGTGATCATGCATTCTCATACAGGGGTGCATGTGTGAGTTTATTTCAATTCGATGCGGCAAGAATATTTTGTCTTTTGCTACTTTTCAGACTTGGTACCCTAACAATATGGGCGTATTCACTATTTGGTTAATGGTCAAAATAAGAATATTATATGTTATAGTATATTTTTTAATATTTCAGCATACATTTCATTTTGGTTTACAAATTCATATCAGTGGTAGCAGTAAAATGTTTTTCTTATATGCCTGTATTCCAATAAATAGAAATCAATATACTGAGATACGAACAGGGCATATCGCAGTCGGTGGCACAAAAAACACCGACTGCTTTTAAGTGGTTCAGAAAACTTCAAACCAAATCAGCTTTGGTTGTTGTTCTGCGAGCGGATGGTGCCTGCATACCCTACCGACGATTGAATTTTAGGGGGGACAGATCTCACGAGTCCCTCACGCATGTACTGCGCTGCCGACGGCATAACCCAGTGAACATTTCTCCCGAACCAAAGCCAAGGTTTTAATTCCACCGTTCGGGCTCCGCTCAAAAATAATTATTTATAATTATAATTATTATTTTATTATAAACATTATTAATTCATAATTATAATTATTATTTAATTATATGAATTATTTAATTATTTCCGGCAAAGTAATTAATTTACTTAATATATTATATATTATATATATAATTCATTTATTTTTATTGCGTTTTTCCGGATTCTCTTTTTTTGCGATCAAGATATTTTCCAAACCAAAAAAAAAAAAATAAATTAACTAAATACAATTTAAATTGTTTGGCAACAATAACTAAGGTAAAAAATTATAATAAACAAAAAAAACAAAAAGAAACAGAAGTAACAAGATATATAATCAATACATTTTCATCGATTTCAAAACATTTTCTTCCGTTTCTTCTCGTTTTTTATGGCACTGTGCTTTCTACTCCGCACAAATTAACAGTGTGACCATTCTCTGTGTTTTTTTTTCGTTCGTTCATTTGCAGCGACGACCAACTCGTTGGCGACTCAGATCGCGTCGAGAGCTTAACGGTGATTATCCTCACATTTCAAACGAAACGACCCTTGCTCAGGTCAGTCGACAAGTGCTGATCCGCAGAGTTCGAGTCCGAGAATGCCCACGGGATACGACAAGAAACGAGGTCGATCGCATCTATCCGTTTGGACAGGTCCCAATTCGCGTCTCCGCGGCCGTCTCAATTAACGCCAAAGGCTGCCACTGCCATTCCAAGGGCAAAAAGCGACGAGTCCGTCGAGACTATCCCCGGTCCCCCGTCAAGGCTTTCTTGGTTGGTGTCCAAGATGGCTCAAACTGCGGTAGACATCGCCCTGAAAAAGTTTATTGCTACAACAGACCGGGTTAGCCAATTTCAAGCGGATATTCATACTCCGAGCGCCGCTGAGCCAGAACGACATGTGCCAAGTCCATCGGGACCAAATCCGGGCCCTGTGGGAAACGGGGGAAGAAGAGCTATGAAAGTTGCTCCGATCTTCTTTCCGCGTCCACCGACAGTACGGACACCTCGACAGTGTTTGAATCCAAGTACAGTTACTGCTACTCCGTATATTCGAGTTGTTTGGTCCAGCTTCAGGACATAATAGGCAAGGCCGCCTCCCAGCCCACTCAGGCTGCTGTCAGTGTTCCAACACCGCTGTCTACGGGCTGTCGTTTGCCACCCAAGTGTTCGCTGGTGATTACCTTCGTTTTCCCACCTTCAGAGATCTTTTCACAGCGATATACATCCACAACTCGCGTCTTACACCGGTAGAGAAGTTGTTCCACCTATTGTCCAAAACAAGTGGCGATGCGCACGCCATTGTTTCCAAAGCCTCGCTGACCAACGAAGGATTTATCTCCGCGTGGCGAAGCCTCACCGACCGCTTCGAAAATCGGCGGTTATTAGACAATAGCCAGTTGAAAAACCTCTTCAACTTTCAGGCAGTACCCCAAGAGTCCGGAGCCACTCTGAAAGAGCTGCAAGGCACAATTCAAAGTTGCCTGACAGCCTTAGAGATGTCCTCTATTCAAGTCGAGTCTTGGGATTGTCTCCTGGTGTATATGGTTTCTTTAAAGCTTCCCAGAATCACGCTTTCGATGTGGGAGCAATCCATTCACAACAAGGCTGAGATGCCAACATGGAATGAGTTAGACTTGTTCTTGACAGAGCATCATCGCACTCTGGAGGCTATCGATGACATCAGGCCTAGCTGTTCGGGTCAGTTTCCGCCAAGGTCGACACCTGCGAGCGCCCCACAAGAGGGTGCGATCTCTGCTCCAGAGATAATCATCCTGTTCGCTTATGTCCGCGCTTCCTTGTGATGGATGTAAATGGTCGCTCCGACTACATTAATGAAAAGCAGCTTTACCTGAACTGTTTTGCACGAGGGTACCTGCAACGGGATTGTGCCACAGCCGTCATCACACCCTCCTGCACCGCGGTAATCCATTCGCGGCCGCTCCAAGTCCGTCTGCGCCATCCAGGTCTCGACCCGCGCCTACTACAAGAGGCACGAGCGCCACAGAGGATCACTCTGATGTGCAACTGTGCTTCGTTTCCGGCTAAAAAGCCGTCCTACTGGGCACAGCCCTCATTAACATTTGCCATTTAAGGTGCAATTTCCAGGCGCGAGCCCTGATCGACTCTGGTTCCGATGCAACCTTTATCACGTAGAGACTTTTCAACCTCGATAAACTTCCATTCAAGACTATCCATGCCCAAGTCTCGGGTCTTAATCAAACCGTTGCCGCTCAGTCCACGAAACTCTGACATTTTTCTATTCAATCGTCTTCCAGACCCGGGCTGCATTTAGTAACTTCAGCTTACGTTCTTCCGCAGCTGGCCGGGAATCTGCCTTCGTATCCAGTCCCTCGAGATCTTCTTAACGGAATTCCTGACATCCTCCTTGCGGATCCCAAGTCCAAATCGATGTCTGGATAAGAGCCGACATTCTTCCGTCCATCCTCCTCGGCAAAGCCAGGGCTAACATTTGCGGTTCACTTCTCGGCCAGGAAACAATTTTTGATTCCGTCTGTGAACAAAATTTTGTCCAGACTACAAGAAGGGACAATCGTGGCAAATACGTTGTGATGCTCCCCTTGCGCGATCCCGAGCATAGTGGTTCCGAGCTCGCATCTTCACGATCCTTTGCTCTGGCTCAATTTCTGCGTAACGAGCAGCGCCTAAAAAGAGATCCTCCCCTGAAGGCCCGGTATGACTCTGTGATCCAAGATTACCTCGACTTAGGTCACATGGCCGAGGTCCCTTTGACTAGCAGTTCCGCCACGTACTACCTTCCACATCACGTCGTTCTTAAGCCCAAGTGCACAACCGCTAAAGTGCGGGTGGTCTTACAATCCGACCTCACGGTTCGTTTTCAACGCCGACATCGAGAAGATGTATCGGCCAATTCGAGTAGACCCCAAGCATACTCCCTTGCAGCGTATTCTATTCCGCAATTCCGATGGGGATATCCGCGACTACGAGTTAAAGACTGTCACCTTCGGGGTCATTTCTGCCCCGTTCCTAGCGATCCGGGTCCTGCAACAGCTCGCCGACGACGAAAAGTCGAGGTATCTGCAGGCGAGTCGGATTATCCGAGACAAAGATGTTCATGCAGGACATTTGGCTCCAAAATCTAGGATGGGAGGATGCCCTCCCTCCAGATTTTTGCCAAAAATCGGTTGACTTCCTGGAAGATTACTCCACTCTCGATTAGATACACATTCCCCGATGGGTCGCTTTCCGACCGCATTTGAAAATTGAGCATCATGGGTTCTGCGACGCCTCACAGAAGGCGTACGGCGCAGCCATCTACGTCCGAGCTGGGGCTGGGTCCGCAGTAATGGTGAACTTGCTCACGGCAAAGACGCGGCTGGCCCCAGTAAAAACGGTGTCGCTCCCGCGGCTCGAGCTGTGCGGAGCCTTGTTATTGTCCGAAATGGCCAACGCCGTTCTTCCGAAGATGCCCGGGCAGGCGTTCGCCATGCACTGTTGGACGGCGTCCGCCCTGCACCAGCGTGCCACTGGACAACGTTCGTGGCAAATCGTGTGACCAAGATCACCCAGCTCACCGAGGTGGAGAAATGGGCACACGTCCGCTCCGAGCATAACCCGGCAGATCTCGCTAGCCGATGGGTGCCGCTTTAAGACAAGGCTTATGACCCCCTGTGACTGAACTCGAGAAGCGAGCAGTCAAAGTCCATGTTGCGAGCCTTCCATGTTGCGAGCCTTCCCTGAAGATATTCTTGAGCGTTTTTCCACACTCGACAAGGCGTTGCGAGTCCTCGCTTACGTTCAGCGGTTCATCCAGCGCTCGCGAAAGCTCATGTCTCCGTTTGAGGATCCCTTGACAGCTCCTGAAATTGCGTCGGCAGAGCGTCTCCTGATTTCCAACACGCAACGCACTATGTCCTTGAGATTGGCTGTTTAAGCGAAAAACGGCGAGTGCCAGCATCCAGCCTTGTCCAAAACCTGAACCCGTTCCTTGATTCCCAAGGGCTCATGAGAGCATGCGGCCGAGTCACGGCCTCCGAACTTTTCCAGTATAATGAACGGAATCTTGTCATTCTTCCATACAACTGTCATCTGTCTCGACTCCTCGTCCATTTTACGCATCGCATAACGCACGGTGGCAATCAGCTGATGATCCGTCTGATCCGTTCCAAGTTCTGGATCCCGAGGGTGATGAATTTGATCAAGTCCGTCATATATTTATGCAAGGTCTGCATCATCCACAAAAAGAGGTTGGAAACGCAACTGATGGGAGACTTACCCAAAGAACGAACGTCCTTCTCACGCCCTTTCACATATACCGGACTATGCCGGTCCCTTCGATATCAAAAACTACACGAGACGAGCCTGTCTCATTATGAAAGGTGTTCGGTCATGCCGCAGCCTAAATAAATTCTTAAAGTTTCTAATCTGAACGTAAATTTAATTCTTGATGTTTGTTTTTGCCTTTTCTATTTGCCCTGCGTGGCATCTCTTTCAATTACTGTAATTGCTACTCCTTTTGAATTCATTCGCCAATCCCTGCCTGGCCCTTTGTCCACGGCAAGCATCTACTTAAGTTCAGTTCGATTTTGTACTCGCTCGCTGAAGGCACGGTCGCAGATCGCCTGCACAGACAAATCGGTCTGCCTGCCTAATCAATTAATCTTAAACTTAATTTAACTTTGTAATTAAGACCTTGGTGTCATTTAGAATAAATTTAGTACATATTCAATTGAAATCTTATGTGTTTTATTTTAATTGGGCACCATCAAAGGTTAGCTTAGTGAAAAAGCTCACTGACCCAACATTTTGGTGACCCCGACGTGATCTAAAAACAATAAAAACTAAAGTGCAACCAAACAAATATTTTAATTTTCGTTCGTTTGATTGATCGCGCATATACATAACCTGCAAGTTCTATGTACATAATACATAAACACCGCTAGAAACTCACATCGCACCCGCCCCGCGCATCATAGAGAACATTTTGGTTTCCTCTTTGTGCCTTCGTTCCCGCTTTGAAACGTTTTACAGCGGCGACCAAACGTTTTTTGTTCGCGAGTTCCTTGCACCCCCTTCTGTACATTCCGTTAGTTTTTCGGTGGCCAAGAGTTTTGGTACAGCACGCACTGCACAGTGGAATTAAATTATTTTGCTGGTGATAAAAACTGAAAATAATAAAATAAATATATTCAAATGTCAACCGAAACAACTTTAGCTGCTCCAGTTCAGGGAGTGAAGCATCTTAAATTGAAGGCTGAATCAATGCTTTTTTAGCCGAAATCCTCTGAGAAGGCCTTGACTGTTGAGAAGCTCCAGGCGATGAGTGAGGAAGAATTAGAGCTTCGTGTTAAGCTCTCAGAGGAGAATAAGGCTGCATTTGCCAAGGTCCATTACAGTCTTGAGGAGCTGGATTTTAATGAAATCGGCAGCCAGGTTTGCGATGATTTTGAAGAGCTCATCATATCAATACAAATCATGCTAAATCGAGAATTGGGTAAGCGTCAACGTCCAGCTCTTCGAAGTTCTACGCTCAGGCCAGAGCCATCTCTGGATTTCCATTCCGTGCCGGCTAAAAGATCTCATTTGCCTGAATTAAGATTGCCTGAATTTTCTGGTGGCTATACTGAATGTGCCGATTTTCAATCCATGTTTAAGGCTATCATCGACAATGACGTAGAGCTTACTAACATTGAGAAGCTGCAGCATTTAAATTCTTGCCTGAAGGGTTCCGCCTTGGATACAGTGCGCTCATTAGAAATTTGTGATAGCAACTATGCTGTAGCCTTGGATTTATTGAATGTGCGTTTCAATAATAAGCGTCCAATTTTCCAATCCGATATAACTGCAATTTTGGGTCTCCCTAAAGTGGACATGCGGTCCGCAGCGAAGCTGAGAGACATCTCTGATAAAATAAATGCTAATCTACGTGCTCTACAGTCAATGGGCTCGGTTGAGCAAATTTCAAATTGTATTCTGGTTCATGTTTTACTCCAAAAATTAGATAGCAAAACTCAGGCCAATTGGGAAGAAGCGGCTATTGATTAAATTCCTTCGATTGATCAATTTACTACATTTTTGTTGTCGAAAATTGGAAAATGTAGAGCATACTTCAGTATCGTACTCATACAGTTCACAATCAGGAAGAAGCCGCAACAAAAGCATTTTAATTGCCACTAACACTTTTGGAAATGGATGTGTTGTGTGCGACAAAAGTGGCCATTCAATTTATAGCTGTGGTCAATTCGCCATTTTGTCAGTAAAAGAGCGTATTCGAAAGGTAAAGGAACTAGCGCTCTGTCTTAATTGCTTAAAGAAGGGCCATCAATTGCGCAATTGCAAGTCAGGCTGCTGTCGAACTTGCAGGTCCAAGCATCACACCCTTCTGCACCTTGGCACTCAGTCTTCGACCCAGGTTCTGCGAGCTCCAGCTGCAGAACAAAGTACGCCAATTGCAATTACTTCAAGCCCTTCTACCTCTTTGCTGGCTCAGAATGGGGATTCTGACGTTGTCTTTTTTGCGACTGCAGTCATAAGCGTTCAAAGTCGATCAGGTGCTTGGATCCCATGCCGTGCGCTGCTAGACTCGAAATCTCAAGTCCACATTGTGACTTCTCGACTCGCTCACCAGTTGCAATTGCATAAAACGAAGTCTACCTTATCAGTTGCAGGTCTTGGAGATTCTCGATTTGACTCTGAAGGAGTTTCCGTTTGCATCAAGCTAAAGTGGCATACCTCTAATTACTTCGCATGCCTATCTGCTCTTGTTGCTTCAGCGATTACCGAAAATCAACCCAGTTTGACCGTTAAACCCGATGGTTGGAAAATTCCCTCGAATATTCAATTGGCCGATCCTGGTTTTTATAGATCTCGGCGCATAGATCTCCTTATTGGCGCAAGCATGTTCTTTGAGCTATTATCTGTAGGGCAGATTAAGTTGGCTGGGTTACCCCTATTGCAAAAAACAAGGCTTGGTTGGATCGTTACAGGAGGTGGATCTTCTACTCTCAAGGCAACTGCATTACACTGCCAAGCTGTGCATCGTGAATTGATTGCTGCTGAAGTTCATGTGGATGAATTAGACCGTCGCCTTTGGGAAGTTGAGAGCTGTGGTGAAGGCGTCGTCACAGCCACCAAAGAAGAACTGGAGTGCGAAGCTCTTTTCAAGACCAACTTTCGTCGCTTAGACTCTGGTGAATATTCCGTACGAATACCTGCGAAGAACACTCTAGAATTACTGGGTGAATCGTATAATCAAGCTTATCGTCGATTTCTCAATTTACAGAACAAGCTAAAGCGCAAGCCAGAAGTCAAGGTCCAATATTCGGCATTCATTCGTAAATATTGGCATTTGAAGCACATGTCCGTCGTGCCCAGAAACTCCTTGAGTCTTTGCAAATATTTTCTGCCTTACCACTGCGTTTTCAAAAAAGACAGCAAAACGACTAAATTGCGAGTGGTTTTTGATGGGTCTGCCAAAACGTCATGGCAGGGCCTACCATTCAACAGAAGCTGTTCAACACGCTGTTACAGTTTCGGACTTTCCCTGTTGCATTGACTGGTAATATCTGCAAGATGTATCGGTGTGTTCGCGTGGCTGAACCCGATAGCTATCTTCAATGTATTCTTTGGCGTGACTCACCGGACCAGGAGACGCAGGTATTCAAGCTTGATACCGTAACTTATGGAACTAAGCCTGCAGCTTTTTTATCCGTTCGAGCGATGCGTCAATTGGCAAATGATGAGAAGAGCACATTTCCAATCGGTTCTAAAATCATTTTGCGGGACTTTTACGTTGATGATCTGATCACAGGAGGCCAATCAACACAGGAAGTCCTCGAAATCATATCTCAAACAACAAACTTGCTTGCACGAGGGGGCTTTATGCTCAGGAAATGGTGTTCCAACGAGCGCGATGTCCGATGAAGTTCCTGACTCGGAAAAAGAAACATTCCTGAAGTTTGACGATGGCAGCGACTTTACCAAGACAAGGGGTCTTGCTTGGGATCCTGCAGCGGATGTCTTTCTCTTTTCTTTTTCTCCCATACAGGTCTCTCCAAAGCCATGTAAACGACTAGTGCTTTCCACAATTGCTCGCGTGTATGATCCGCTTGGTCTTATTGGTCTTGTGGTTGCCAAGGCCAAGATCTTTCTGCAACAAGTCTGGAGAGAGAAGTTGGAGTGGGACGACAGCTTTCCTGAGGCACTCAACACATCATGGCTGAAGTTGTCATCTGACATGGGTCGTACTCAGTAAATGAAGTTTCCTCGGCGTGCGCTGCATCCAAATGGTGCTATTGAGATCCACGGATTCTCTGACGCTAGCATCGACGCATCTGGAGGATGTATCTATCTTGTTTCAATAGCTGATGGCAAACGAGAAGTGCATCTATTTTGCTCAAAGTCTCGTGTGGCACCTTTGAAGACTCTCACGGTTCCCAAATTAGAGTTGTGTGCTGCTTTATTACTGGCTCAACTGATGCGGGACGTACGCAACATGAATCTCTTCGATTGCCCGTTTTATTGCTGGTCGAATTCTGCTGTAGCCTTATCATGGATAAACGATGAACCTTCATCTTTAATTCAAGAGCTATCCAGTGGCATGAATTGGCGCTATGTACCGACCGACTCAATCCAGACGACATCTTGTCACGAGGTGCTTCCCCGAGCGAGCTTCTGGAATCTGCCCTTTGGTTCAGAGGCCCAGAATTTCTTCTTAAGGATCAGCACACTTGGCTTGAATCTTGTATGCCTGTGAAGACTGTTCCCGACCTCAGAAAGCGGATTTTTGTCGGCGTTGCTAAAGAAGTGGACCTATCCTCAAAATGCAAATTCGTGAATTCTTGGGAAAAGATCACCCACACTTTTGGATACGTATACAAATTTTTTCACCGCATAAGACGTCCTGGTCTCGACGTCGAAGATGTTAAAATGGGCAATCAATTGCTTATCATATGTATCCAAATGAGCAGCCTGGCTGATGACTACTGGAGGTTGCATTCTAAGCGACAAATTACATCATCCAGTCCGTTGGCCTCACTTTCTCCATTCATCGATAGCTCTGGGTGTGATAGAGTTGCTCGTGTGGCAGTAATACGAACATCAACTGGAACCACTCGAAGAGCGGTCCGCAAGTTGTGCGTCCTGCCGAAGCAAGATCTGGTTGAAAGCCCTGGTCTTCCAAAGGGGGGAGAATGTTTGGTCATGCCGCAGCCTAAATAAATTCTTAAAGTTTCTAATCTTAACGTAAATTGAATTCTCGATGTTTGTTTTTGCTTTTCCATTTGCCATGCGTGGCATCTCTTTCAATTACTGTAATTGCTACTCCTTTTGAATTCCTTCGCCGATCTCTGCCTGGCCCTTTGTCCACGGCAAGCATCTACTTAAGTTCAGTTCGATTTTGTACTCGCTTGCTGAAGGCACGGTCGCAGATGGCCTGCCTATTCTCTTCGTCTTATACTTCGCTAATTAAAAGGCACAGACAAATCGGTCTGCCTGCCCAATCAATTAATCTTAAACATAAACATTTAACTTTGTAATTAAGACCTTGGTGTCATTTAGAATAAATTTAGTACATATTCAATTGAAATCTTGTGCAGTTTATTTAAATTGGGCACCATAAAAGGTTAGCGTTAGTGAAAAAGCTCACTGACCCAACAAAGAGGTATGTTTTGGTGCTCGTGTGCTTCGCCACTAAGGCCATCCATTTAGAGGCTACTTCCGACTTTACGACTGAGAAGTTTCTCGCCGCCTTCGCCCGTTTCGTGTCCCGAAGAGGATGCCCCCGTCAAGTTCAGTCGGAAGCAGGTGTTAAGAGATTCAAGACCCTGTTTTACAAGTTGTCCACGCTTCTAGCTAGGATCGAAGCAAGCCTAAATACGCGTCCGCTCTCGCCGATGTCCGAAGATCCCTCTGACCTGTTGGCACTTACGCCTGGGCACTTTCTTGTTGGAGGGCCCCTCCTCTCCTTAGTCGAACCCGAGATAAAGGGGGACACCACAACTACATATTATAAACCGCTGGCAACACCTGAAGGCTCTTCATTAATAATTTCGTCTGCGATGGAAGGAGGAGTACCTCAAGGAACTCCATAAGCGGAATAAGTGGCAAACCCCTACAAGAAATCTCCGTGCCGGGCACATGGCGGTAGTCAAGGAAGACAATCTTCCGTCCAATGAGTGGCGATTAGGCAGAATCGACGCGGTGTTTCCAGGATCCGATGGCCATGTTCGTGTGGTCGACATCTGCACTGCGCGGGGACTCATTAAGCGTCCCATAGCGAAGGTCGTCCTTCTTCCAATGTAAGAGTCCGCCTGCCCGCAAAAAGCAGTCGACCCTTCACTCTGGTGTTCCAATTCATCACTCCGATTCGTAGCGTCAATTAATAGTTCCAACCCGTAGTTCCATTTCGCAGTTCTTATCACTACTGATCCAATAATTTTATTTGTCCTATTCCGCTAATCAGATTTCACACGATGTCTCCACGTTCGCGCAGCGCCATGGCATTGGAACACAGACGAACTCGAGGTATGCAATCCTTCCGTTACCGAGTCTATATCGGGATCCATCCACTTCGGAAGTGTCGTCGGTTCCTCCGTCTGAGTGCCGAGAAGAGGCTCCGCACTGTCCTCGCCAACCGGTACTGCCACCGCTGTTTGCCCCACGAGCACTCTGACGGAGCGTGTCGACGAGGTGATCGCTGCAAAACGTGTGGCCAGGATCATCACACTCTTCTACATCTATCGGAACCACCAATGTCATCGGCAGTCTCGCCCGACGGCACGCTGGTCGCAGAGATCCGTTGCCACCCCACGTCCACCACTACACGGCACCCTTCAGCTACTCCTCAGCCCTCGTCCGCCACTCCACGGCATTCTTTAGGTGCTCCTCGGCCCTCGTCCGCCACTCCACGGCACTCATCCGACGCTCCGCGGCGATTTTCTGCTACTCGTCGGTGTGCCACGCAGCCCGCGGTCGCAGCTCCGTCCTTAGCGTCCCTCCTGCAGTGGCACAGCATAAACCTCCTCCCGACGGCTTTGGTCCGGTTAGAGACTGGGAGTCGAGTCTTCGACACTGCGGCGCTCATCGACCCGTGTACGCCTATGAGCTGCATGGACGCTTCGCTAGCGTCGAGTTTCCGCTTGCCGACCACCAACGTGGGAGGCGAACAGATCTGTTCGGCAACCGTGGGGTCAAGAATCGACAGCGCTGTCCGGCTCGACGTATCGAGCTCAACCGCACTCTAATCCGGGAGCTGAGCGACGCGGGACATTACGCTGGCTGACGAGCGGTTCTATCTCCCCGCGACGATGCGGCCGGGCTTCCTGAAAATTAAGGATGGACTACCCGTAGCCCAGAGCACTGTGTTTGTATGGGTCGTGTCCGGAGCCTGCCACCAGCCGTGAGAAGAGCTACCAGGCAATGTTGCAACCCGAATAGTTGCATGGGGGTGGGGCGGAATGTTTAGGTCAGTGGCCCACTGCATCGCCGCGGTTCACTAAGCTCTCTGAGCTTTCGCTCTTGTCCCTCTTGCGCGTACCCTCGTTCGCTTCTCGCAACGTCCGCGGTCCAGAGTGCGAGCTTCGGGTTTCGCATCCGAACTCCTCGGACGGCCGAGGAGCCACTGATATGACTGTCAGTCTTTCCCATGGCTCAGGATACTCAGATTTCGGGACCAAAGTCTAAACAAGATGAGAACAAAGAACGGTCCAAAGTACAATTATGAAAGTCACTCAATAAACATTAAAGCCACTCATTAGAAAGCTCCAAAGCTCAGAACCGAGGTTTGATCGTAGAAGAAGTAGGAGTTAGAGAACGAGTTCAGTTTGAGTCTTAAAACAGTTAAGACGGTGTTCTTCCAAATAAACATTGTACTAGTTGATAAATAACAAGAAAGGAAAGCTAACTTCGGGCGGAGCCGAAGTTGATATACCCTTGCAGAATATTCTGTAAATAATATTCTCCAAAATTATTCATATAATGCATTCTAAATACTCATAAAAATCGCAACTTCCTAACTTTAAAATCACCAAAGTTATGGCATTTTCAATCGTTCAGTTATATGGCAGCTATGGGATATAGTCGGCCGATCCCTATAAAATTTGGTAGGTTTGATTGATTTGCAAAATATAAAACTCATAGAAAATCCCAACTTCCTAACTTTAAAAACACCAAAGTTATGGTATTTCCTATCGTTATATGGGAGGATATAGTCGGCCGATCCTTATGAAATTTGGTAGGTCGAATTGATTGGCCAAATCAAAAAGCCATAGAAAATCCCAACTTCCTAACTTTACAAACACCAGAGTTATGGCATTTCCTATCGTTCAGTTATATGGCAGGTATAGGATATAGTCGGCCGATCCCGGCCGTTCCGACTTATATACTGCGTGCAAAGGAAAGAAGGGTGTGTGCAAAGTTTGAATTCGATAGCTTTATAACTGAGAGACTAGTTTGCGTAGAAACAGACAGACGGACAGACGGACATGGCTATATCAACTCAGGAGGTGATCCTGATCAAGAATATATATACTTTATAGGGTCGGAGATGTCTCCTTCACTGCGTTGCACACTTTTGACCAAAATTATAATACCCTCTGCAAGGGTATAAAAATTAAATAAAGTTTTTATACCCGTTACTCGTAGAGTAAAAGGGTATATTATATTCGTGCAAAAGTATGTAACAGGTAGAAGGAAGCGTTTCCGACCCTATAAAGTATATATATTCTTGTTCAGGATCACTAGCCGAGTCGATCTAGCCATGTCCGTCTGTCCGTCTGTCCGTCTGTCTGTCCGTCTGTCTGTCTGTCTGTCCGTATGAACGCTGAGATCTCGGAAACTATAAAAGCTAGAAGATTGGCATTTTGCATGTAGATTTTAGGAGTTCCTACGCAGCGCAAGTTTGTTTCAAAATGGTGCCACGCCCCCTCTGACGCCCATAAGCCACAAGCTGTGGCCACAGTTTTGATGCTATTATGAAAATTTTTTTTGATATGTATTTGTTTCGTCAATACCTATCGATTGGCCAAATAAAAGTTTGCCACGCCCACTCTAACGCCCAAAAACCCATTAAACGCTTAAGCCTGGCTAGCGCCTACATTTCCGCCTTTCATGACGTATACAATAGCGCCATCTAACGGATGACTTTGGAACAGCTGGCCAAGGTGCTCAACATAGTCAACGTTAATTCTCGATAAGGATTTCTATTAAAGGAAAATGGGATGGCTTTCATTTGTCAATACCGAACTATATCCCAAGAACTATGCAAATCAAATCAAGTTAGCCAAATTGGAGGTGTACCGATTTTAACATAAAAATCGGGAGCTAGTTCGAGCGGCGAAAAACATACAAGAAGGCATATTTATATTAAGTTGTTCAGCTGAGTAACGGGTATCTAATAGTCGAGGCACTCGACTATAGCGTTCTCTCTTGTTTTTTTATGTAAAACTTATATTGCAAATATTTAATTGGCGCAGCCGGTAGGATTTTAAATGAAAGTTAAACGTCGGTTTTAAAAACTGGTCTTAGGGATTGTACTATACAACTAGTATATCCTGACTAGTAAGAAAATAAATCGTCGAACACACAAGTGAAATCCGCCAAAGAACTTATGTGCGAAGCGTCGTGCGTAGACAATTGAAAAATCCAATTCGGTCAATACCACTAAAAATTAAATAATTTAAAGTGAAATATTGAGAGACACATAAAACATAAAAAAATCCAATTCGGTCAATACCAGAAAAATTAAATAATTTAAAAGTGAAATATTGAAACTTTAAAAATGGCAACCCCAATCCAATTATCGGAACTCCACTTGAATCAATTAATTGGTCAACTAAAAGAGTTGCCCTATTTTGATGGCAATCCCGCGGACCTAGGTGGTTACATTGGGCGTGTCGAATACCTGTTACATTTATACCCGACCCAAGATGCCCGGCAAATACATATTATCTATGGACCCATCGAAAGGACCATCGTAGACAGCGCCAAAGCCGTACTTTCAGAAGAAAAAATTATGAATTGGCCATCTACAAACGCAACTGTAATAGGAGCGTTCAAGGACCACATTAAACGCGTAAGCCTGGCTAGCGTTTACATTTCCGCCTTTCATGGCCCGTGGTAGCGCCATCTAACGGATGACTTTGGAACAGCTGGCCAAGGTGCTCAACAGAGTCAACGTTAATTCTCGATAAGGATTTCTATTAAAGGAAATTGCGATGGTTTTCATTTGTCAATACCGAACTATATCCCAAGAACTATGCAAATCAAATCAAGTTAGCCCAATTGGAGGTCTGAGTGAAACAATGCCGTATGTGTGTATGTATGTAAGCATTGCACTCAAAAACATAAACATAAACACAGCTGTTGGTGCAGGACAAAAGCTGCCTGCGCTAAAACAGGGCTGGTGCTGATGCTCGTGCTGTAAAGCTGCCAGCTCTAAGAGATCGCCGAATTCAAATTTATAATTTGAACTGAGTAACGGGTATCTAATAGTCGAGGCACTCGACTATAGCGTTCTCACTTTTTGTCTCTCGCCTTAACCCTGGTGCTTCTGAAGATGACGTCAAAAACTACCTAAGCAGCAAACTGAATGTTTCTCGAGCCGAACTAACCGTCTTGAAGTTCAAGTTTAAACAGACATGAAATATCTTCGTTTAAAATTGGACTTCCTGAGGAACATCTTAATAAGGCTCTCGATGTTTCTATATGGCCTAAACATATTATTGTTCACGAGTATGTAAACACGCCTAATCCTCAGGTCCACGGGCCACAGATTCCTTCAACCAACGTTCCAAAAAAAACTTAACAATTCATTTTCCCTACACTACCAGAACGTTCGCAGCTTATTGGGCAAACTTAGTAAATTACACGACAACAGTGCTTTTACCGAAACGTGGCTTAATTCCTCTGTGTCTGACTGCGAAATATTTGCTGGTGGTTATGTTACTTATAGATGTGACCGTTCAATGCGTCTTGGAGGTGGTGTTCTTATTGCCGTCAAGTCCGATTTTGTCTCTCAACGTATTCCGATAATTGGTACGGACAGCATATTAGAGTTTGTTCCAGTTCAGATAAAGCTTCATGATTTTTTCGTTTTTATTTTATGCTCGTATATTCCTCCTCGTTCAGATATTAGCCTCTACCTTCAGCATTTGGATCAAATACAGAGTATTCATTCAACCCTCGGTTATAACGATCATCTTATTGTAATGGGCGACTTTAACCTCCCTGACATTTCCTGGATGACATCAACGGATTCTATTGCTCTCGTTCCCACCACGGCCCATTAGTTTGTTCACGATCTTTCATTAGGACAACTGAACTCAATCTTGAACTGCTCCAAAAAAGTTTTAGACCTTATTTTTGTCTCGGAGTTCGCCAATGCATTCGTTACTCGTATTAGCCCACTCTCCAATCCTGAAGACGCTTACCATCATACACTTGAGGTCACTTTAGAAGCTTCAGCTCCATTACAGTCATGTTCCGAAATCGAACCAGCATCTTTTCGCTGTTTTAGAAGAGCTAAATTCGCAGAATTGAATAGGCATTTATCGGAACTCGACTGGTCTTTTATGGATTCAAACGATGATCCCTCTGCTTTCGATACGTTTGTTCCCTCATTTCCCTCTGCAAACGCACCTCAAAAGCCCCCTTGGTTCTCTCGTAGACTCTCTTTCCTGAAAAATTCCATGTTTAGACTTTTTAAGAAATTTAAGAGATCTGGGCTCCAAGTTGACCATTATCTAATAGCTCGTTCAAAGTTCTTAGTCCATAATTCCGTATGTTACAATACCTAAACCCTCTGCAAGGGTATAAAAATTAAATAAAGTTTTTATACCCGTTACTCGTAGAGTAAAAGGGTATATTATATTCGTGCAAAAGTATGTAACAGGTAGAAGGAAGCGTTTCCGACCCTATAAAGTATATATATTCTTGTTCAGGATCACTAGCCGAGTCGATCTAGCCATGTCCGTCTGTCCGTCTGTCCGTCTGTCTGTCCGTCTGTCTGTCTGTCTGTCCGTATGAACGCTGAGATCTCGGAAACTATAAAAGCTAGAAGATTGGCATTTTGCATGTAGATTTTAGGAGTTCCTACGCAGCGCAAGTTTGTTTCAAAATGGTGCCACGCCCCCTCTGACGCCCATAAGCCACAAGCTGTGGCCACAGTTTTGATGCTATTATGAAAATTTTTTTTGATATTTATTTGTTTCGTCAATACCTATCGATTGGCCAAATAAAAGTTTGCCACGCCCACTCTAACGCCCAAAAACCCATTAAACGCTTAAGCCTGGCTAGCGCCTACATTTCTGCCTTTCATGACGTATACAATAGCGCCATCTAACGGATGACTTTGGAACAGCTGGCCAAGGTGCTCAACATAGTCAACGTTAATTCTCGATAAGGATTTCTATTAAAGGAAAATGGGATGGCTTTCATTTGTCAATACCGAACTATATCCCAAGAACTATGCAAATCAAATCAAGTTAGCCAAATTGGAGGTGTACCGATTTTAACATAAAAATCGGGAGCTAGTTCGAGCGGCGAAAAACATACAAGAAGGCATATTTATATTAAGTTGTTCAGCTGAGTAACGGGTATCTAATAGTCGAGGCACTCGACTATAGCGTTCTCTCTTGTTTTTTTATGTAAAACTTATATTGCAAATATTTAATTGGCGCAGCCGGTAGGATTTTAAATGAAAGTTAAACGTCGGTTTTAAAAACTGGTCTTAGGGATTGTACTATACAACTAGTATATCCTGACTAGTAAGAAAATAAATCGTCGAACACACAAGTGAAATCCGCCAAAGAACTTATGTGCGAAGCGTCGTGCGTAGACAATTGAAAAATCCAATTCGGTCAATACCACTAAAAATTAAATAATTTAAAGTGAAATATTGAGAGACACATAAAACATAAAAAAATCCAATTCGGTCAATACCAGAAAAATTAAATAATTTAAAAGTGAAATATTGAAACTTTAAAAATGGCAACCCCAATCCAATTATCGGAACTCCACTTGAATCAATTAATTGGTCAACTAAAAGAGTTGCCCTATTTTGATGGCAATCCCGCGGACCTAGGTGGTTACATTGGGCGTGTCGAATACCTGTTACATTTATACCCGACCCAAGATGCCCGGCAAATACATATTATCTATGGACCCATCGAAAGGACCATCGTAGACAGCGCCAAAGCCGTACTTTCAGAAGAAAAAATTATGAATTGGCCATCTACAAACGCAACTGTAATAGGAGCGTTCAAGGACCACATTAAACGCGTAAGCCTGGCTAGCGTTTACATTTCCGCCTTTCATGGCCCGTGGTAGCGCCATCTAACGGATGACTTTGGAACAACTGGCCAAGGTGCTCAACAGAGTCAACGTTAATTCTCGATAAGGATTTCTATTAAAGGAAATTGCGATGGTTTTCATTTGTCAATACCGAACTATATCCCAAGAACTATGCAAATCAAATCAAGTTAGCCCAATTGGAGGTCTGAGTGAAACAATGCCGTATGTGTGTATGTATGTAAGCATTGCACTCAAAAACATAAACATAAACACAGCTGTTGGTGCAGGACAAAAGCTGCCTGCGCTAAAACAGGGCTGGTGCTGATGCTCGTGCTGTAAAGCTGCCAGCTCTAAGAGATCGCCGAATTCAAATTTATAATTTGAACTGAGTAACGGGTATCTAATAGTCGAGGCACTCGACTATAGCGTTCTCACTTTTTGTCTCTCGCCTTAACCCTGGTGCTTCTGAAGATGACGTCAAAAACTACCTAAGCAGCAAACTGAATGTTTCTCGAGCCGAACTAACCGTCTTGAAGTTCAAGTTTAAACAGACATGAAATATCTTCGTTTAAAATTGGACTTCCTGAGGAACATCTTAATAAGGCTCTCGATGTTTCTATATGGCCTAAACATATTATTGTTCACGAGTATGTAAACACGCCTAATCCTCAGGTCCACGGGCCACAGATTCCTTCAACCAACGTTCCAAAAAAACTTAACAATTCATTTTCCCTACACTACCAGAACGTTCGCAGCTTATTGGGCAAACTTAGTAAATTACACGACAACAGTGCTTTTACCGAAACGTGGCTTAATTCCTCTGTGTCTGACTGCGAAATATTTGCTGGTGGTTATGTTACTTATAGATGTGACCGTTCAATGCGTCTTGGAGGTGGTGTTCTTATTGCCGTCAAGTCCGATTTTGTCTCTCAACGTATTCCGATAATTGGTACGGACAGCATATTAGAGTTTGTTCCAGTTCAGATAAAGCTTCATGATTTTTTTCGTTTTTATTTTATGCTCGTATATTCCTCCTCGTTCAGATATTAGCCTCTACCTTCAGCATTTGGATCAAATACAGAGTATTCATTCAACCCTCGGTTATAACGATCATCTTATTGTAATGGGCGACTTTAACCTCCCTGACATTTCCTGGATGACATCAACGGATTCTATTGCTCTCGTTCCCACCACGGCCCATTAGTTTGTTCACGATCTTTCATTAGGACAACTGAACTCAATCTTGAACTGCTCCAAAAAAAGTTTTAGACCTTATTTTTTGTCTCGGAGTTCGCCAATGCATTCGTTACTCGTATTAGCCCACTCTCCAATCCTGAAGACGCTTACCATCATACACTTGAGGTCACTTTAGAAGCTTCAGCTCCATTACAGTCATGTTCCGAAATCGAACCAGCATCTTTTCGCTGTTTTAGAAGAGCTAAATTCGCAGAATTGAATAGGCATTTATCGGAACTCGACTGGTCTTTTATGGATTCAAACGATGATCCCTCTGCTTTCGATACGTTTGTTCCCTCATTTCCCTCTGCAAACGCACCTCAAAAGCCCCCTTGGTTCTCTCGTAGACTCTCTTTCCTGAAAAATTCCATGTTTAGACTTTTTAAGAAATTTAAGAGATCTGGGCTCCAAGTTGACCATTATCTAATAGCTCGTTCAAAGTTCTTAGTCCATAATTCCGTATGTTACAATACCTAAACCGTTGCAGAATAGAATTCCAAGATAACCCCAAGCAGTTCTACGCATTTGTTAATTCGAAACGAAAATCGAAACAATTTCCATCTTGCCTCCACTTTGATACGACATCTGCCTCTAGTGACGTCGATATCGCGAACTTATTTGCAAAATTTTTCCAGTCCACGTACTCGTCTTTCAGTTACGATAACTCTTCATCCTACCCCTACCCACTTCCTCACTCCAACTGTTTTTTCATACCCTTAATTAGTGAGGACGATGTCTTAAAAAATCTGAAAACAATTAAGACGTATTTTTCATCGGGCCTTGTACCGAGCTGTGTTTTAAAAAAATGTGCCGATGCTTTGTGCAAACCCTTATCTAAACTTTTTCAGATATACCTCCTTCATTCGTTTTTCCCTGAAGTTTTGAAAGAATCGTTTATCATTCCACATCATAAAAAAAGGAAGCAAATCGGACATTAAAAACTACCGCGGTATTGCAAAACTAAGCGCGATCCCCAAGTTTTTTGAATAGCTTATTACCGCTTGTAACATACAACGAAGGATTCGTTACATGTAATTCGAGCTGATGGAATCGTAGTCCTATTCTGCGGAGCACGCGCTAGTATTCCGGCTCAGTTTAGTCGGCCAAATGGGTCGGGGTTGGTTAATCAGTACCGCTAGTCTATGTTTACCCATTAGCTAGTTTCGCTTTTATTTAATTTCATCGATCCGTTTATAGTATAAACTTTTAAATTTTCATCATTGACTTTGAAGTTCCCAAAATTTTCTTTCATTATATTAATAGATGAACCCGTGTCAACCATGGCTTTAAAAAGTTTACCTTTAATGATTACTCTGATATATGGGTAGAATTTTCTGGTTCCGAGGCTATTTGCTCCAAATTTACGTCCATCCTATTCTGTGTGCTCTCACTTTCTCTTTGTCTTTTTACAGGAGCATTTGGGGATTTATTTGATGTTGACGCTTGGTAATTTAATGGATTTTGGGATCTGCCTTGAGCTAGAGAATTTCTAAATTCTTGATAATAGCGATTTTGATTCGCTGAGGACTGAGGAACTGTTGAATTATTTAAATTTGGATTTGGATTTGAATACGAATTTGAATTTGAATGACTGTTAAAATTATAACTGTGTCTTGGGTAATAATTTGAATTATTCTTTTTTCATCGTAGACAGCGCCAAAGCCGTACTTTCAGAAGAAAAAATTATGAAATGGCCATCTACAAACGCAACCCTAATAGGAGCGTTCAAGGACCACAGACCATACGAGGACCTAATAGCACTCATCTACCGGACAAATTATAGAGGAAGCATCAGTAAGTTTGTGGATTAACTAAGAAAGAAACCATCAACTATTATAAATAAGTTGGATTTAGAAATTGACCAAACAGATAAAACCATTTATACAGCTTCATTAAACAAAACCCTTACGAAGTGCATAGAAAAACCTTCCTGATAGATTGTATAATGCTTTATCAAAAAGAGAATATGTGGAAATATCCACAATTAATAATTTAAAAGAAACAGCAATGGTATTAGGACACTGGGATGCGGATCTCTTTGAGAACTATAGATCGCAGGAATTCGGGAAATACCCAACAAAATTATTATCATCAAAAGAATAATTCAAATTATTACCCAAGACACAGTAATAATTTTAACAGTCATTCAAATTCAAATTCGTATTCAAATCCAAATCCAAATTTAAATAATTCAACAGTTCCTCAGTCCTCAGCGAATCAAAATCGCTATTATCAAGAATTTAGAAATTCTCTAGCTCAAGGCAGATCCCAAAATCCATTAAATTACCAAGCGTCAACATCAAATAAATCCCCAAATGCTCCTGTAAAAAGACAAAGAGAAAGTGAGAGCACACAGAATAGGATGGACGTAAATTTGGAGCAAATAGCCTCGGAACCAGAAAATTCTACCCATATATCAGAGTAATTATTAAAGGTAAACTTTTTAAAGCCATGGTTGACACGGGTTCATCTATTAATATAATGAAAGAAAATTTTGGGAACTTCAAAGTCAATGATGAAAATTTAAAAGTTTATACTATAAACGGATCGATGAAATTAAATAAAAGCGAAACTAGCTAATGGGTAAACATAGACTAGCGGTACTGATTAACCAACTCCGACCCATTTGGCCGACTAAACTGAGCCGGAATACTAGCGCGTGCATCGCAGAATAGGACTACGATTCCATCAGCTCGAATTACATGTAACGAATCCTTCGTTGTATGTTACAAGCGGTAATAAGCTATTCAAAAAACTTGGGGATCGCGCTTAGTTTTGCAATACCGCGGTAGTTTTTAATGTCCGATTTGCTTCCTTTTTTATGATGTGGAATGATAAACGATTCTTTCAAAACTTCAGGGAAAAACGAATGAAGGAGGTATATCTGAAAAAGTTTAGATAAGGGTTTGCACAAAGCATCGGCACATTTTTTTAAAACACAGATCGGTACAAGGCCCGATGAAAAATACGTCTTAATTGTTTTCAGATTTTTTAAGACATCGTCCTCACTAATTAAGGGTATGAAAAAACAGTTGGAGTGAGGAAGTGGGTAGGGGCAGGATGAAGAGTTATCGTAACTGAAAGACGAGTACGTGGACTGGAAAAATTTTGCAAATAAGTTCGCGATATCGACGTCACTAGAGGCAGATGTCGTATCAAGGTGGAGGCAAGATGGAAATTGTTTCGATTTTCGTTTCGAATTAACAAATGCGTAGAACTGCTTGGGGTTATCTTGGAATTCTATTCTGCAACGGTTTAGGTATCCATTGTAACATACGGAATTATGGACTAAGAACTTTGAACGAGCTATTAGATAATGGTCAACTTGGAGCCCAGATCTCTTAAATTTCTTAAAAAGTCTAAACATGGAATTTTTCAGGAAAGAGAGTCTACGAGAGAACCAAGGGGGCTTTTGAGGTGCGTTTGCAGAGGGAAATGAGGGAACAAACGTATCGAAAGCAGAGGGATCATCGTTTGAATCCATAAAAGACCAGTCGAGTTCCGATAAATGCCTATTCAATTCTGCGAATTTAGCTCTTCTAAAACAGCGAAAAGATGCAGGTTCGATTTCGGAACATGACTGTAATGGAGCTGAAGCTTCTAAAGTGACCTCAAGTGTATGATGGTAAGCGTCTTCAGGATTGGAGAGTGGGCTAATACGAGTAACGAATGCATTGGCGAACTCCGAGACAAAAATAAGGTCTAAAACTTTTTTGGAGCAGTTCAAGATTGAGTTCAGCTGTCCTAATGAAAGATCGTGAACAAACTAATGGGCCGTGGTGGGAACGAGAGCAATAGAATCCGTTGATGTCATCCAGGAAATGTCAGGGAGGTTAAAGTCGCCCATTACAATAAGATGATCGTTATAACCGAGGGTTGAATGAATACTCTGTATTTGGTCCAAATGCTGAAGGTAGAGGCTAATATCTGAACGAGGGGAAATATACGAGCATAAAATAAAAACGAAAAAATCATGAAGCTTTATCTGAACTGGAACAAACTCTAATATGCTGTCCGTACCAATTATCGGAATACGTTGAGAGACAAAATCGGACTTGACGGCAATAAGAACACCACCTCCAAGACGCATTGAACGGTCACATCTATAAGTAACATAACCACCAGCAAATATTTCGCAGTCAGACACAGAGGAATTAAGCCACGTTTCGGTAAAAGCACTGTTGTCGTGTAATTTACTAAGTTTGCCCAATAAGCTGCGAACGTTCTGGTAGTGTAGGGAAAATGAATTGTTAAGTTTTTTGGAACGTTGGTTGAAGGAATCTGTGGCCCGTGGACCTGAGGATTAGGCGTGTTTACATACTCGTGAACAATAATATGTTTAGGCCATATAGAAACATCGAGAGCCTTATTAAGATGTTCCTCAGGAAGTCCAATTTTAAACGAAGATATTTCATGTCTGTTTAAACTTGAACTTCAAGACGGTTAGTTCGGCTCGAGAAACATTCAGTTTGCTGCTTAGGTAGTTTTTGACGTCATCTTCAGAAGCACCAGGGTTAAGGCGAGAGACAAAAAGTGAGAACGCTATAGTCGAGTGCCTCGACTATTAGATACCCGTTACTCAGTTCAAATTATAAATTTGAATTCGGCGATCTCTTAGAGCTGGCAGCTTTACAGCACGAGCATCAGCACCAGCGCTGTTTTAGCGCAGGCAGCTTTTGTCCTGCACCAGCAGCTGTGTTTATGTTTATGTTTTTGAGTGCAATGCTTAAATACATACACACATACGGCATTGTTTCACTCAGACCTCCAATTTGGCTAACTTGATTTGATTTGCATAGTTCTTGGGATATAGTTCGGTATTGACAAATGAAAACCATCGCACATTCATTTAATAGAAATCCTTATCGAGAATTAACGTTGACTAGGTTGAGCACCTTGGCCAGCTGTTCCAAAGTCATCCGTTAGATGGCGCTACCACGGGCCATGAAAGGCGGAAATGTAAACGCTAGCCAGGCTTACGCGTTTAATGGGTTTTTGGGCGTTAGAGTGGGAGTGGCAAACTTTTATTAGGCCAATCGATAGGTATTGACGTTTCTACGCTAACTAGTCTCTCAGTTTTAAAGATATACAATTGAAACTTTGTATAATAAGTCGGGTCGGCCGGAAACCGGCCGACTATATCCTATAGCTGCCATATAACTGAACGATCGGAAATGCCATAACTTTGGTGATTGTAACGTTAGGAAGATGGGATTGTCTTTGCGTTTTATTTTTGTCCAATCAATCCGACCTACCAAATTTCATAAGGAACGGCCGACTATATCCTATAGCTGCCATATAACTGATTGATCGGATATGCCATAACTTTGGAGTTTGTAAAGTTAGGAAGTTGGGATTTTCTATGGGTTTTATTTTTGGCTTTGGTGTTTCTTAAGTTAGAAAGATGGGACTGGCTATATCGTATAGCTGCTATATACCTGAACGATCAGAAACGAGATAACTTTGGTGTGTTCTTCAGTCTTAACTTTTAGAATTGTTATTGAGCACTGGTACATATAATAAAATTTTTACTTACTCATAGAATATGTCATAGAATGTGGCTATCATAGCTACCATCATCAATAAATCAATAAAATCAATCAATAAAATTCAACCCCCTCGAATTTTTCCTTAATGGATCTTGAGAATATTTTGAGAAATAGATTTTTTAAATATTATTTTCCATTTTGAATCTGTCGTCGATTTATTATTATACCCTTGCAGAGGGTATTATAATTTTGATCAAAAGTGTGCAACGCAGTGAAGGAGACATCTCCGACCCTATATATATTCTTGATCAGGATCACCTCCTGAGTTGATATAAGCATGTCCGTCTGTCCGTCTGTCTGTTTCTACGCGAACTAGTCTCTCAGTTTTAAAGATATCGAATTGAAACTTTGCACACACCCTTCTTTCCTTTGCACGCAGTATATAAGTCGGAACGGCCGGGATCGGCCGACTATATCATATAGCTGCCATATAACTGAACGATAGGAAATGCCATAACTCTGGTGTTTGTGAAGTTAGGAAGTTGGGATTTTCTATGGCTTTTTTAGGTTGAAAATGCCATAACTTTGGTGTTTTTAAAGTTAGGAAGTTGGGATTTTTATGAGTATTTAGAATGCATTATATGAATAATTTTGGAGAATATTATTTACAGAATATTCTTATTTTTATGAGTATTTAGAATACATTATATAAATAATTTTGGAGAATATTATTTACAGAATATTCTGCAAGGGTATATCAACTTCGGCTCCGCCCGAAGTTAGCTTGTCTTTCTTGTTTATAGTTATTTTTGGTGGCTTCCATTTTTTTTTCTCACGTACACATGCGCCGCAAGCTACTGTGTATGTACTTTTGCCATCACAGAAATCACGTCGATCTCATATCAACATTTCAGGCGGTAACAACCCAAATGATATCCAAAAATCTATCCCAAGATACAGAACTTGGCTAAGGGATAGAATGATGTGCAAATCGAGCTGTCTGACTTCTTAATTATACATCACTGCAGTCCATAATCTACCTATTACCTCTTACCTCGTTTTAATTTCATTTTACTTTTAATCACTTGCTGGGCTAAATTTCCTCCTATCACACTTATAGCAGCGAATGTATCTAACAATCCTAACTTGCGCATAAGGCCGCTTATCTTGTTGGTTATATCGGATTGCATCAATGCAAGCTCTGTCTGCTTTCCAAAAATTTCTCATCCTTTTTGCTTTTTGGGATTGTGAACGTTGTGTTAGTCGTTTAGTTGGCATATAAATAGGTTATACATTTAATAATGTCGGCCGGAAACGTGGTTGGATAGACATACAATGGCGAAAAGGTGCCCCTTTCGGATACACCCACGGCCTTACATCTTGCGAGAATGCTTCCCTAAGTCTGCATGTCTCCCGGATGCTGTCTACCGTTTCTATAGTCACATTTAATATTTCGTGATGGGATTCAGGCCTTAAATTCCTTTTTAAAATGTCCACAGTAGTCCAGTGGGGACTCTAGGGTATCCATTACCTGGACAATAGAGTCATATAATGAATCAAAATTGCATTCGCAATGCCTGACATAAAGCACCCCAGTGAACCTGCCTTTTTGCTTTGTGGAACCTCCAGAAAAATTCACGGGTCTTGCCATCGAAAAGAATGTTAGGTTGTTGCATACCAATTCGAATATACTCTCCAAAGTATGGTAAGTTAGTGATTGAACTCTATAAATAAAGTTGTCAACACTTGTTCCGTCCGCACTGCCATTAAATTTTAATTTCCACAGGGATCTGGAGTCGGATCCCTGTTTACGTGACTTTCTGCTAACGGACCGAGATGTGCAGCTACATTGGACTGAATTGATTGAGCCATCAGCTGTGACGGTTCGTCGTTGTCTGGTGGCTCAGGGATGGCCAGGATTCGTCACAAGAATTTGTTTGTGTCAGGCGTGGTTGCTGAAAGAGAGTTCCGACCCAGCCCAGAGTAGAAGTCGTGGGGAAATTACTTAGTAATTGAATTAGAACTAGGTTTTATTTTAGTAAGTATCTTGACAATTTATTAACAACTAGCGAATTCACCGGTTTGGCGGGATGCCGCCCTTGCAGCCTTCTCTTCCTTCTTACGCTTAGAATACCTGGTCTCGGGAGCCGTCCAGCTGCTCGATAGGACCAGCACGGGTTGGGTTACCTGAAATGAGAATAGGGTGCCTGGGACCCTGAAGTCAGCCACGAGCGAGAGAGATCGATTCAGTGCTTGGGGACCCGAAAGTCAACCGCAAGAGAGAGTGTTTGCTTGGGGACCCGGAGGTCAGCCACAAGAGAGAGAATTTGTTGCTCGGGGACCCTGAAGTCAGCCACAAGAGAGAGAATTTGTTGCTCGGGGACCCTGAAGTCAGCCACAAGAGAGAGAATTTGTTGCTCGGGGACCCTGAAGTAAGCCACAAGAGAGAGAGAATTGGTTGCTTGGGGACCCTGAAGTCAGCCACAAGAGAGAGAATTTGTTGCTTGGGGACCCTGAAGTCAGCCACAAGAGAGAGAAGTTGGTGCTTGGGGACCCTGAAGTCAGCCACAAGAGAGAGAGAATTGGTTGCTTGGGGACCCTGAAGTCAGCCACAAGAGAGATAAGTTGGTGCTTGGGGACCCTGAAGTCAGCCACAAGAGAGAGAGAGAATTGCTTGGGGACCCTGAAGTCAGCCACAAGAGAGAGAGAGAGAAATGCTTGGGGACCCTTAAGTCAGCCACAAGAGAGAGAGAAGTGCTTGGGGACCCTGAAGTCAGCCACAAGAGAGAGAGAGATCAGCCGGTGAACCGTGCCGTAAGGAGGTGTGATCCTAAAATCAGACGTCTCCTAGGGATACCTCCAGGAGGAGGGACTACTACTAAGCTTAATGAGCTAACTACTATGTATAAGCGGACTTGGATCGAATGATCCAGTCCACCAAAAAGTGACTTCGCTGCTTACCACCACTGGGGAGTTGCTTCTGCACCCTTAGACGGTTGGCTGCTAAGTGCCATTCCATGGCCCGTGGCCCGTCTTATATAGGGCTCGGCGAGATTTAGTGTGCCCGTCGTCTGTGGGATTTGCCGGGCTAAGTGTGACCATCTCTCTCCGTCTAGTGTGCCCCTATATGCGCGATCGTTGGCGCGCGCGCGTTCTCGGTTTGAATTTGAAATTAAATAATTCATTTAATTCATTAATACTTTTTTTAATTCATGCGCTTATTCTATTTTATTGTGCGCGCAGCGTCACACTCCCCCCCCGTCATGGATTCGAGTGGTGTCGTAAAACTGTTACGTAGTTTCCCCTATTTACAATTACTCTCCAAATCTTCTCTCCATCTTTCACCAGCCAGCGCTGCTGTTTTCCGGGTTTCTTCCCTACCAGCTTCTCCTTAATGTAGTTTTTTATGTGTTGATAGTGCATCGTGTTCGTTCTGTATTGTATTTGTTTCTACGTACTGTTTGATGTTTCCGATGTATACTCTCTTTGTTTTTCTGGTGTTCTGGTCTCTCACTGTCATGATCACTGGGGACACGAAATTGGTTACCTTCCAGGGGCCGTCGTACTTTGGTGCTAGTTTGGCGTTAAATTTTTCTGCCGCTTTTGACAGATAGTGCGTCTTGCACCATACCAAGTCCCCGACATCTGGTTTCCAGTCCCTTTTCCGTAGATTGTAGTGATGTTTTTGTTGTTCCGCGGCTTCTTCAGTATACTGCGTTGCCTCTTTTCGTACACCTTTTAACCTGTTCCATCTTTGTTCTATACTTTCCTCCTGTAACCCCGATCCTTTTGTTACTCTGTCGAACATCGTGTTTGGTAATCTTAACTCTTTGCCGAATACTAGCTGTGCAGGGCTATATTTTGTAGATTCCGATACACTACTATTGTATGCTAACTGTTTGGATTGTATATTGTCAACACGAGAACTTGCAGTGTAACTGACATCACACTGTAAGCTCTCTAGTTACAGACATTCTTTTTTGCCTTTATTCGTAGTCTTGTTCGAAAGATCGAACCAGATCACAGTTAATTTGTTCATATGTATACGAGGTGTGTTCAAAAAGTAAGGTGACTTTTCAAATTTCGCGGGCAACATATTTTCGATTATCGATTTTTTTGTTTTGTTATATTGGTACACTCTTCCCTAACATCTGTACCAAGTTTCAATGGAACATCCTCTTTTGTTTGGTTGTGAGAGGCGTAAAGTTACAAGTTATTTTGCGAGCTCGGCGATTTTTTGCTATCGAAAAATATGGATCAAAGGATTTGCATCAAATTTTGTGTAAAAAATAAAATTAAGTGCTCTGAAACACTTGAAATGTTGACAGTGGCATACGGTGAAACTGTTCTGAGTAAAAAAAATGTGTACAAGTGGTACAAACTCTTCCAAGATGGCCGGGAAGATGCCAATGACCAGCCTCGCTCTGGACGCCCAAGCACGTCAACAACTGATGAAAACGTTCAAGCAGTGACGAAAATTGTTTTGGAAAATCGTCGAATCACTATCAGAGAAGTTGCTGAAGATGTCGGTATATCGCTTGGCTCGTGCCATGAAATTTTTTCAAACGTTTTGGGTATGAGTCGTGTGTCAGCGAAGTTTGTTCCGAAATTGCTGAATTTTGACCAAAAGAACCGTCGCATGAGCATCGCTCAAGAGCTGTTGAATGACGTCAACGACGACCCAGATTTACTCAAAAGGGTCATAACTGGTGACGAATCATGGGTATATGGTTATGATATCGAAACCAAAGCCCAATCGTCCCAATGGAAGAGCCCAGGCGAGCCAAGACCGAAAAAAGCACGCCAAGTTCGATCAAATGTCAAAGTTTTGATCACTGTTTTCTTCGATTACCATGGCGTGGTGCATCAGGAGTTCTTACTATATGGTCGTACGGTCAATAAACAGTATTATCTGGAAGTTATGCGCCGTTTGCGAGAAGCAATACGAAAGAAACGTCCAGAATTGTGGAAAAACAATTCATGGCTTTTGCATCACGATAATGCCCCTGCTCACTCATCTTTGCTTGTGAGAGATTTTTTGGCCAAAAACAACACCACAATAATGCCTCAGCCACCATATTCACCGGATTTGGCCCCATGTGACTTTTTCTTGTTCCCAAAACTGAAGAGACCTATGAAAGGACGGAGATTTGCAACGATTGAAGAGATAAAGACTGCATCGCTGCAAGAGCTCAAGGCTATACCGAAAAGTGCTTATGGGAAGTGCTTTGAGGATTGGAAAAACCGTTGGCATAAGTGTATTGTATCTGAGGGGGATTACTTTGAAGGGGACAACATAAATATTGATAAATAAATTAATAGTTTTTCTTGAAAATACAAAGTCACCTTACTTTTTGAACACACCTCGTATACATAATTTGGAGAGCTGCAGCTTCGGTGAAAACGAAGCACGCTCTTATTTTTTACGTTTCCTTACATAACCAAATTAAATCAAACGCACATTTTTGGAACCTCTCGACTTCTTATTTGGGACCTTGGGAAACAGACCGCCACTCCGAGGAACTTCCAACGCCGCCACAGGTGGACAATCACTCTGTGCGCCGCATCATATTTTGCTGAAGATTGGGGCTCCGTCGATACGCAGCCACAGCCAACACATTTTGGTGCCGAAACCCGGGAAGACTTCTCTTGGACTGAGTGGATTATCTGTGGGTCACTACTTGGACTACGCTGGAGCGTGAAGAGGTTATTGTTGAAGGTTAGTGCACTGTGTTTTGTTGTGAGATAGAGGGTCAAGGTCATGGCTGAGACATTTGAGGAATTAATTGCGGAGCAATCAGCTTTGATTGATTCGGTACGCCGCATTTTAGGGAACTTTCGGAAAGCTGGCACTAATAATTCGGAAGCGCATATGGAGACTAGATTAGAATCTCTGGCCAATATTCGCATGGAGTTCCGAGAGAACCATCGAAAATTGGTGCGTGCGGATGACGAATTGATTCGGAACGATTATATGGAGGCAGATCTTGAAGGAAAGTTCCAAGAAGCGTATATTGATAGTGTGGCGCAGATTAGAACTGACCTAAATGAGACTAAGGATCGACTTTTGGCATCAACAGGAATTAACAATCTTAATTTTCAGGATGGGCATCGCAACGCGCCACCGTCAGGGTTTATAGCACCAGACCAAACCACGATCGATGAGGTTAAACTTCCAACGGTTAAATTGCCTATATTTAGCGGTGAATTTGTAGATTGGCCGGCATTTAAGGAAATATTTGAAGCGCGAGTTCATAATAGCCCTAGACTCACTGATCTACATCGATTCCATTACCTCAAAGATTCTTTGTCAGGGGAAGCAATCAAAGATATCCAACATCTAACACTGATCGGAACAAATTATCATGTAGCTTGGCAAATGTTATTAAACTTATATGATAATAAGCGTGTTCTCTTTCAACATTATATGCAGGTATTAGAACAACAGCCAATGGTACAGAGCGATGACCCTGTTTCGCTTAAAGGGTTTTTACAAACTTGTCGTTCTTGTATTAAATCATTGGAAAAGGTTGGTGTTAACCTTTTCGATCAAAGTCATGTCATAGTTTACATGGTGACAAAGAAACTACCTGCGGAGCTGCGTTTGGACTGGGAAAAATCCCTGGCTACTTCGCAGGAGTTACCAACATTCGAAGAATTATCCGCGCATCTCGATGGACAATACAGGACTATGCTTACGTCCGCCAGGGGCGAGAGGACAATATTGTCTAACAAGGATCGAAAGGGAGCATCGGGATCATCTGAGAAGCGCCGAGATGTGAAATCTTCCGTTGTCGCCCGATCGGAGCAGAAATGTGCCATATGTTGCAAGAACGGTCATTCCGTCCAAGATTGCAAGGTTTTCGAAAGCATGCATCTAACAGCACGGAGGGAAGCTGTTATGAAGCAACGTTTGTGCTTCAACTGTTTGGGGAATAACCATAACTCACGAAGGTGCAAACTTAAAAACAATTGTTCGATATGCGCAGATCGGCATCACACGCTCATACATTTGGATCGGGTTCGGCTAACTAAAGAGCCAAATGATCAGGTTCAACAAGTTACTTCCAACGCAATTAGCGGGACTTCAAATACTACTGGGACTAGTTATGAAGTGCTATTGCCAACAGCGTTAGTTCTGATCCATTCAGCAGAAGGGTTTACACTACAGTTCCGAGCATTTCTGGACCAAGGATCGCAAGCTTCGTTTGTATCGGAAAACGTAGTTCAGAAGTTGGGACTAACTCGTCAAAAGGCATACATTAAGGTTAATGGACTGGCCAACGCCCAAGTTACCGAAGCGTCTTCTTCCGTTCTTTTATGTTTTGGATCAAGGTTTGAGCCACAGGCAAGGTATAGTGTGACTGCGTATGTGTTACCAAAGGTGAGTAAGCGCATGCCAAATCGTCGCTTATCTGTGGAAAAATGGTCTCAATTTGAACAGCTTTGCCTGGCTGATCCTAATTATTTTGTTCCACAAGATGTGGACATATTGTTGGAGAGTGATATCTATGATGAATTGATGCTGAGTGAAATACATCGTGGACCGGATGGCTGGCCTATTGCTCAAAGCACACGAATTGGATTTATTATATCAGGAAAAGTTAAGGAACCAATCACAAGGGTCTCGGTGCATACGGTGACCATAATCAAGGACGAATCATCTGCGGAATTAGAAGGATTACTTCGCAGATTCTGGGAATTTGAACAGTTGGATGAGGCAGCAGAAGTTTTGTCGAAGGAAGATTTGTGGTGTGAGGAACATTTTGTTAATACACATGTGCGGTTACCTTCAGGGAAATATCAAGTGCGGTTGCCATTTCTATCCACTTTGGATCCCCAGTTAGTAATTGGATCGTCGCGTCAAGGTGCTTTGAAACGGTTGTGCCATTTGGACAAGCGTTTACGCAACGATGCCAACCTGAAGGAGGTGTACTCCAAAACCATAAAGGAATACTTGGAGTTGGGCCAAATGGAAAAGGTTGTTACACAAGCTGGGCAAACGGAAGAAACAGGCTACCCGGGGGGAGCCACACATTGTTATTTACCTCACCACCCAGTAATCAAGGAATCGTCAACGACTACCAAGGTGCGCGTCGTCTTTGACGGATCGATGAAGACGAGCAATGGGAAATCTTTGAATGAAATCTTAGCAGTAGGGCCCAAATTGCACATGGAGCTTCCAGCAATACTGATCAACTGGAGAGTAATAAGATTTGCATTCCTTGCGGACGTGGAAAAAATGTATAGATGTATTAATATACATAAGAAGGATGCTCAATTTCAAAGAATTTTGTGGAAAACGGACAACACTGTCGTAGAGGAATATGCCTGCGGCACGGTCATGTTTGGCACGAGCTGTGCTCCGTATCTGGCCATTAGAGTTATGCAGCAGTTAGCCGAAGATGAAGAGCATAACTACCCGCTGGCAGCCAATGTACTTAAACGTCAGATGTATGTGGACGACGTTTTATCTGGAGCAAATAGTATTTCCGATGCAAAGAAACTGCAAGCTCAAGTTAGAGGAATGATGAGAAGCGGATCTTTTGAGTTGCGAAAATGGGCCAGCAACTGTTCTCAACTGTTGGAAGGAATACCTCTAGAACATCGGGAAACCAAAGAGCCTCTAAACTTTCAAGGTGACGAGACGATTAGAGCGTTAGGATTATATTGGAAACCCAATGAAGATGAGTTTCGATTTCAAATTAATTTTGATCTCCCGGCATGTACACCAACGAAGAGAAAGATGCTTTCGACGATTGCGAGGTTATTCGACCCAATGGGATGGTTGAGCCCAATTACCGTTGTTGGAAAGCGAATGGTGCAAGCCCTGTGGAAGACAAAACTTAGTTGGGACGACCAAAACTTCAAAAGGAATGGCAGAAATTCATTCAAGACCTACCAAACTTGTCTAAGATTCATATACCGCGCTACATTGCGTGGGGAATGTCAAAGGGAACTCCACAGCTACACCTGTTCTGCGACGCGTCAGGATACGCGTACGGTGCGGCGGCTTACTTACGAATTCCGATAGGAGAGAACGCCTTTCATGCGGAACTAATTTTAGCGAAATGCAAGGTAGCGCCTATCAAGCCGCAGCTTACAATTCCAAGAGCGGAATTGTGTGCAGCAGTCATTGCTGCGAAAATATTTAAGTATTTAAAGGATCACTTAACCATTCATATTGATTTTGCAGAGACTGTCTTTTGGTCAGATTCGATGATCGTTTTGAGCTGGATCCAAGGAGGTGCTGCGAGGTGGAAGGTTGTTGCCAACCGCATAAGCAAAATTTTGGAGCTATGCGATGGGAAACAATGGCGACATATAGCATCTGAGGATAATCCTGCCGATCTTCTAAGTCGTGGTATCAGTGTTACTAAATTAGCATCGTGCCAATTATGGTGGAATGGACCGCCGTGGCTGAGATTTAAAGATTGTGAGTGGCCATCGACAAAACTAGATTCTGGAACCGATATGCGAGTCACCAGCGAGCAGAAGCAGATGCACTGCAACGCTATTTCTGTGGAGAAAGAGAACGGATCCGATATATTAGAAAGGTTTTCATCGTACACATTTCTCATTCGCATGCTGGCCTATATTCATAGATTTATAAGGAATTGCAAGATATCGAAATCTGCTCGAATAGTAGATTCTCTCACGGTAAGCGAACTTTCTGAAGGGTTTTTGTATGCGGTTCGTATGTGCCAAATGGAAGGCTTTGCAGGCGATTGGAAACTATTATCAGAAGGGAAAATGTTACATAAGCAAAGTCCGCTATTACCACTCAATCCGTATTTTGATGAATCGGAAAAAATCATTCGACTTGGAGGACGCTTGAGGGACGCACTGCTGCCGATGGCGGAAAAACACCCATACATTCTACCTTATCAGCATTCATTTACAAGCTTGGTCATTCGTTATAGCCATGTCAGTACCTTACATGGAGGTGCGGCCCTTACACTCAATCATATCAGGAAAAAATGTTGGATCATCAACGGACGTAACGCCGTACGAAGAGAAATCCATAAATGTATTGTTTGCTCTAAATTTAACCCTAGTATTGCAAGCCAAAAGATGGGTAATCTTCCACCGGCCAGGATTCGGCCACAGAAGGCTTTTACGTCAGTTGGGATTGACTACGCAGGACCGTTCAACATTTCGCCATCTAAAGGAAGAGGAAGGACTTCGGTTAGAGGCTATATCGCTGTTTTTGTATGTCTTGTAACAAAAGCTATCCACCTAGAACCAGTGGGGGATTTGACATCGGACGCATTCCTTGGAGCACTTCACCGATTCATCGGCCGACGTGGAAAATGTGTTCATATTTATAGCGACTGTGGCACAAATTTCGTCGGGTCAAATCGGAAGCTGCAGGCAGACAAGTTGGCATACAAGTTGTACATCGAAAAAACGATTCTAGGTAAACTCACAGATGACGGGATTACGTGGCATTTTAACCCTCCCTCAGCTCCACATTTTGGAGGTCTATGGGAGGCGGGTGTTAAGTCAATGAAACACCACTTAAAAAGGACAGTTGGTGATCGTACGCTTACATACGAGGAATTGGCCACTGTATTAGCTCAAATTGAAGCGTGCTTAAACTCTCGTCCGTTGTGCCCGCTAAGCAATGACCCGGAAGACTTGATGGTCCTAACTCCAGGCCATTTCTTAGTTGGGGATGCTCTACTCGCTATGCCAACAGAGCAGGCCGACAAACTAAGTGTCACCGAGAGATGGAGGAACTGTCTGCACCTGGTTCAGCAATTTTGGAAGCGTTGGTCCTCGGATTATCTATCACGCTTGCAGCGGAGACCGAAATGGTTGGAAAATAGGCGTAACTTGCAGGCTGGAGATCTAGTACTCATTAAAGATGAACGTTTGCCGTCTAATCTATGGGCTCTTGGTCGAATTACTGAAACTCATTGCGGCCAAGACGGTTTGGTTCGAGTGGTTAAACTCCAGTCTCAGAGTGGTATTATTAAACGGCCAGTAGCAAAATTGTGCCCATTACCCATACAAGATAATTGGATAAATCGTGATCTTGACCCTCCACAACAATTCTAAGTTGCATTATCTTTTTAGCGTCCAACCTACCGAAGACGTTGAAGAAGGAGTTAATAATATTCTTATAATATCATTAGGGGGGAGAATGTTTGGATTGTATATTGTCAACACGAGAACTTGCAGTGTAACTGACGTCACACTGTAAGCTCTCTAGTTACAGACATTCTTTTTTGCCTTTATTCGTAGTCTTGTTCGAAAGATCGAACCAGATCACAGTTAATTTGTTCATATGTATGTACATAATTTGGAGAGCTGCAGCTTCGGTGAAAACGAAATGTAAAACCGACAATTATTCTTATTCTGCGAGCGACAGTCAATCTATTCAGAAGCACCCTCTGTGCTCTTATTTTTTACGTTTCCTTACATAACCAAATTATATCAAACGCACATTTTTGGAACCTCTCGACTTCTTATTTGGGACCTTGGGAAACAGACCGCCACTCCGAGGAACTTCCAACGCCGCCACAGGTGGACAATCACTCTGTGCGCCGCATCATATTTTGCTGAAGATTGGGGCTCCGTCGGTACGCAGCCACAGCCAACACACTAACATAAGCTCTGGTAAATGTTCGTCCCACGTGGTCTGATCTTCTCCTGTTAACTGTGCGATCATCGTTTTAACTGTTCGATTTGTTCGCTCGGTAGGGTTCTCCTGGGGCGTGTACGTTGCCGTCAACTGTTGCCGTATTCCCCATTTTTCCATGGCCTTTCTTGTTTTTCCTCCTGTGAACTGGACCCCATTGTCCGAGATCAGAGTTTTTGGTGATCCAACTCTCGCAATTACCCTTTCTCTAAAGACTCGTAGGAATGCGTCCGCTGTAGCCTGTCTGTTTGCTGCAAGTTCTACCCACTTCGAGAATTTGTCCACGATTACCAATAGTGTGGTGTTCCCGTGCTTTGATCTGGGTAGAGGTCCCACGAAATCCACACATATGGTTTCCCACGGTGCTTCTGCCACTTTTGTCAGCATCTTCCCAGCTTTTTTCTGTTGCGATACCTTGTATTTTTGGCAACACTCGTATTTCTGAATGTATTTTCTTACGTCCTTGTTCATTCGTGGCCAGAAATATCGGTTCTTTACCCTCCTCAGTGTCTTGAACATGCCTAGGTGTCCTGCTTCTGCTGTACTGTGGTTTTCCGTTAACACCTGTTGAATTTCATCTTCAGTTATGCTACCTAGTTTATATAGTCTGCCTGCCTCTATTTTGAATTCCGTGTTTTTTGGGTCTCGTTCCAGTTCCTTGTATTTTTCCTCAATCCATGTCTCCGTGTACCGTATTGTTTTTAACTCGTTCTGTGGTGCTCTGGATAAGGCGTCTGTTACCTCATTCCATTTTCCCTTTCTGTACTGGACTTCAAATTGGAATGGTTGTAGGCCTAGCGCCCATCTGGCTACTCTTCCCGACGGGCTTTCTATTGAGTTTAGCCACTTCAAAGCCATGTGGTCTGTTATCACTATGAACCGATAGCCTTCGAGGTACATCTTATACTTGTTGATGCCCCAATATATTGCTAAGCATTCTTTTTCAGTTGCGCTGTAATTTTTCTCTACTTTACTCAACCTCCTGCTGGCAAACGCTATCACATGCTCCCCGTCCTCTCCGTCCTGCGTTAAGACCGCGCCTACGCCTAAGTTACTGGCATCCGTTTTGCAGTTTAAATTGCATTGTGAAATCGGGGCATGCCAGTACTGGTGCCTTTGTTAGGCTCGTTTTCAGTTGGTCAAACGATTCCTGTTGTTCCTTGGTCCATTCAAATTTTTGTCCTTTCCTGATTAAACCTTGCAACGCCCCTGCCTGTTCGGTGAAATTTGGTATGAGCCGTCGGTACCATGACGCCATTCCTAAAAAGCTGTGTACTTCCTTTGTGGATCTCGGTGCTGGTAAGTCTCGAATTGCCGCTACTTTTTCCGGGTCTGTCCGTATGCCCCGATCGCTTATGACGTGTCCCAGGTACTTTAGCTCCTTTTGGAAGAAGTGGCATTTGTCTGGATTAATCCGCAGGTTCGTGTTCTGTAGTCTCCTGAATACCTCTGTTAGCTTCTCCAGATGTTGCTCCGAAGATGCTTCGGCCAATAACCACTATGTCGTCCAGATATGCACATGCAAACGGTTCCATTTCTGGCCCTATTATTGAGTCCAGTGCTCTTTGAAACGTTGCGGGAGCTGTGGTTAGCCCAAATGGCATAACTTTCCACTGGAACATTCCACGTCCGGGGACTGTGAATGCCGTGTATTGTCTACTATCCCTATCCATTGGGATCTGCCAGTATCCTGACTTGAGATCTATTGTACTTACGAACTTTGCCTTTCTTAACTGGTCCAATATGAAATTCATTCTTGGTACCGGATAGGCGTCTTTTTCTGTCTTGTCGTTCAGTAGTCGATAGTCAACACACCTTCTCCACTCGTTGTTCTTCTTTCTCACTAGCACTACTGGCGCGCTGTACGGGCTACGTGAGGGTTCTATGAGTCCCAGTGCCAACAACTCGTTCACCTGTTCATTGATGATTGCCTGCTGTTTCGGATTTCGAGGATAGTACCTCTGTTTAATCGGTTTATCATTCTTGAGGTAAATCTTATGCTTTGTTATATTACTTGTTCCCTGCATTGCTTCAAATACTTGCCTTTGTGTCTCCAGAAAGTTCTGCACTTCCTTTTCGGATGGTTCCCCTGTCGTGTCTTCTTGCTCTGTACTTGTCTCCGGTTGTTTTTCTTCGCCTCCGGGCTCTCTTATTTCCAGCTCTAAGTTTCCACACCTCAGCGTGCTATGTACCCCTGCCAAAAAGTCCATCCCTAGCAGTATTCCTCCTTCTACTTCTGTCAGTATCATAAACGACACACTGAACAATTTTCCTCCAAATTGGACTTCTGCTGTGAATTCTCCTATCGCCTTCTGCGTCGTTCCGTTGGCCATTGTTATCTCTGCACGGGCTCCACACCATTTGCCCTGGTGTTTCAGATCTTGATATCTGTTTCTGCTTATAGCGCTCCTGGACGCTCCTGTGTCCACGATTCCTTTTGCTGTCCTGTTTCCGACCCTTATCCGGGCTACTATTTGGAACCCGTCGCAACACAACTGTTCCCCTGCTGCTGGATCTTTTGTTGCCGCCTGAGCTGCCAGCTTCATCTGCTCAGGCCTCCTGCGTTTCCCGGCCCAGCCCTGCAGCACTCCGTGGTTCTCGTTCCGTTTTTTCCAGCAAAACAGCCTCGGTGGATTGTTGCACGTGCGTGCACCATGTCCGGTTCCTCCGCAGCGCATGCATATCTCTGGTCTTAGCTGCTGCACAGGTTGGATTGCCAGTGCCCGGTCCTCTGCCTCTATTCCTTCTACCTCCTCCGCTAGTTTGAGGAACTCTGTCAACAAGTTGAATCCTGCCCTCCTAGCGTACAGCTTTATCTTGCTCCTGCTGTTTTGTACACTCGGTCCAGTTTGGCCTCTTCTGAGAGTTTCGTGAATTGCATCAGTTTTCGTAGCCCCATTGCGTATTCTCTTACCGGCTCCGTTTCTCTCTGTTTCATCTGTGCAATCTGATTCTCCAACTGTTCCTCATACCTCGGCGGCAAAAAGTATTCTAGAAGTTCTGTTCTGAGCTGAGTCCATGTTACGATCCTGCTCGGCGTGGTGTTCCACCAATCACTTGCGATCCCCTCCAGGATGAATGGCATCGTCTGTATCAGCTGGTCCTTCCGTATTCCGTATCCGCCTGCCCACTGTTCCATTTTGCTTAGGAACTCCAGTGGGTTTGTTGTTCCTTGGTACAGGATGCCCCATCCGCGTACCCGTTCTATAACTTCTGTTTCCATTTTTATTTCTGTCTTTCCTTCCGTTTCGTCCCCTCGACTTGCTCCTTTGGTGTCCATTATCTCCTCCCTTTCCCTGGTTACCACGATCGCCGGAATTGTTTCCTTCGCCGGGCTTTTTTCTCTCCTATATTTTTCTGTCAGTTCTGCGAGTCTTTGTCTGACCGTTTCCGTATGATCCGTTCTTTTGGCGAACGCTGCCAGCAAACGTCTTAAGTCTTCACTTTTTTCTGCCGTTCCTAATCCGAACTCTTCCGTGTATTTCGTTAGTTCGCTCTTTGGTGCCAGATATACCCAGCTCGACATTACTCCGCTGGTGTCGGTTTACCTCTTGCAACCACTTTAACCTGCTCGGGCGCCACTGTGACGGTTCGTCGTTGTCGGGTGGCTCAGGGATGGCCAGGATTCGTCACAAGAATTTGTTTGTGTCAGGCGTGGTTGCTGAAAGAGAGTTCCGACCCAGCCCAGAGTAGAAGTCGTGGGGAAATTACTTAGTAATTGAATTAGAATTATGTTTTATTTTAGTAAGTATCTTGACAATTTATAAACAACTAGCGAATTCACCTGTTTGGCGGGATGCCGCCCTTGCAGCCTTCTCTTCCTTCTTACGCTTAGAATACCTGGTCTCGGGAGCCGTGCAGCTGCTCGATAGGACCAGCATGGGTTGGGTTACCTGAAATGAGAATAGGGTGCCTGGGGACCCTGAAGTCAGCCACGAGCGAGAGAGATCGATTCAGTGCTTGGGGACCCGAAAGTCAACCGCAAGAGAGAGTGTTTGCTTGGGGACCCGGAGGTCAGCCACAAGAGAGAGAATTTGTTGCTCGGGGACCCTGAAGTCAGCCACAAGAGAGAGAATTTGTTGCTCGGGGACCCTGAAGTCAGCCACAAGAGAGAGAATTTGTTGCTCGGGGACCCTGAAGTCAGCCACAAGAGAGAGAGAATTGGTTGCTTGGGGACCCTGAAGTCAGCCACAAGAGAGAGAATTTGTTGCTTGGGGACCCTGAAGTCAGCCACAAGAGAGAGAAGTTGGTGCTTGGGGACCCTGAAGTCAGCCACAAGAGAGAGAGAATTGGTTGCTTGGGGACCCTGAAGTCAGCCACAAGAGAGAGAGAATTGCTTGGAGACCCTGAAGTCAGCCACAAGAGAGAGAATTTGTTGCTTGGGGACCCTGAAGTCAGCCACAAGAGAGAGAAGTTGGTGCTTGGGGACCCTGAAGTCAGCCACAAGAGAGAGAGAATTGGTTGCTTGGGGACCCTGAAGTCAGCCACAAGAGAGAGAGAGAATTGCTTGGGGACCCTGAAGTCAGCCACAAGAGAGAGAGAAGTGCTTGGGGACCCTGAAGTCAGCCACAAGAGAGAGAGAGATCAGCCGGTGAACCGTGCCGTAAGGAGGTGTGATCCTAAAATCAGACGTCTCCTAGGGATACCTCCAGGAGGAGGGACTACTACTAAGCTTAATGAGCTAACTACTATGTATAAGCGGACTTGGATCGAATGATCCAGTCCACCAAAAAGTGATTTCGCTGCTTACCACCACTGGGAAGTTGCTTCTGCACCCTTAGACGGTTGGCTGCTAAGTGCCTTTCCATGGCCTGTGGCCCGTCTTATATAGGGCTCGGCGAGATTTAGTGTGCCCGTCGTCTGTGGGATTTGCCGGGCTAAGTGTGACCATCTCTCTCTCGGTCTAGTGTGCCCCTATATGCGCGATCGTTGGCGCGCGCGCGTTCTCGGTTTGAATTTGAAATTAAATAATTCATTTAATTCATTAATACTTTTTTTAATTCATGCGTTTATTCTATTTTATTGTGCGCGCAGCGTCACACAGCTCCGATAATTGTGTTAAAATATCATTTTGCATGGACCTAACTGTCTGAGCAACTATTGTCCCTATAGCTTCTGTTCTGAGCGAAGCCTCATTAATCGCTCCAGCTTCTTTGACTCGTTCCAGAAACCGATCCTTGCACTTCAAAGCACACCGTATTGTCGGACATGTTATTATCGCTTTCGAGTGAGCCGCTATACAGGACCTGTGGTCGAGTGCAGCACCCTAAGTCCCCAAAAAGGTACGCAAACAAGTTTCGTAAATCAAGTGGGATATTTGTTTATATTGTCGGCAATCCATCCAGGCATTTTCTTGGATCAGCGAGCCGCATTGACCACCTGTGGCTGCAGCAAGTGCATCGAGGGACGCGCCCAACAAACACCGAAAGATCGATGGATACCCACAGTGTCTACGGGAGCACCCCTTTTATGTCGTACTCGCAGTCACGCGGTCGCCCACCGCGTCCACGGGAGCACCGTCAGCGGACAACTAAGCACCAGCAGTTTTAAATCGAGATCTAAGGCCTAGAGTTCTCACAACGTTCATTTAATTTTAACGGGCAGAAAAGTCGCTCTTTTTGTAAACGCTTCAGCCGGCTCACCCTCTGTAGTTAGGAGCGGCAGCAATTAATTAGGCAACAAACAAGTGCAGCAGCTCGTTAGTTCGTGCAGAGTGAATATGTAGTCCCCCAGGATTCCCGATCAGTCGGCCCAAGTTCAACTTGGCCAAAACGCGAGTGTTAAGGCTCGATCAAGTGCAATAGAAAACAAGAGAGAACGCTATAGTCGAGTGCCTTGACTATTAGATACCCGTTACTCAGCTAAACAACTTAATATAAATATGCCTTCTGTGCCGGGCAATTGCAACTGTGTACAATGTAAATACATACAAATTAAATTTTGTGTTATTCGATTAATTAAAAAAATACAATTTTTTTTATTATATTTATTTGGTGATAAACCTTTTATTCTTAAACACTTTTAATTCAAGACACTTTTTACTTTCTAATTTTTTAACAACCGATCGCGGTCAGTGCTATTTTCAGCACTGCCGCTGTATTTCTAAATCTAATCCAATGAACCTCGGCCAGGAGCTTTTCTTTTTGAACTTTAGAACTTCAATTTATGTTTAGATTAAAAGCTTAGGATGAAACTGTGGCATCTCATTGTGAAATTCAATTATGCTGACCGATGCAATTTGGTGGGAACTTGAAACGCAAAAGGGCGCAATTGATTGGGATTCAAACGGAAGCTGATGTTTACTTTAATTTTAATTTGCGCTCAAGATGAAACTGTCGCATTTCATTGTGAAATTCAATTAGCAATTGATTGGGCTTCGAACAGAAGCTGATGTTTACTTTAATTTTGATTTGTTTAACTTAGTTGGGGAAACAAGATCGGACCTCAAAGCCAAAGGCAAAGACAAAGGCAAATGCAGAGTTTGAAAATATTGTTTATAAAAGCCATAAGTGGTCTGGTTTCACGGGTTGGATAACTCTCCCCCTTCTAAAATGGAGCGTCCCGATTCAATATGAAATTCATTTAATTGCTCTCTTAATTCTGTTATAAAATTTTCTTGGTTAATAGATTTTTCTGGTTCTGGCCGTTGTTTTTTGGTTACAAATAATATAGCATTTTTGTATTTTATAATAAGTAAAAAAATCAAATATATAATGATTAAAATTAATAATATAAAGGTAAGTGATATTTTAGTATTATTAATTTTAATAAATGGATTTAAAATGTTTATATTATCTAAAGAAAGTTCCGAGTTATTTGATAGTATATAATCGGATATTTCATAATTTTTGAAGTGATTTGTTAACAATATTGTTACCATTTATAAGAATGGCACCATCTTGTATGATGTCAATTTTTTTATTTTTTTCTCTTATTTTGTTACAAGTCGATTTCTCTCCATTTAATAATCGGGTGAAACAACTTTTTTCCTTAATTAAGGTGCAATAATTATTAAAAAGTTCGTTTTTAAAGTTAGACATTTCATAAAACATATTTGCGCATTTTGTGACTTCCGTGCTTAATACTAGTTTCCCATCTTTTTGAGATATCGCTCTAGCGTGATAAATTTCGCATCTATTTTTAATTATTGGGTATTTTATATAAATGATTAAAAGTTCTTTATGGAGTGCGATTTTAAAAACAGAGATGTCCATTAAATCAGCGATAATTACTGGTTTTTGTTCATGTTTTAATATTTCCATGATGTCATCATTGTTCAAAATTTTGGTATTAAAAACATCAATTTTTGCTAGTGTAATTGTGTCAATTAAATTTTGCAGATCAAATGTTAGTAATCGTAAACGATGTTTTCGCAGTGGTAAATCTTGATCAATAAAAACATTTTTAAAATCATCAGAAAGAGATTCAATTTCTTTGAACAATTTGGAATTGATAATAGATTGCTTATTATTATTTTCAATTAATTCATTGATTTTATTCTGAACTTTAATAAAATCATCATGATCCGGGGTTCCAGCTAACCATTTCCATACAGTGCCTAACTCGTTTATACCTCTTTTTGATCTAGTTGATATTAATTGTGATAAAATTAATTCGATTTCTTCTATGTCATATTTAATTTCCCATTGTGACCTTTTATTAGAATCCCTTTTTATATTATCTAATTCCAATTTTATTATTTCTTTATAAAAACTTAAGTTAGTTACGTGGAATAAATCGGCGTATGAATCGTACGTCAATACGTCTTTATTGTCCTTGAATAAAAGATACTCGTGACTTGTATAGTCAATTATTTCTGATTTTGTTAATAAAATAAGGTGTAATATGAGCACCTGATAAAACATTTTCTGCAAAAGGTAAAAAAAGTAATATATAAATATTTAGAATTTTATATTATCTTTGTGAATAATCCTATTTCTATTGTTGATTATTATTTTGTTAGGTAAATTTTCTTTAACTACTTGTTTTTTACATCTAGTTTTAAGTTTATTTCTTTCCCCGTGTTTCTTCTCATAAACTACCTGTCCTACATGATAATCTTTGTTTTTTCTGTTTTCATTATGTATTTCTAACATTTTTTCTTGTGTATTTTTTAAAATTTTAGGAATGTTATCGTGCTCTATTTTATTATATAGTACGTCAAAAGGTTTTTGGTTCGTTGTTGAATGAATGCTCTGATTATATTCTTGAGCGGCTCTTATTACTATTTCGGAATAGTCTGTTAAATTAAATTCTTCTTTTATGCATCGAGCTAATTCTGTTAATGTAGAATGTGCCCTTTCAACTTGTCCGTTTGAGGTACTGTGCCTCGGGTGTGCGTAATGTAAAGTTAAGCCGCACCTTTGTGCAAAAGATTTAAATTGGGCCGAGGTAAAGCTCGGTTCATTATCGGTCATTATTATTTTGGCTTGCGGAAATTGTTGAAGAAGTTCCATTACTTTATTTTCGATATTTAATTTATTTTGGATTTCTTTTACTACTAGAAATTTTGAGTAAGCGTCAATACAAGCTATGAAAGTAAGACTTTGCGCGTAATATATATCAATGTGTAAATTTTCGCCTTCTTTACTTGGGATTGGGGCTTCTCCAATTGGAATTTTAATTGGATGTCTGTTATATTTGTTTTTGTTGCAAATTTTACAATTTTTTATATATTTTTTTAATTTTGTAAGTAAGTTTGGCCAATAATACAATCTACTGATTTGTTTATAATTTTCGTCTAGTCCCCTGTGCGCTCTACAATGTGTTTCTTCGATTATAAGTGCTCTGTCTTCAGAATTTTCTACATCTTGGACAAATATTCTTGTATACAAAAATTTATTCATAAAATTATCTTTAAGTGGTTTTTGAATTCTATAAAAGTCCTCTAAAGTACAATGAATACCGACTGTTATATTAGGAGGAATATATTCCCTTAAGATTGATATCAAATTTTCGGGAGTGTCAAATTCTATTATATGTCTGGTATTTTCGAATATATTAACCGACTCATGTATTGTATACCTCCCCGTTGCTAATAGCAATTGTTGCTTAAACTGGTTTAAGGGTTTACGAGTTTCTTGTATAACATTCTCAAAACTACTCACTGCTGAATGCTGAGTGTTTTGATCTGAGACCGATTCGTTACTGTCAGTTAAGTTGTTGATTTGAATCCTTGATAAGGCGTCTGCAACTACATTAGTTGTACCTGGCTTATAAATGACTTTTGGAGTGAAACTTTCTATGAAGGAATACCAGCGTTTCATTTCGATATTAGGATTTTTATCAGAAATTGCGAAAGATAATGGTTGATGATCGGTTTGAATTTCAATTCCAATCACTCCGTATAAGTAATTTCTTAGATTTTTAAGGGCCCATACTATGGCTAAAAGTTCTTTCTTATTTGTTGCATAAACTTGTTCTGTTTTAGTCAAGGTTTTTGAAATAAAAGTAATTGGTTTACCTTCTTGGGATAATACTGCACCAATTGCTACGTCCGAAGCGTCGGTGGTCAGGGTAAATTTTTTATTATAGTCCGGTTGAACTAGTTCTACTTGAGCAATGAGATTTTCTTTCAGCTCGTTGAAAGCTTTAATAGCTGGGTCATCCAGCTGAATTAACATTTTTGTTGACATTCTTTTTGAAATTTTGCCATTATGACCTCCAAGATATTTGGTTAGAGGTTTCGCTATGAAGGCGTAATTTAAAACAAATTTTCTATAATAGCCCGTAAGGCCTAGGAAACTTCTTAGTTCCCGAATATTTTTTGGAAGCGGATACTTATTAATGGTGTCAATTTTTTCTGGGTCTGTCTTGATGACGTTATAAGATACGATGTACCCTAGAAAACTGGTTTCGCGTTTAAAGAATTTTGATTTTTCTAAAGAGATTTTCATGTTTGCCTTAATAATAAATTTATAATTTTGTTTAAGTCTTCATAATGTTGTTCAATCGAATTTGAGAATATTATTATGTCGTCCATGTAGACATGACATGTTTTCCCTATTTGTTCTCTAAGGATGTCGTCCATTGCTCTCTGTTAGTCCGAATGGCATTCTTAAAAATTCATATTTTCCATTATTTATTGAAAATGATGTTTTTTCGACATCAGATTCTTTTATTAATATCTGATGAAAACCTGATTCTAAATCTATTGTTGAAAAATATCTTGGTTTTCCCAAATTGGATAGAATTACTTATGGGTCTTGCATTGGGTACCTGTCAGGTATGGTACTTTCATTTAATTTTTTATAATCAATAACGAGTCTTAATTTACGGCTTCCGTCTTGATTTTCTCCTTTCTTTGGGACTACCAGAACTGGTGAATTGTAAGGGCTTCGGCTAGGCCTTATAATTTCTTCTGATAACATTCTACTGATTTCACTATTCACGAAGTCCGTGACAGATAAAGCATACGGATATTGTTTCCCATATATTGGCCTGTCATGAATAAGATTTATTTCCCCTTTTATGTCTGTTCTAAAAGGAATTTGCATATTAATCTTTGAATGCTCTTTTTCAATATAGTGAACTATTTTTTCCTTTAGTTCGTCTAATTGATTAGTACCTAAATTATTTATCTGTTGTTTGTCGGATAACTCAACGACGGCGGGCTTGAAATTTTTACATTTCAAACGATTTTTATTTATTTGATTTTTGACGGTATTTACTTCGTCGGTACTCTCAGGATTTTTAATTCCCAAGATATTTTTATTTTTATTGACGGATATTTCTACGTCGGCGTTCTTAGGATTTTTGATTCCCAAGATATTTTTATTTTTATTGACGTTATAAAATTTTCTTGGTTAATAGATTTTTCTGGTTCTGGCCGTTGTTTTTTGGTTACAAATAATATAGCATTTTTGTATTTTATAATAAGTAAAAAAATCAAATATATAATGATTAAAATTAATAATATAAAGGTAAGTGATATTTTAGTATTATTAATTTTAATAAATGGATTTAAAATGTTTATATTATCTAAAGAAAGTTCCGAGTTATTTGACTTGATTTGTTAACAATATTGTTACCATTTATAAGAATGGCACCATCTTGTATGATGTCAATTTTTTTATTTTTTTCTCTTATTTTGTTACAAGTTGATTTCTCTCCATTTAATAATCGGGTGAAACAACTTTTTTCCTTAATTAAGGTGCAATAATTATTAAAAAGTTCGTTTTTAAAGTTAGACATTTCATAAAACATATTTGCGCATTTTGCGACTTCATTGCTTAATACTAGTTTCCCATCTTTTTGAGATATCGCTCTAGCGTGATAAATTTCGCATCTATTTTTAATTATTGGGTATTTTATATAAATGATTAAAAGTTCTTTATGGAGTGCGATTTTAAAAACAGAGATGTCCATTAAATCAGCGATAATTACTGGTTTTTGTTCATGTTTTAATATTTCCATGATGTCATCATTGTTCAAAATTTTGGTATTAAAAACATCAATTTTTGCTAGTGTAATTGTGTCAATTAAATTTTGCAGATCAAATGTTAGTAATCGTAAACGATGTTTTCGCAGTGGTAAATCTTGATCAATAAAAACATTTTTAAAATCATCAGAAAGAGATTCAATTTCTTTGAACAATTTGGAATTGATAATAAATTGCTTATTATTATTTTCAATTAATTCATTGATTTTATTCTGAACTTTAATAAAATCATCATGATCCGGGGTTCCAGCTAACCATTTCCATACAGTGCCTAACTCGTTTATACCTCTTTTTGATCTAGTTGATATTAATTGTGATAAAATTAATTCGATTTCTTCTATGTCATATTTAATTTCCCATTGTGACCTTTTATTAGAATCCCTTTTTATATTATCTGATTCCAATTTTATTATTTCTTTATAAAAACTTAAGTTAGTTACGTGGAATAAATCGGCGTATGAATCGTACGTCAATACGTCTTTATTGTCCTTGAATAAAAGATACTCGTGACTTGTATAGTCAATTATTTCTGATTTTGTTAATAAAATAAGGTGTAATATGAGCACCTGATAAAACATTTTCTGCAAAAGGTAAAAAAAAGTAATATATAAATATTTAGAATTTTATATTATCTTTGTGAATAATCCTATTTCTATTGTTGATTATTATTTTCTTAGGTAAATTTTCTTTAACTACTTGTTTTTTATATCTAGTTTTAAGTTTATTTCTTTCCCCGTGTTTCTTCTCATAAACTACCTGTCCTACATGATAATCTTTGTTTTTTCTGTTTTCATTATGTATATCTAACATTTTTTCTTGTGTATTTTTTAAAATTTTAGGAATGTTATCGTGCTCTATTTTATTATATAGTACGTCAAAAGGTTTTTGGTTCGTTGTTGAATGAATGCTCTGATTATATTCTTGAGCGGCTCTTATTACTATTTCGGAATAGTCTGTTAAATTAAATTCTTCTTTTATGCATCGAGCTAATTCTGTTAATGTAGAATGTGCCCTTTCAACTTGTCCGTTTGAGGTACTGTGCCTCGGGTGTGCGTAATGTAAAGTTAAGCCGCACCTTTGTGCAAAAGATTTAAATTGGGCCGAGGTAAAGCTCGGTTCATTATCGGTCATTATTATTTTGGCTTGCGGAAATTGTTGAAGAAGTTCCATTACTTTATTTTCGATATTTAATTTATTTTGGATTTCTTTTACTACTAGAAATTTTGAGTAAGCGTCAATACAAGCTATGAAAGTAAGACTTTGCGCGTAATATATATCAATGTGTAAATTTTCGCCTTCTTTACTTGGGATTGGGGCTTCTCCAATTGGAATTTTAATTGGATGTCTGTTATATTTGTTTTTGTTGCAAATTTTACAATTTTTTATATATTTTTTTAATTTTGTAAGTAAGTTTGGCCAATAATACAATCTACTGATTTGTTTATAATTTTCGTCTAGTCCCCTGTGCGCTCTACAATGTGTTTCTTCGATTATAAGTGCTCTGTCTTCAGAATTTTCTACATCTTGGACAAATATTCTTGTATACAAAAATTTATTCATAAAATTATCTTTAAGTGGTTTTTGAATTCTATAAAAGTCCTCTAAAGTACAATGAATACCGACTGTTATATTAGGAGGAATATATTCCCTTAAGATTGATATCAAATTTTCGGGAGTGTCAAATTCTATTATATGTCTGGTATTTTCGAATATATTAACCGACTCATGTATTGTATACCTCCCCGTTGCTAATAGCAATTGTTGCTTAAACTGGTTTAAGGGTTTACGAGTTTCTTGTATAACATTCTCAAAACTACTCACTGCTGAATGCTGAGTGTTTTGATCTGAGACCGATTCGTTACTGTCAGTTAACTTGTTGATTTGAATCCTTGATAAGGCGTCTGCAACTACATTAGTTGTACCTGGCTTATAAATGACTTTTGGAGTGAAACTTTCTATGAAGGAATACCAGCGTTTCATTTCGATATTAGGATTTTTATCAGAAATTGCGAAAGATAATGGTTGATGATCGGTTTGAATTTCAATTCCAATCACTCCGTATAAGTAATTTCTTAGATTTTTAAGGGCCCATACTATGGCTAAAAGTTCTTTCTTATTTGTTGCATAAACTTGTTCTGTTCTAGTCAAGGTTTTTGAAATAAAAGTAATTGGTTTACCTTCTTGGGATAATACTGCACCAATTGCTACGTCCGAAGCGTCGGTGGTCAGGGTAAATTTTTTATTATAGTCCGGTTGAACTAGTTCTACTTGAGCAATGAGATTTTCTTTCAGCTCGTTGAAAGCTTTAATAGCTGGGTCATCCAGCTGAATTAACATTTTTGTTGACATTCTTTTTGAAATTTTGCCATTATGACCTCCAAGATATTTGGTTAGAGGTTTCGCTATGAAGGCGTAATTTAAAACAAATTTTCTATAATAGCCCGTAAGGCCTAGGAAACTTCTTAGTTCCCGAATATTTTTTGGAAGCAGATACTTATTAATGGTGTCAATTTTTTCTGGGTCTGTCTTGATGACGTTATAAGATACGATGTACCCTAGAAAACTGGTTTCGCGTTTAAAGAATTTTGATTTTTCTAAAGAGATTTTTATGTTTGCCTTAATAATAAATTTATAATTTTGTTTAAGTCTTCATAATGTTGTTCAATCGAATTTGAGAATATTATTATGTCGTCCATGTAGACATGACATGTTTTCCCTATTTGTTCTCTAAGGATGTCCTCCATTGCTCTCTGTTAGTCCGAATGGCATTCTTAAAAATTCGTATTTTCCATTATTTATTGAAAATGATGTTTTTTCGACATCAGATTCTTTTATTAATATCTGATGAAAACCTGATTCTAAATCTATTGTTGAAAAATATCTTGGTTTTCCCAAATTGGATAGAATTACTGATGGGTCTTGCATTGGGTACCTGTCAGGTATGGTACTTTCATTTAATTTTTTATAATCAATAACGAGTCTTAATTTACGGCTTCCGTCTTGATTTTCTCCTTTCTTTGGGACTACCAGAACTGGTGAATTGTAAGGGCTTCGGCTAGGCCTTATAATTTCTTCTGATAACATTCTACTGATTTCACTATTCACGAAGTCCGTGACAGATAAAGCATACGGATATTGTTTCCCATATATTGGCCTGTCATGAATAAGATTTATTTCCCCTTTTATGTCTGTTCTAAAAGGAATTTGCATATTAATCTTTGAATGCTCTTTTTCAATATAGTGAACTATTTATACCCGTTACTCGTAGAGTAAAAGGGTATATTGTATTCGTGCAAAAGTATGTAACAGGTAGAAGGAAGCGTTTCCGACCCTATAAAGTATATATATTCTTGATCAGGGTCACTAGCCGAGTCGATATAGCCATGTCCGTCTGTCCGTCTGTCTGTCTGTCCGTATGAACGCTGAGATCTCGGATACTATAAAAGCTAGAAGATTGGCATTTTGCATGCAGATTCTAGGAGTTCCTACGCAGCGCAAGTTTGTTTCAAAAAGGTGCCACGCCCCCTTTAACGCCCACAATCGCTTATATACGATTTTAAAAATTTAAATATTTCGGAAAAGTAAAAATGCAGTTTTATTGTGTTTATCAATACCTATCGAAATGTAGAAGAAATTTTTCAAATCGGACCATTCGTTAAAAAGTTATGCGTGATCAAAGTTTCTATCTCCATCTCCCTCGCACTCCTTTTACCTGAGTAACGGGTATCTGATAGTCGGGGCACCCGACTATAGCGTTCTCTTTTGTTTTTCCTTTAGTTCGTCTAATTGATTAGTACCTAAATTATTTATCTGTTGTTTGTCGGATAACTCAACGACGGCGGGCTTGAAATTTTTACATTTCAAACGATTTTTATTTATTTGATTTTTGACGGTATTTACTTCGTCGGTACTCTCAGGATTTTTAATTCCCAAGATATTTTTATTTTTATTGACTGATATTTCTACGTCGGCGTTCTCAGGATTTTTATTTCCCAAGATATTTTTATTTTTATTGACGGATATTTCTACGTCGGCGTTCTCAGGATTTTTGATTCCCAAGATATTTTTATTTTTATTGACGGATATTTCTACGTCGGCGTTCTCAGGATTTTTATTTCCCAAGATATTTTTATTTTTATGGACGGATATTTCTACGTCGGCGTTCTTAGGATTTTCGAATCCCAAACTTTTCTCACTATTTTCCACAAATAATGAATCTGTTTTTTCGCTACTTTTATCATCGAAATATTTTTTTATAATAAATTCTTTTAGCGGAAGAATATTATTTACTTCAATTAAACTTATTTCATTTTTTTCCTCATTATTATAATATTTTAACTTTTCTATTTTCCCTTATATTCCAAGACTCCCTTTTCTATATTTATTATAGCTCCAATTTTTCTTAATAAATTGAATCCAATTAGAAGGTCAGATTCTAATCCTTCGATTTCATAAAATAAATGTCTTGTTTCAAATATATTTATAATATGATAATATTTTATAATTGATTACTCATGAACTGTAGTTACCTTTTTGTATATTGATAACTCATTTTTATTTTCAAAAATTCCCTTTTTTATATAACCTGCAGTGGCTCCGTATCTATAAAAACCTTCAACTGCTTTTTTGTTTTCCTGTCTATCCTATTTAAATAAGGCATTCCCCTGTAGGGGTCTGGTCTAAAAAATGATCTTCATTAATATTATTTAATCTGGTTATTTTATTAGCTGGTTGATTTACTGTTCCATTTGGTTCTCTTTTTTAGCTTGAATTTGCTCTCTATTTTGATTTGTGTGATAATAATTATAACGATTATTATTTTGATAATAATTATTATTATATCTTCCTTGATTATTATTTGCCTGCCAATTATTATTTCTTCCTTGATTATTATTTCCCTGCCAATTATTATTCGGCTGCCGATTGTTATAAGGTTTATTCTGGAGTTGAATCGATGAATCAACATCCATTGGCTCGACGGCTTGTTGCTTTTGATTGTTATTTTGATTATTGTTTTGCCAAAAATTTCCCCTTTGTGGCCAATTATAATTTTGGTTATTACTAAAATTATTTCCTATTTTATTAGAATTATTATTTTGTCGTATTTGATTAAATCGTAAGTTGTTTCCCTGATATTTATTTTCATTTTTAAATCCATTAAACCTATTTGCAAATTGAGCACGGAAATTATTTGATTCTAATTCTTGGACCTTTGCCAAAGCATTGGGCAAATCTGGTGGATTTAATGAGAAAAGTGTGTCTGAGATAGATCCATTTAGTCCGGATATAAATATTCGTAGAGCATTGCTCCTTATTATTTTGTTTGTTTCCTTGGTAACTACGCTCTCCTTTCCGTATGTCATTATGGTTTTGTTTATTAATAAAGTCATTTTTTTATTGACTTCATTATAAAATTCTGTAACTGTCATTCGTCCCTGCCTGAGGATACTTAGTTCTGACTCGAGTATATGTATTGGTCGTTTATCGTTATATATAAAGTCCAATCTAGATAAGATTGCTTGAAAATTTAAAACGGTGCCATGATTGGTAAGAGCATCATGGGCAGCTCCCATAATTTTATTTCGTAAAATTGTTAAGGCAATAAAATATTGTTCGCTTTGAATTTTATAAAGACTCATTACAGTTTCTGCAGCTTCCCTCCATCCTACATATTGTGTTGGTTCCCCAGTGAATTTTGGTAAAGATTTTACCACTTCAAGTGTGGTATCGCATTTTATAGTTGGGTCAATTGCTTGAATTTTATAATCTTCCACAGTGTTTGCATCTGTGGCTAACCTTCCTTCTAAACCTTCTATTTTCCTGGTCACTTCATTCAACTGAACATTTATTAATCTATTTATTAATTCCACTGTTAAGCCTCCCGCTGTGGCTATACTACCTGCAGAAAAATTTGGTGCTGAACCTCCGGTTGCCATTTTTAAATTTAATTCACCAAAGCTATTTATTAAATCTTCCAGATTGTTTCTTTATTAATTATTAAATCTATGTTCGCGATTTAACTTACTATTTTTATCAATGTTTAATTTATTTTTTTAAATATTTTTTCTCAATTCCCTAATTTTAAATTATAACCCTTTTAAAATAAATAATTTGTTGTTATTATTGAAAATGAATTCCTCACGAAACTGTCCCGATGGGGTCTTCCTTCTATGATGTTGAGGGTATCTTCCTTCTTGGATTCAGCGAAGATTAATGGCGTGAGAATGGCCTTCCTTCCTTCTTTAATTTTATTGTTTCAGCGTGTTGTTTTTTTTGTTGTTGAAAGTTCTTGTTTGATAAAACAGTTTTTTTTTTTTTATATTTTAATGCGTTTTCGGTTTTTTTATTGTTTTTTTTTTTTTTTTTTTAATTTGTATTTTTGTGTTCTTGTATTGTTTTGTTTAAAATTTTGGTCCACCTTTATTTTAAATTCACCTTTAAATGGATTATTTCATTTATTAATTTCCATTTAATTTTTTTTTAACGATCACTGCCACTTGGTTGTGCCGTTTGGTGGATGTTTTAATTTTTCCACTAAAAATGAAGAGTTGTTGGCCGCGCGAGCTCCGTTTATATTTAACTTATATTTCATTAAATAAATTTTTTGGAAATTTTTTAGACGCGGCCCCACGTTAGGCGCCAATTAAATTTTGTGTTATTCGATGAATTAAAAAAATACAGTTTTTTTTATTATATTTATTTGGTGATAAACCTTTTATTCTTAAACACTTTTAATACAAGACACTTTTTACTTTCTAATTTTTTTACAACCGATCGCGGTCACGATGAAAATAGCACTGCCGCTTTATTTCTAAATCTAATCCAATGAACCTCGGCCAGGAGCTTTTCTTTTTGAACTTTAGAACTTCAATTTATGTTTAGATTAAAAGCTTAGGATGAAACTATTGCATCTCATTGTGAAATTCAATTATGCTGACCGATGCAATTTGGTGGGAACTTGAAACGCAAAAGGGCGCAATTGATTGGGATTCAAACGGAAGCTGATGCTTACTTTAATTTTAATTTGCGCTCAAGATGAAACTGTCGCATTTCATTGTGAAATTCAATTAGCAATTGATTGGGCTTCGAACAGAAGCTGATGTTTACTTTAATTTTGATTTGTTTAACTTAGTTGGGGAAACAAGATCGGACCTCAAAGCCAAAGGCAAAGACAAAGGCAAATGCAGAGTTTGAAAATATTGTTTATAAAAGCCATAAGTGGCCTGGTTTCACGGGTTGGATAACTTACATATGTATATGCTAACATACATACACACATACGCCATTGTTTGACTCAGAGTCTGAGTCTGAGTCTCAGACCTCCAATTTGGCTAACTTGATTTGATTTGCATAGTTCTTGGGATATAGTTCGGTATTGACAAATGAAGACCATCGCAATTTCCTTTAATAGAAGTTCTTATCGAGAATTAACGTTGACTCTGTTGAGCACCTTGGCCAGCTGTTCCAAAGTCATCCGTTAGATGGCTCTATTGGTACCGCGGGCCATGAAAGACGGAAATGTAGGCGCTAGCCAGGCTTAAGCGTTTAATGGGTTTTTGGGCGTTAGAGTGGGCTCGGCAAACTTCTATTAGGCCAATCGATAGGTATTGACGAAACAAATACATATCAATTAAAATTTTCATAATAGCATCAAAACTGTGGCCACAGCTTGTGGCTTGTGAGCGTCAGAGGGGGCGTGGCACCATTTTGAAACAAACTTGCGCTGCGTAGGAACTCCTAAAATCTACATGCAAAATGCCAATCTTCTAGCTTTTATAGTTTCGACAAACAGACGGACAGACGGACATGGCTAGATCGACTCGGCTAGTGATCCTGAACAAGAATATACTTTACTTTATAGGATCGGAAACGCTTCCTTCTACCTGTTACATACTTTTGCACGAATACAATATACCCTTTTACTCTACGAGTAACGGGTATAAAAAGGGTATACTCTACGAGTAACGGGTATAATTACCCAACGGGGTTAGGGAGAGCCAGAAAGTGAATCCGCAGCTGAGGTTTGCCCGTCGCCGATACTCTCGCAAATAGTGAACAGCCGTGCTACCACGAATAACTCATGGATTCGCAGCTTCTTAACTATTTTAAAAGAATATAAATTCGCACAGTGTTAGAATTTCTTTAACATTTAACCCACCTCGGATGAGCGCAAGATCGGCCAGAGCCACAAAAAAATGCGCAGAATGACGTACTGAGAAAATTAAAATTAAGTTTGAAATAAAATTAAATAAAATATTAAATAAAAAAATCTTATTATTTTAGGAACAGAGAATATAGGCGTAATAAATATAGGCCAAATGAAAGAATAAAATTATTATCATGTAACGGTTCGGTTTTAGGAATTGTTGATTAAGAAAATAGTTGGTTGGCTAAAACATGTGAATGTCTGTATTTGTTTTACCAGAGTCGCTATTATTTTACAGACACCGTTTGGGAGATCGATCTTTCGTCGTGGAATACTCAAAGTGAGTTACTACAAAATAATTTTTATTCTCTGGTTAATTTATACTCGGCATTCGAGTTTAATGATTAATAAAATAGTCAAACAAAAGTAAAAGAGAACATGCTACAAGCGCATTAAATTGCAGATTTATTTGAACATTAGTAAAACATTTTTTGTTCTAAAGCCAACCGCGATTTATTACTAGAAGTACAGAAAAAAATAAATAATTTAATAATAATACTAGAAGAAAATAAAATTAAATGATAACACTAAAAAAAAAAAAAAACAACCTTTAAAACCAAATAGTGGAAAATATATATATTTTTTTATATCTTATCTTATCTATTGAACAAACTAAAGGTGGGCGCCGACCTGTATTTTGAGGCCCGTTCCCAGACGAAAACAGACTCTTTTTTGAGAGGCCCGGCCTGGACGAACCCGAAACTTTTTCACCTAGGCCCGGGCCCGGCCCGTCACGAAACTTATTTACACAAATAAGAAAATTTAAAAGACATGCAATATATATATATATAAGTGCACATTTATTAATATTTTTATGTATTTAATAAAAACGAAAAAAATTATTTTTTTTACAAATAAAATGTATTCTAAATTTGTGCTTTTTAACCTAGGGCTTTTTTCATTTAAAACATGTCCCGATGTTGAAAAAAGCCTTTCGCTCGTAGAAGAACTGGCTGGAATAGCCAGAATGGTCCGAGCTAATTTGGGAAGGTATTTTATGTCACTTGCATTTTTCCAGAATTCTAAAATACGTGTTCCATGAGCTACTGTTTCACAATAGGACGTAGAGCTGCAATAAAATCGATGGTACTAATAATATCGAAGGCAGGCCACTGGTGAACTTATTCGATATTTTTCACACTATCACGATAATATTATAAAAAATTTCCATTACTTGAGTTTCGAACAATTAAGAAGGTAAGCGCATTTTGGATACGAAAAATTTAATATTTACAAATTTTCTCTGGTTTTTGATAGAAATATTAGAATTATTTCTCTTGTTTTTGATAAAAATATTAAAATATTCGTGTTATTACACTTTTTTCAGAAATAATTTTCTAAACTATACTATATTGGTTTTACATGAAAACCCCTAAGTATCGCAAAAAACTCCGCAAAAAATCAAAACTATGGATGGCCCCACCATCGATGTTTCTGCAGCTCTATTAGAACGCCAATTTTGAATTAGTGGTGTGCAAACAAGTAAAATATTGTATAAGCAAATCGATAGTAGAATTAATATGCAATTAAAAGGCTATAAAATCCGGTTCTAATTCGAGAATAAAAAAAATTAGCGCGATCAAATCAAAATTGTTTTCAAGCCTTTTTCGGGCCGGGCCCTTTTGCTAAGGCCCGGGCCCTTTTGCTAAGGCCCGGGCCCACACGAAGCCAGCACGAATCTTACTCTTAGGGCCCGTGCCCGCTCCGTAAGCCCGCGGACCACGAAAAAAAGGCCGGCCCGTGCCGTCCTCTAGAACAAACGATGAAATTTCTCAATATTTTATATATCTTAAGCCCCTACTAAAATGTAATATTACCTTAAACTATTACCTCTATCCTTATGTAGATCAAACTATTTGTTTTGTTTTTGATATTTAGACCTCTAAAGTTCTTATTCCCTTTTATTATTAACTTTTGCATTTGTATTCCACTTAGGCCTTTGCCCAATGTCAATGTTGCAACGAAATCATGGAGTATTTATTTGGCTAGAACTCTGCTAATTATAATTATGCGGTCGTCAGTGAACTCTAAAATTCTGGTCACCTTAACAGCAATTTTTAAACTCTTATTTAATTTATCTTTTCATTTTCCGTTACCTGAGATTAAAAGCGGTTAACGATCTGGCACAGGGAAACAGCTGATCTGATTACTATTTTCTATTTGCCCAGACTCTCTTTTGTATAGCAAACTTATTTTGTTGAAGCCTAATCAACATTTAGATGAAAAAATATATGAGATGACATAAATACAAACGAAAAACGATCAAAATAAATCATAAAAAATAATTTGCCTTCAAGCATTGTGGATCTTCTTTTAAAATCTTATCAGTAAGTCTGTCGTCAACAAAATGCATGCGAAAAGAAAAATAAAACTGCATTAGCAGCGGTGGTCCGCTTTTACAGAGCGCAAGTACCCAAAAACAAACGTTCGACAATCCGCGTGTGCCTTGTCAAACGACAAGACTACAATCATTGCGTCGCATTGTTCAGCTAGGCTGCTCTTTTTTTTTCGCGGTCGCCGGTATACGCAAGGTTTTTTTGACTAAAACTAATCATTGCTATTAACCTTTTTGGTGAGATCGCCTCTTGTAAAAAAAGTGATTGGTCTGCGTATCCAAGCGCTAGACAAAAAGTTATTATTTTTGTTTTTATTTTGTTTTGTTTTTGGTTTATAAAGTGAAATTTAAAGAAAAGTTCTAAATTGTATTTCTCAGCCGTGGATAGGTGATATGCCTAAAGCATTATCTAGCCTGCAATTTCCTATGCGGCTGACAAACAAAAATTTCATTTCCCTATTTGAAAACCATCGTCACGTTTTCTTACACTCTAACAGTCCTATGCGTTTCAATGTATTTTGGCGAGTGCGTTTATTATTTATTATTTTTTTGTACAAAATTTGTTATATATTTATGCTGAGCAACCGTTGCTTGTGGTTCAGGCAGTCAGCTGAAACTCCAAAAGCGCACTGTCATATATGTTCGCTACTCTGTAAACTATTTATTTATTGAAATGTGGATGTATGTGTCCGTCTTAGTCATTGATGATATTATGTCCTAAATTGGCCCTGAAGCTGGGCGCCAGATTATAATAATGTTTTTCATTGTATAGTTATAATTGTAGCGAATTACTTAGGTCGGTGTTATTATAAGATAAGACAAGCGCTCGCGTAGTTCTCCGGCTAACTTGCTCGTCGGCTATTGGGATGGTATCTTAGCCGTCCTTACTCTAAGTTACCTAATTTTCCATTATTATATACATTTTTTTTTGCTACGACAAGCTAAAAACTATCGGGAGGACCACAACGCAACACAAACACACTAAAACCAGTCTATTGGACATTCGAGATCGGACAATTATTCAACCACAGATGTTATTGAGATTATACACGCCCCTCCCTGCCTCGACCATTCTTTACCTTTCCATAGCCAAATGGAATTTTGATTTTCGTGAATCACACGGCTGAAGGCAAAACTAATTGAGATTAAATCATTATAATTTGTTTATTTCTTAAAAACTAATAAAATTGTTTATCGTAGACATAATGTGAAAAATACAGTGAAATATAAAGTGCTTGCAAAATATTAATGTGGATAACAGAGAAATAATAAATAGAAACGTGATTTAATTGGACAACCCATTTTTTTAGTGTATCAAAAGAGAAATGAAAATCGGTATTATGGAAATATTTTTTTTGTTCCTTTCTGTTTCGTCATGCAAAAGAGATTTAGTAACATATTTATATATTTATATTAATATGCAAATTTCCTTACGGTCTTTTCTTTGACTTTTAAATTTTTTTTCGTTTTAATTTTATTTTTGGGGATTAATCGTTAGACAAGTTTATTTCGTGTGCATTTTTCCTTTTAAATCAATTATTTACATAAAGAAAATGGTATTTCGAAACATTGGCACCCAAACAATTTCCGGATACCCAACGGAGAAAGAGCTTTTGCCGTGGAAATCGAGGTTGTGGGAGCTAGATCTTTATACACAAAAAAACCCTCTAACTATATTGTCCACCCCGAATTTCCTTTACAATTTGACGAGATCCGTGTGCACATTTTTTTTTGTTTCAAATTTTCTTCTCACTTTGTCGGTCCATTTCTTTTCTATTTTGTTTCCAATGACTTCTCTCGAACTTGGTTCACTTAGATATAAGGCAAAAAAAGCTATACTAATCTTAAATTACTTTAAACATCTTTTTATACCCTTGCAGAGGGTATTATAATTTCAGTCAAAAGTTTGAAACGCAGTGAAAGAGACATTTCCGAGTATATATATTATTGCTCAGCATCACCAGGAGAGCCGATCTAGCCATGTCCGTCTGTCCGTCAGACCGTCCGTCCGTCTGTCCGTCAGATTGTCCGTCCGTCTGTCCGTCAGACCGTCCGTCCGTCTGTCCGACAGACCTCCCGGCCGTTTCTAACCAAACTAGTCCCTCAGTTTTAAAGCTATCTGCTTGAAGCTCTTCCAAAAGTTGTCTTTCTATTGTATATAAGTCGGAACGAGCCGGATCAGGCGACTATATCATATAGCTGTCATATAACTGCACGATCGGAAATGCCACAAAGAAATGTTTTTAAAGTTAGGATGTTGAGATTCTCTATGTGTTTTATTTTTGGCCAATCAATCCGACCTACCAAATTTCAAAAGGACCGGCCGACTATATCCTATAGCTGCCATATAATTGAACGATTGGAAATGCCATAACTTTGGTGTTTTTTAAGTTATAAAGTTGGGATTTTCTATGCGTTTTATTTTTTGCCAACCAATGCAATTTACAAAATATTCTGCAAGGGTATATAAACTTCGGCTCCGCCCGAAGTAAACATTCCTTTCTTGTTATACCCTTGCAGAGGGTATTATAATTTTGGTCAAAAGTGTGCAACGCAGTGAAGGAGACATCTCCGACCCTATAAAGTATATATATTCTTGATCAGGATCACCTCCTGAGTTGATATAGCCATGTCCGTCTGTCCGTCTGTCCGTCTGTCTGTCCGTCTGTCTGTTTCTACGCGAACTAGTCTCTCAGTTTTAAAGATATCGAATTGAAACTTTGCACACAGCCTTCGATCTTTTGCACGCAGTATATAAGTCGGAACGGCCGGGATCGGCCGGGATCGGCCGACTATATCCTATAGCTGCCATATAACTGAACGATAGGAAATGCCATAACTCTGCTGTTTGTAAAGTTAGGAAGTTGGGATTTTCTATGGCTTCTTTATTTGGCCAATCAATTCGACCTACCAAATTTCATAAGGATCGGCCGACTATATCCTATAGCTCCCATATAACGATAGGAAATAGCATAACTTTGGTGTTTTTAGAGTTAGGAAGTTGGGATTTTCTATGGGTTTTATATTTGGCCAATCAATCCGACCTACCAAATTTTATAGGGATCGGCCGACTATATCCTATAGCTGCCATATAACTGAACGATTGAAATTACCATAACTTTGGTGTTTTTAAAGTTAGGAAGTTGGGATTATTATTAGTATTAAGAATGCATCATATGAACAATTTTGGAGAATATTATTTACAGAATATTCTGCAAGGGTATATCAACTTCGGCTCCGCCCGAAGTTAGCTTTCCTTTCTTGTTTTTTTTTTATAATTATTGTTGGTGCCCTTCCGTTTTTTTTGTCACGCATACATGGTATTCTTGATCAGGATCGCGTCCTGAGTTGATATAAGCATGTCCGTCTGTCCGTCTGTCTGTCCGTCTGTCGGTTTCAACGCGAACTAGTCTCTCAGTTTTAAAGATATACAATTGAAACTTTGCACACACCCTTCTTTTTTTTGCACGCAGTATGTAAGTCGGAACGTCCGGGATCGGCCTACTATATCCTATAGCTGTCATATAAATGAACGATCGCAAATCACAAACTTTGCTGTTTTTAAAGTTAGGAAGTTGGGATTTTCTATCGGCCGACTATATCCTATAGTCGGCATATAACTGATTGATCGGAAATGCCATAAATTTGGTTTATATAAAGTTAGGAAGTTGGGATTTTCTATGGGTTTTATCAATCCGACCTACCAAATTTCATAAGGATCGGCCGACTATATATAAAAAAAATTGATGTCATCTTTTGGACCCTTTTAATCAGCATCAGCTAGTCGTTGCCCGTTTGTGGCACACTGATGCTCCCTCGACGGCGTAGGTTGCAGTTTGACCCCCACGTTTGTTGTTCTGTTGCTGGTGTCCGGGCTGGGTTCAGGCGGTACCGGTGCCGGTAATTGCACAGGTATAGTTGCTGCATACATATGTATTCATACGCCGGCTTCCAGGGTCCTCCGCTGTCGTTTTCTTAGTATCGGAAGCTCTTCAGTGTTTACTGTTAGTTTTTGTAATTCAGGTAACATATTAATTTTTAATTAATGGTTTACAATGGTTGGAATATTTCTCTTTTGGTTTTCAAGTGCGGAACTTTTTTTTTTAATTTGTTCCTCTAAAACGGTAATTCTTTTTGCATTCCGCTATTCTTCTTTAGTGTTTCATTTATATTTTTTTATTTACATTTATTAAGTAGCCACTCTGCACTCTTCTTACTCTGATTTTCCATTTTTTTCGTCGTAGATTTTAGTTCCAAATTATTATTTTTTAGTTCCACCATGTATTGTGATCCATTAGTTTCTTTTGGCCGTTGTATCCCAAGATTTTCAAGGCTAAAATATTATTCTTCCAGTTCCAGATCCAGATCAGGAGATTGAAGATTTAAGTCACGTGATGTTGTGTATTCCCATTTATATAATCCGATTAAATTCTTTAATGCAGTATTTTAAGAGTCAAACTTTTGGTTCTTTATTGGTTCTTTATCTTTATTGAATAATTCTTAGTTTTCTTACTGTTGATCGTGCAATCCCCTTTTTAAATGTATTTTGCTCCAATCCAATCTTTACGAGCTAAACCGCGCATACTGAGATATAGATGTCGCTTTGGCCATTTGACGGGTCGCATATGTCCTACCTCCCATTCTCGCCCTCTTGCGGAAAAACACGTAAATTAATGTAAGAATCGGGTGCGGTAAAATAGCCTCTATGAACCGCAAGTGCGCGAACAGGTTTAAACACATTCAAATAACAGCACAGAATTTTTGTATAACATTTACAGAACATTTTGGCCGATTGACAATTTAAAAAAATTTTAATAAAATAAAATTCATTTAAAATATAAATGGATAATTTGACTTTGAAAATTAAATGTGGCATATAAGTAATTTGTATACTGCTTTTAAATAATATATTATTTTATAACCTTTTAGTTAAAGTGTAGAGGCTGCAAATTATTAATATATATTTTTTTACTACTAAAATTATTTATCATAAATGAAATAATTTTTTTAAATTTAAATTGTGCAAGCCAGACATTAATAATATACAACTTTATATTCTAAAACTACTTTGATCAAATCAACAAAATTTCACATCTAGTTTAAATACTCAATTATTTCTAAGAGAGACTTTCTCTTCCTCCCTCTCCCTCTCTCTCATCAAGACAGTTTCCATTTATACATCACAGAGGTTAACGAAATTCCTTTACCCTATCTGTGCGTATACAGGTCTGGTTTTTTAAGTATAGAAAAAGGACAGGTATTATTTGTTGGCCGGAATTCGGGATACAGAACAACTAAACTGTACACCTTTGCGAAACCCATTGCTTGCGCAAATCCCTTTTTAAAAACCATAAAATAGGTCGAATGCATTAGTTGTAGACAGAGCTGCGCGATGACTGAGCTAGGCAGAACCCTTGCTACTTTGCAATCAATCACATCCATGCCAGGATCTTTTGTAATAACGAGTCGCTTTATATTATCGCGCACCTGACCTTCGTCTACTGGAGGGCCAAAGGAAAGCTCTAGCTTTTGCTTGCTGCAAATTCAAAAGTAGTAAAGCGATTCTCAAGACCATTATAAAATACTTCAGTAATCTCGGAAGCACTGCTGGCGCAAGGCCCAACGAGAAAATGTTTGAAGTGGCTGTCTTTTAATGTTGCGTGTGCATTTCCACAGCGCAAATCCGTTATTCTGGTTAGCATCAATTGCCTAAGCTTGTCCATAAAAAAATCCTGACTTAGCCGAACGGAGGACTTTTCTTAGCTCTGACACAGTAGCCTTCCACCTCGCCATATCGATGGTATGCCTCGTCCTCATCCAGACACGCCGAAGTGCATGACCTTTTTGGCCAAGCAATTTCTGGCTTTGAAGAAGCCCAAGATGGAGGAGGAATAGGTATACTTTTAGAGGTCTGCTTAATTGATCTGTTCAACTAAGACCTCAGGAAAGGGATCGTTCGCAGAAAGAAGAGAAGGTTGTCCATTAGTCAGAGCAGTAAGTTGGACACTGAAAAATTTTAGATCCCAAGAAGCCTGGATTTGAAAACGATCGTATAGGCAGCCACGCAAAAATATACATTAGGAGCGGAACATGCTTGCAAGCAAGACTCCGATATTGTGGGGCTTAGGTGATAATATAAAGAGGATTTGACAATGACAGCAGCACAACCACGATGTCGATCATCAGGGTGGATGGAAGAGTGTACAGCATATCCTTTAATGTGAAAGAATGAACGGCTGGTAAAATGTGTCTCTGAGATCATTAAAATGTCAATGCTGCGTTCCTAGAGGAGGTGGTCAATTGCAAGATATTTGCAAACTAAGTTGTTGGCATTCCAAATAAATAGTCATCGCAATGCGTTAATTCTAATGATTGACTTGATTAAAATAAACCAAGCATTTTGGGCCGGGGTCATGGCTGGCTTAAAAGTACGCTCTACAGAACCATTGGGCTAACGTTTTTCAATAGCCTCTAAATAGGCAGGACATCAGCGGGAATTGTTATTATAATACCCTCTGCAAGGGTATAAAAATCGAAATTTAGTCGATTTGTAATAACTGCAAGGGTATATAAACTTCAGATTGCCGAATGTTCCTTCCTTTCTTGTTTTGGAATTGAAAATTGCTCACAGGAATTCCATTACCCTTGAATAGCTTCTGGTATACATTGTCTGTCTTCCACATGTAGCAGGCCAGTTAATACAAGTATGCTCTGGTCATACTATTCTTTGAGTTACGCTCTCTCGAGAGGCATGTTACTCTCTCAAGAGAGCGCCTCTCTGCGAGAACGGGGGTTAAATCGAAGGTTTGATAAGCGCCACCGTAGTTTATAAGTTTGAGTTTTAAGTTGGTTCTTGAAAGGATCAGACCTATCTCTCCCAGTTACACTATTTTGATAAATAAAAATTTGAATTTGTTATTATATATAATATAATAGAAACATCCTGATACAATCTCAGAAGTGGGATCAAGTGAAAAAAATTTTGCGAAACAGATTCAGATTTGGATATTAATGAAGTGCAGTTCCACCTGAAGGCTGAAGCAGTGCACCAATAAATTAACCATGGAGGAGCTGCATCAGGAAATCGAAAATGCCAAGAAAGTTATAGAAAGTCTTCAGTAACAAATCGACAGCATCGATTCGAGAGTTCGCGGCACGCGACAGGGCGGCGCCATAAGCTACAGATCTGAGAATGGCGGCGGCAACGTGTTAGAGGGAGACGGCAAATGTGGCAACAGATCGGCGAATTATGCAGAGAGAAACGAAGCAAACGCCAACGAGAGTTCTGGAAATTTCGAGAATCTGGAAAACGGCGCTAACGGCGAAAACGGAACGAGTCTTGGCAGAGGCAGACGAGACGATTTTTCTTCAGCGGGATTTTGTTTAGCCAAGGAACTCCTAATGAACTTTTCGGATAATATTTCCGTTCGCTTATGGGTCTCCCAATGGGACAATATAGCCAAGTTTTATAAGCTGTCGGACACCCAGAGCAGAGTTTTGCTGATTGGAAAATTGAAAGGCAGTGCATTGCAGTGGCTGCACGCTTGTTTTTGGCGGCAACGAGTCCAAAGCAGTTTTAAGGCGGAAATTTAAGGAGCGTCTGTGGAAACCGACCGAAAAGTTTGCAGTGTACTTTGAGGAGAAACGCAGGCTGGCCCGAGATGTCAACATAGAAGATGACGAGCTGTTGGATGGACTTATTGTCGGCATTCCAGCAGCGAGTTTATGTACGCAGGCCAAGCTGCAGTGTTTCGACAACTCTGGAAAGATGCTGAGAGCTTTTGCTGGCATAATGGTGCCGGCCAGGGCACCTGGAGGAAAGAAGATGCAAGCCGTGAAGAGTGATCTGGCAAGCCAGGAAACGCGTTGCTATAACTGCAATGGAAGGGGGCACTGGGCAAGAGGGTGCATTAAGCCGAGGAGGACCCCAGGGTCCTGCTATGGATGTGGGGCAATGGATCATTTCATCAGTGGATGTCCCCAAAATAAGAAGGAAGACGCTAATGATTGTGTAAGATTGTTTAAAAATTTTGTTTATGAAACCCTGACCAGCCAATAGTTACAAAGTGCTTGATAGACTCAGGAAGCCCAGTATCGCTCATAAAATATGCTTATGTACCCAAAAATATTAGATTACACCCTCAGGAAGGTACTTATTATGGTTTAAACAAGAGCATATTGAAAAGTTTTGGAAAAATAATATGTTTCATTATAAAAAAGATATAAAGGTTTTTTAATTTAATTGTGGTGGCAAATGAGTCTATGAGCTGTAATATTGTGCTGGGCAAAAACTTTATAGAAGCATGCAATTTGAAAATTAATTTATAAACTTTAAATGTGATTCCTGTTGAGAATATTAAAACCCAAGTCGATAAGACCGCAAATATTAGTTTATTGGATAATAATACTGAGAAACCTAATGAGTTGAATTTTCAGGCCCAGTGTGAAAGTTTAGGAAGTAAAAGGTTAGGAAGTAAAAGGTTAGGAAGTAGAAGATTAGGAAGTAAAAGATTGGGAAGTGAAAGTTTAAGAAGTAAAAGGTTAGGAATTGAGTTTGTATAGATTTTAGAAGATTGAACAAAATTATGGCAAAGGATAATTTTCCGATACCATTAATTGACGACCTTTTAGATAATTTAGTTGGAAAGTCAGTGTTTGCGAAATTGGATCTTAGGAATGGATATTTTCATGTATTTGTTAACAAAGAGTAGGTAAAATATAAATCGTTTACTACACCGTTGGGGCAATTGGAGTTTTTACGGGTGCCGATGGGTCTAAAAACAGCTCCACAGGTTTTCCAAAGATTCGTTAATGACATTTTTTCGGACATGATAAAAAAAAACAAGGTCATTATATATATGAACGACATTTTAGTTGCTAGCAGATGTTTAGAAGAGCATTTAAAAGTATAGTATAAGTATTAAGGCGACTAGTAGTAAATAAGTTAGAATTGAAAATGGACAAATGTAAAGGTTAAATATTTAGGTTTCGAATAATGGAATTAATGCTGACAGTAAAGGTTTAGAAGCTATACAAAATTTTCCGATTCCATGCAAGGTGCAAGCAGTACAGAGTTTTTTTGGGGCTTTGCTCATATTTTCGACGATTCATAAGGTATTTTCAATTTTAGCGAAACCCTTGCTTGTTGTTTTTCGCTTTTAAAAGCAAAATTAATGGAAGCACCAGTTCTAGTTCCAGGATGATGTCGAGCTTCACTGAGATGCAAGTGCCTTAGGATTTGGTGCTGTGCTTCTTCAGAAAAAAGATGGCGCATGAAAAAGATGACGATGATGATGCATCCTATTTTCTATTTTTCAAAGAGGTCGACAGCAATGGAAGCAAACACACACACAGTTTTTAGTTAGAGACTTTAGATAGTGTCTCGACTTATATGTCAGACTAACCGGTTGTGTTTATTTCAGAGCTCCCGTATTTAAACAAAAAAAAAAAAAAAAGTTTTATACAAAATTCTGTTTTTCTGAGTCTTTACGATTTTTCTTTTGACTTTCTTAACAAAACATTTGCCGGCCTTGCCTTCGGTTGGCAGGCCGGCTGCTGTAGTACAATGTCAGATGCTGGTGCAGTTCCCAAAAAAGATGTCTTCCAATTTCAAGCCATCTCGACGAAAGTTTGTCGGGAAACCAATTATGACTCTCATGTGACTAAGCACTCGGTCTTTGCTAAGGACCAAGTTTAGCGACCACCAGTCAATACAGATGAAGCTGCTAAAGTAGCTGTTATGAATGCCTCTAGGAATGCCAAGGCGACTGCCTTTGATGCCAATAGGTGCCTCTCTGATACTTCTGATAAATTTGATGATTCCAATTATTCAGACACCTCATCTGTCCCGACTATGACCATTTTTACCCCTAAGTGGATTAGTAAAAATGCTGCCGATGATGAACGCTTTACTCAGGTAAATAACCTAAGGAAAAGACGAAATCTTGACATACTCGGAGGTAGTAATATCAACAAATCATCGCTGCCAAACCCTGTTGGCGACCATAAACGTCCTCAAGCTCCATCCTCTGGCATGACCATACAATCACATTCTCCAAGTCAAGAAGGCTCTACCTACTTAGGAAACAACAATAGCTTTGCTATTTTGTCTGACGATGATGATGATACAATGACTTCCACTCATAATAATGAGTCAATCAGCACCTCTAAACTTGGTCATGGATTGTCTGAGCCTGTTGAAGCTAACTTGCATTCGGTGTCCCCACGGAATGCCTCTTCTCAAGCTAAAACCAAGAAACGTGATCCCCGTCCGCCACCCTTCCTTTTGAGGGGAATCACTGATTTTAGGCAACTAATTTCATTACTATCTTCTGTGACCAATGGTTTTCGCCTCAAGACAACTGGTAAATCTTCCTGTAGGATTACTGTGGATGACGGCAATGTTTACCGTGTAGTCCAGAAGCTTTTCAAGGATAATGGAATTCCTGTCAGCACTTTTCAGTTTAAAAATGAACGAGCTTTTCGAGTCGTCATCAAGGGACTTCACGCTTCCACTGAAATAGCCGAAATCACTGCAAAACTGAAAGCTCTGTGACACAACCCTCGGAATGTATTTAACCCCCCTGGTGAAAATGGGAAGGCGAACCGGGATATATTCTTTGTGGAGCTGGAACCAGCTAGAAACAACAAAAATGTGTATGATATCCAGACAATTGACTACCAGGTGGTTAAAGTAGAACCGCAGCTTCAGAGAAAAGGTCCTTTAAGGTGTTTCAGATGTCAAGAATTTGGACATTCTAAAAATTTTTGTTCACTCTTGCCAAAGTGTGCCAGATGCGCTGGTGACCATGAAACAAAAGACAACTCGAAGAAGACTCGATTGAACAGCCTTCTCAGGACAGGCTTCTGGAATTTATTAATGGATTAAGGAAGCAACAATAGGCTGCTGCGATAGCCCAAGCGGCTGCAATTGATAAATTGTTGTTACGCTTTGATCAAATGATGTCAGTAATGACGACCACACTACAAATGTTACAGAGCGTGATTTCTAAGCACGACAATCTATCAGGGTCAACGCAATGCGATGACTAATTACGGTATAAATATCGTTATTTGGAACGCCAACAACTTAGTTGGCAAATCACTCGAGATTGAGCATCTCCTCCAGGAACGCAACATTGACATTTTATTGATCTCAGAGACACATTTTACCAGCCGTTCATTCTTCCACATTAATGGATATGCTGTTCACTCTGCCAACCACCCTGATGATCGACATCGTGGTGGTGCTGCTGTCATCATCAAATCCTGTTTAGATTATCACCTAAGTGCCACAATATCGGAGCCTCACCTGCAAGCAGTTGCCATAAGTTTGGTCACTGGGTTTGGCAGAATTTCATTTGGTGCTGTCTACTGTCCACCTGGTCACCGCGTTTCTTGGACGACTGAGGAATATCTGCGTCTGTTTGGCTCTGTAGGTAGCCGCTTTCTCATTGGAGGTGATTGGAATGCGCACCACAGTTTCTGGGGGTGCAGGCGATCATGCCCTCGGGGAAACACCCTGATGTCAGTTATTGCTGACCTAAAAAATGCAGATTTTGGCTACTGGCGGACCCACTCATTTTCCTTGGATCAATGACCACCTCCCGACGGCCATTGATTTTGCTGTGTACAAAGGCATCCCGTGCAACCACCTTACAATCTCAGAGTGTCCGGGACTTTCCTCTGATCATATTCCGCTCCTGATATATTTTTGCGTGGCTGCCTATACGATCGTCACCAAATCCAGGCTTCTTCCCCGGGGCTCGGATCTTAAAAGATTCAGTGCGCAACTTACTGCTCTGACTCAGGAGCAACCTTCTCTTCTTTCTGTGGACGACGTAGATTCCTTTGCTGAGGTCTTAGTTGAACAGATCCATCAAGCTGCCCCTCCTCCTAGAAGCATACCTATTCCTCCTCCATCTTGGGCTTATTCAAAGCCAGAAATTGCTGCCTTGGCCAGAAAAGGTCATGCACTTCGCCGTGTCTGGATGAGGACGAGGCATACCATCGATATGGCAAGGTGGAAGGCTACTGTATCAGAGCTAAGGAAAGTCCTCCGTTCGGCCAAGTCAGAATTTTTTATAGACAAGCTCAGTGCAATTGATCCTAACCAGAATCACGGATTTGCGCTCTGGAAATGCACCCGCAACCTTAAAAGACAGCCGCTTCAGAGGTTTTCCCTTAAACGTGGTGATGGGACTTGGGCCCACAGTGATTCCGAGATTGCTGAAGTATTTGCTGATGATCTTGAAAATCGCTTTACTCCATTTGAATTTGCAACAAGCGATGAAGTCCAGACAACAATCTCTAGGCTAGGACTTTCATTTGGTCCTCCTGTTACTGTCCGTCCAGTAGACGAAGATGAAGTACGTGGTCATATAAAGCGACTGGTTACTACTAAAGCTCCTGGCATGGACGCGATTGATGGAAAAGTAGCAAAGGCTCTGCCTAGCTCTGTCATTGCACAGCTCTGTCTCCTCTTTAATGCTTGCCTGGACCTTGGTTATTTCCCATCACCTTGGAAACGAGGATTAGTTACAATGGTGGCAAAAAAAGGAAAAGACCCATGTTGCCCGGAATCTTATAGGCCGATTAGTTTGCTGTCCACTTTCTCCAAGATTTTTGAGCGGATCATGCTTGGTAGACTTCTAGCTATTAACGCCTTTGAAGACGCACTTCCGAACCACCAGTTTGGTTTCCGTAGTCGCCATAGTGCTATCGAGCAAGTGCACAGAGTAATTAACCATGTCCTGGGGGCTTTCGAAGACCACAAATACTGCTCAGCCGTTTTTCTCGATGTTCGACAGGCCTTTGACAGGGTTTGGCACGAAGGACTGTTCTACAAGCTAATGCCGCTTTTGCCTGAAAGGCTCTGGAATCTCGTTGTATCGTTTTTAGATAAAAGGGAGTTTGCTGTAGACATTCGAGGACACCGTTCTGGACTTCGCCCAATTCGTGCTGGTGTCCCGCAGGGAAGCGTCCTTGGCCCGGTCCTGTATACAATTTACACTTCGGATCTTCCAAACCCAGTTGCTCGTGGTACACTCCTGGCCACATATGCAGATGACACTGCATTTCTTGCAGCTGGTAGCACCACTACTTCTGCGTCCCGACGTGTCCAGACATTCTTAGACGAATTTGAGTGCTGGGCCTCTCGATGGAACATTGCGCTTAATGTTGACAAAACGCAACATGCCACTTTTGCTCTCCGCCCTGGCCGTTCGCGTAGCCTTTACATTGATGGGAATAGGCTCAAGCACGAAGATAAGGTGACGTACCTCGGAGTTACCTTAGACCGTCGCCTTTGTTGGAAGGACAAATTGATCGAGTTTGTGGATCAGCAAGAACAAAACTTGACAAAATGGACTGGCTCCTTCGTCCAGGCAGCGGCCTATCCCTTGAAGCTAAGGTGCGGCTTTTTAAGGCCATTGTCCTCCCAATCTTAAACTGGGGAATCACTTGCTGGGGCACGGCCTGCGATTCGTCACTAAAAAGGGTGCAAACATGCATTACAAAGGCTCTCAGGAGGATGCTAGGGGTGAAGTGGCACCATTATGTAGAAAACCGAGTTATGTTTCAGGACACGGGAGTGCCGACGGTAACAGAGACGATTTGCAAATCCTCAAGTCGATACCGGGAACGTTTGCTCACACATGCAAACTGTCTGGCAAGACATCTTGCAACACCACTGGGTCGACGGCGTCTCCGCAGACGACACCCGGCAGACTTATGGATTTTTGGCCGTGACAGACACGGTCGCCTTCTGTAATAACACATCTTGATTAACACCAGATTTGCTCAAGTAGAGCACCCGTTACCCGCTTTTTTTGGGATCATTAGAAATAATTTGTCAATACACGAAAACAAGGTCCATCCTTGTGTGGCGTGTTCAATAAAACTATAAAAAAAAGAGACTTTAGACATAATTTACGCGTTAAGAAGATTTATGATATATTTACTTGGCAAACGATTCAGAATTGTGACACACTGCAATTCCTTAACCTTAACGCTCAATAAGATTGAGTTGAATCCATGAATAGGAAAATGGGCTCTAGAGCTGCAGGAGTTTGATTATGAGTTAAAGCACAGGTCAGGCAATCAAATGCAGCATGTAGATGCACTACGTAGGTGAAATAACATAATGATAGTAGAGGCCAATACATTCGAAACCAATTTAGTAATTTGTCAGTCAAAAGATGTCAAGGTTCAAGAGATTAGAAAAATATTAGAAATGAGAAATGGGGTGATTTATAGAAAAAGTAATGACAACAGATTATTATTTTATGTACCGAATCGAATGGAAGAACATGTGTTATACAAGTATCATGACGAAATAGGTCATATTGGAAGGGATTGGTAATTAGCAAAATTTACTGGTTTCCACATATAAAGGATAGAGTCTTAGAGCATATTCAAAATTGTTTAAAATGCATCGCTTATTCTCCGAAAGTAAGTAAAGAAGATAGACACTTACATAGTATACCAAAAGGTAATAAGCCTTTCGAGATTATTCATATAGACCATTATGGGCCGGTGGAAAGTAGCAGATCGAAAAAGCATATACTCGCGGTTGTAGGTGCGTTCACAAAGTTTGTTAGGTTGTACACAACAAAGACGACGAAAACAAAGGAGGTGATAAGTGCATTGACTGATTACTTTCGAGCATATAGCAGACCGAAATGTATAATATCTGATAGAAGGATTTGTTTTATTTCTTCTGATTTTGCAGAGTTTATGGAAAATAGTGAAAACCAGTCTATTGGACATTCGAGATCGGACAATTATTCAACCACAGATGTTATTGAGATTATACACGCCCCTCCCTGCCTCGACCATTCTTTACCTTTCCATAGCCAAATGGAATTTTGATTTTCGTGAATCACACGGCTGAAGGCAAAACTAATTGAGATTAAATCATTATAATTTGTTTATTTCTTAAAAACTAATAAAATTGTTTATCGTAGACATAATGTGAAAAATACAGTGAAATATAAAGTGCTTGCAAAATATTAATGTGGATAACAGAGAAATAATAAATAGAAACGTGATTTAATTGGACAACCCATTTTTTTAGTGTATCAAAAGAGAAATGAAAATCGGTATTATGGAAATATTTTTTTTGTTCCTTTCTGTTTCGTCATGCAAAAGAGATTTAGTAACATATTTATATATTTATATTAATATGCAAATTTCCTTACGGTCTTTTCTTTGACTTTTAAATTTTTTTTCGTTTTAATTTTATTTTTGGGGATTAATCGTTAGACAAGTTTATTTCGTGTGCATTTTTCCTTTTAAATCAATTATTTACATAAAGAAAATGGTATTTCGAAACATTGGCACCCAAACAATTTCCGGATACCCAACGGAGAAAGAGCTTTTGCCGTGGAAATCGAGGTTGTGGGAGCTAGATCTTTATACACAAAAAAACCCTCTAACTATATTGTCGACCCCGAATTTCCTTTACAATTTGACGAGATCCGTGTGCACATTTTTTTTTGTTTCAAATTTTCTTCTCACTTTGTCGGTCCATTTCTTTTCTATTTTGTTTCCAATGACTTCTCTCGAACTTGGTTCACTTAGATATAAGGCAAAAAAGCTATACTAATCTTAAATTACTTTAAACATCTTTTTATACCCTTGCAGAGGGTATTATAATTTCAGTCAAAAGTTTGAAACGCAGTGAAAGAGACATTTCCGAGTATATATATTATTGCTCAGCATCACCAGGAGAGCCGATCTAGCCATGTCCGTCTGTCCGTCAGACCGTCCGTCCGTCTGTCCGTCAGACCGTCCGTCCGTCTGTCCGACAGACCTCCCGGCCGTTTCTAACCAAACTAGTCCCTCAGTTTTAAAGCTATCTGCTTGAAGCTCTTCCAAAAGTTGTCTTTCTATTGTATATAAGTCGGAACGAGCCGGATCAGGCGACTATATCATATAGCTGTCATATAACTGCACGATCGGAAATGCCACAAAGAAATGTTTTTAAAGTTAGGATGTTGAGATTCTCTATGTGTTTTATTTTTGGCCAATCAATCCGACCTACCAAATTTCAAAAGGACCGGCCGACTATATCCTATAGCTGCCATATAATTGAACGATTGGAAATGCCATAACTTTGGTGTTTTTAAGTTATAAAGTTGGGATTTTCTATGCGTTTTATTTTTTGCCAACCAATGCAATTTACAAAATATTCTGCAAGGGTATATAAACTTCCGCTCCGCCCGAAGTAAACATTCCTTTCTTGTTATACCCTTGCAGAGGGTATTATAATTTTGGTCAAAAGTGTGCAACGCAGTGAAGGAGACATCTCCGACCCTATAAAGTATATATATTCTTGATCAGGATCACCTCCTGAGTTGATATAGCCATGTCCGTCTGTCCGTCTGTCTGTCCGTCTGTCTGTCCGTCTGTCTGTTTCTACGCGAACTAGTCTCTCAGTTTTAAAGATATCGAATTGAAACTTTGCACACAGCCTTCGATCCTTTGCACGCAGTATATAAGTCGGAACGGCCGGGATCGGCCGACTATATCCTATAGCTGCCATATAACTGAACGATAGGAAATGCCATAACTCTGCTGTTTGTAAAGTTAGGAAGTTGGGATTTTCTATGGCTTCTTTATTTGGCCAATCAATTCGACCTACCAAATTTCATAAGGATCGGCCGACTATATCCTATAGCTCCCATATAACGATAGGAAATAGCATAACTTTGGTGTTTTTAGAGTTAGGAAGTTGGGATTTTCTATGGGTTTTATATTTGGCCAATCAATCCGACCTACCAAATTTTATAGGGATCGGCCGACTATATCCTATAGCTGCCATATAACTGAACGATTGAAATTACCATAACTTTGGTGTTTTTAAAGTTAGGAAGTTGGGATTATTATTAGTATTAAGAATGCATCATATGAACAATTTTGGAGAATATTATTTACAGAATATTCTGCAAGGGTATATCAACTTCGGCTCCGCCCGAAGTTAGCTTTCCTTTCTTGTTTTTTTTTTATAATTATTGTTGGTGCCCTTCCGTTTTTTTTGTCACGCATACATGGTATTCTTGATCAGGATCGCGTCCTGAGTTGATATAAGCATGTCCGTCTGTCCGTCTGTCTGTCCGTCTGTCGGTTTCAACGCGAACTAGTCTCTCAGTTTTAAAGATAAACAATTGAAACTTTGCACACACCCTTCTTTTTTTTGCACGCAGTATGTAAGTCGGAACGTCCGGGATCGGCCTACTATATCCTATAGCTGTCATATAAATGAACGATCGCAAATCACAAACTTTGCTGTTTTTAAAGTTAGGAAGTTGGGATTTTCTATCGGCCGACTATATCCTATATATAACTGATTGATCGGAAATGCCATAAATTTGGTTTATATAAAGTTAGGAAGTTGGGATTTTCTATGGGTTTTATCAATCCGACCTACCAAATTTCATAAGGATCGGCCGACTATATATAAAAAAAATTGATGTCATCTTTTGGACCCTTTTAATCAGCATCAGCTAGTCGTTGCCCGTTTGTGGCACACTGATGCTCCCTCGACGGCGTAGGTTGCAGTTTGACCCCCACGTTTGTTGTTCTGTTGCTGGTGTCCGGGCTGGGTTCAGGCGGTACCGGTGCCGGTAATTGCACAGGTATAGTTGCTGCATACATATGTATTCATACGCCGGCTTCCAGGGTCCTCCGCTGTCGTTTTCTTAGTATCGGAAGCTCTTCAGTGTTTACTGTTAGTTTTTGTAATTCAGGTAACATATTAATTTTTAATTAATGGTTTACAATGGTTGGAATATTTCTCTTTTGGTTTTCAAGTGCGGAACTTTTTTTTTTAATTTGTTCCTCTAAAACGGTAATTCTTTTTGCATTCCGCTATTCTTCTTTAGTGTTTCATTTATATTTTTTTATTTACATTTATTAAGTAGCCACTCTGCACTCTTCTTACTCTGATTTTCCATTTTTTTCGTCGTAGATTTTAGTTCCAAATTATTATTTTTTAGTTCCACCATGTATTGTGATCCATTAGTTTCTTTTGGCCGTTGTATCCCAAGATTTTCAAGGCTTAAATTAAATGCAGTATTTTAAGAGTCAAACTTTTGGTTCTTTATTGGTTCTTTATCTTTATTGAATAATTCTTAGTTCTCTTACTGTTGATCGTGCAATCCCCTTTTTAAATGTATTTTGCTCCAATCCAATCTTTACGAGCTAAACCGCGCATACTGAGATATAGATGTCGCTTTGGCCATTTGACGGGTCGCATATGTCCTACCTCCCATTCTCGCCCTCTTGCGGAAAAACACGTAAATTAATGTAAGAATCGGGTGCGGTAAAATAGCCTCTATGAACCGCAAGTGCGCGCGAACAGGTTTAAACACATTCAAATAACAGCACAGAATTTTTGTATAACATTTACAGAACATTTTGGCCGATTGACAATTTAAAAAAATTTTAATAAAATAAAATTCATTTAAAATATAAATGGATAATTTGACTTTGAAAATTAAATGTGGCATATAAGTAATTTGTATACTGCTTTTAAATAATATATTATTTTATAACCTTTTAGTTAAAGTGTAGAGGCTGCAAATTATTAATATATATTTTTTACTACTAAAATTATTTATCATAAATGAAATAATTTTTTAAATTTAAATTGTGCAAGCCAGACATTAATAATATACAACTTTATATTCTAAAACTACTTTGATCAAATCAACAAAATTTCACATCTAGTTTAAATACTCAATTATTTCTAAGAGAGACTTTCTCTTCCTCCCTCTCCCTCTCTCTCATCAAGACAGTTTCCATTTATACATCACAGAGGTTAACGAAATTCCTTTACCCTATCTGTGCGTATACAGGTCCGGTTTTTTAAGTATAGAAAAAGGACAGGTATTATTTGTTGGCCGGAATTCGGGATACAGAACAACTAAACTGTACACCTTTGCGAAACCCATTGCTTGCGCAAATCCCTTTTTAAAAACCATAAAATAGGTCGAATGCATTAGTTGTAGACAGAGCTGCGCGATGACTGAGCTAGGCAGAACCCTTGCTACTTTGCAATCAATCACATCCATGCCAGGATCTTTTGTAATAACGAGTCGCTTTATATTATCGCGCACCTGATCTTCGTCTACTGGAGGGCCAAAGGAAAGCTCTAGCTTTTGCTTGCTGCAAATTCAAAAGTAGCAAAGCGATTCTCAAGACCATTATAAAATACTTCAGTAATCTCGGAAGCACTGCTGGCGCAAGGCCCAACGAGAAAATGTTTGAAGTGGCTGTCTTTTAATGTTGCGTGTGCATTTCCACAGCGCAAATCCGTTATTCTGGTTAGCATCAATTGCCTAAGCTTGTCCATAAAAAATCCTGACTTAGCCGAACGGAGGACTTTTCTTAGCTCTGACACAGTAGCCTTCCACCTCGCCATATCGATGGTATGCCTCGTCCTCATCCAGACACGCCGAAGTGCATGACCTTTTTTGGCCAAGCAATTTCTGGCTTTGAAGAAGCCCAAGATGGAGGAGGAATAGGTATACTTTTAGAGGTCTGCTTAATTGATCTGTTCAACTAAGACCTCAGGAAAGGGATCGTTCGCAGAAAGAAGAGAAGGTTGTCCATTAGTCAGAGCAGTAAGTTGGACACTGAAAAATTTTAGATCCCAAGAAGCCTGGATTTGAAAACGATCGTATAGGCAGCCACGCAAAAATATACATTAGGAGCGGAACATGCTTGCAAGCAAGACTCCGATATTGTGGGGCTTAGGTGATAATATAAAGAGGATTTGACAATGACAGCAGCACAACCACGATGTCGATCATCAGGGTGGATGGAAGAGTGTACAGCATATCCTTTAATGTGAAAGAATGAACGGCTGGTAAAATGTGTCTCTGAGATCATTAAAATGTCAATGCTGCGTTCCTAGAGGAGGTGGTCAATTCCAAGATATTTGCAAACTAAGTTGTTGGCATTCCAAATAAATAGTCATCGCAATGCGTTAATTCTAATGATTGACTTGATTAAAATAAACCAAGCATTTTGGGCCGGGGTCATGGCTGGCTTAAAAGTACGCTCTACAGAACCATTGGGCTAACGTTTTTCAATAGCCTCTAAATAGGCAGGACATCAGCGGGAATTGTTATTATAATACCCTCTGCAAGGGTATAGAAATCGAAATTTAGTCGATTTGTAATAACTGCAAGGGTATATAAACTTCAGATTGCCGAATGTTCCTTCCTTTCTTGTTTTGGAATTGAAAATTGCTCACAGGACTTCCATTACCCTTGAATAGCTTCTGGTATACATTGTCTGTCTTCCACATGTAGCAGGCCAGTTAATACAAGTATGCTCTGGTCATACTATTCTTTGAGTTACGCTCTCTCGAGAGAGCATGTTACTCTCTCAAGAGAGCGCCTCTCTGCGAGAACGGGGGTTAAATCGAAGGTTTGATAAGCGCCACCGTAGTTTATAAGTTTGAGTTTTAAGTTGGTTCTTGAAAGGATCAGACCTATCTCTCCCAGTTACACTATTTTGATAAATAAAAATTTGAATTTGTTATTATATATAATATAATAGAAACATCCTGATACAATCTCAGAAGTGGGATCAAGTGAAAAAATTTTGCGAAACAGATTCAGATTTGGATATTAATGAAGTGCAGTTCCACCTGAAGGCTGAAGCAGTGCACCAATAAATTAACCATGGAGGAGCTGCATCAGGAAATCGAAAATGCCAAGAAAGTTATAGAAAGTCTTCAGTAACAAATCGACAGCATCGATTCGAGAGTTCGCGGCACGCGACAGGGCGGCGCCATAAGCTACAGATCTGAGAATGGCGGCGGCAACGTGTTAGAGGGAGACGGCAAATGTGGCAACAGATCGGCGAATTATGCAGAGAGAAACGAAGCAAACGCCAACGAGAGTTCTGGAAATTTCGAGAATCTGGAAAACGGCGCTAACGGCGAAAACGGAACGAGTCTTGGCAGAGGCAGACGAGACGATTTTTCTTCAGCGGGATTTTGTTTAGCCAAGGAACTCCTAATGAACTTTTCGGATAATATTTCCGTTCGCTTATGGGTCTCCCAATGGGACAATATAGCCAAGTTTTATAAGCTGTCGGACACCCAGAGCAGAGTTTTGCTGATTGGAAAATTGAAAGGCAGTGCATTGCAGTGGCTGCACGCTTGTTTTTGGCGGCAACGAGTCCAAAGCAGTTTTAAGGCGGAAATTTAAGGAGCGTCTGTGGAAACCGACCGAAAAGTTTGCAGTGTACTTTGAGGGAGAAACGCAGGCTGGCCCGAGATGTCAACATAGAAGATGACGAGCTGTTGGATGGACTTATTGTCGGCATTCCAGCAGCGAGTTTATGTACGCAGGCCAAGCTGCAGTGTTTCGACAACTCTGGAAAGATGCTGAGAGCTTTTGCTGGCATAATGGTGCCGGCCAGGGCACCTGGAGGAAAGAAGATGCAAGCCGTGAAGAGTGATCTGGCAAGCCAGGAAACGCGTTGCTATAACTGCAATGGAAGGGGGCACTGGGCAAGAGGGTGCATTAAGCCGAGGAGGACCCCAGGGTCCTGCTATGGATGTGGGGCAATGGATCATTTCATCAGTGGATGTCCCCAAAATAAGAAGGAAGACGCTAATGATTGTGTAAGATTGTTTAAAAATTTTGTTTATGAAACCCTGACCAGCCAATAGTTACAAAGTGCTTGATAGACTCAGGAAGCCCAGTATCGCTCATAAAATATGCTTATGTACCCAAAAATATTAGATTACACCCTCAGGAAGGTACTTATTATGGTTTAAACAAGAGCATATTGAAAAGTTTTGGAAAAATATTATGTTTCATTATAAAAAAAGATATAAAGGTTTTTTAATTTAATTGTGGTGGCAAATGAGTCTATGAGCTGTAATATTGTGCTGGGCAAAAACTTTATAGAAGCATGCAATTTGAAAATTAATTTATAAACTTTAAATGTGATTCCTGTTGAGAATATTAAAACCCAAGTCGATAAGACCGCAAATATTAGTTTATTGGATAATAATACTGAGAAACCTAATGAGTTGAATTTTCAGGCCCAGTGTGAAAGTTTAGGAAGTAAAAGGTTAGGAAGTAAAAGGTTAGGAAGTAGAAGATTAGGAAGTAAAAGATTGGGAAGTGAAAGTTTAAGAAGTAAAAGGTTAGGAATTGAGTTTGTATAGATTTTAGAAGATTGAACAAAATTATGGCAAAGGATAATTTTCCGATACAATTAATTGACGACCTTTTAGATAATTTAGTTGGAAAGTCAGTGTTTGCGAAATTGGATCTTAGGAATGATATTTTCATGTATTTGTTAACAAAGAGTAGGTCAAATATAAATCGTTTACTACACCGTTGGGGCAATTGGAGTTTTTACGGGTGCCGATGGGTCTAAAAACAGCTCCACAGGTTTTCCAAAGATTCGTTAATGACATTTTTTCGGACATGATAAAAAAAAACAAGGTCATTATATATATGAACGACATTTTAGTTGCTAGCAGATGTTTAGAAGAGCATTTAAAAGTATAGTATAAGTATTAAGGCGACTAGTAGTAAATAAGTTAGAATTGAAAATGGACAAATGTAAAGGTTAAATATTTAGGTTTCGAATAATGGAATTAATGCTGACAGTAAAGGTTTAGAAGCTATACAAAATTTTCCGATTCCATGCAAGGTGCAAGCAGTACAGAGTTTTTTTGGGGCTTTGCTCATATTTTCGACGATTCATAAGGTATTTTCAATTTTAGCGAAACCCTTGCTTGTTGTTTTTCGCTTTTAAAAGCAAAATTAATGGAAGCACCAGTTCTAGTTCCAGGATGATGTCGAGCTTCACTGAGATGCAAGTGCCTTAGGATTTGGTGCTGTGCTTCTTCAGAAAAAAGATGGCGCATGAAAAAGATGACGATGATGATGCATCCTATTTTCTATTTTTCAAAGAGGTCGACAGCAATGGAAGCAAACACACACACAGTTTTTAGTTAGAGACTTTAGATAGAGTCTCGACTTATGTGTCAGACTAACCGGTTGTGTTTATTTCAGAGCTCCCGTATTTAAACAAAAAAAAAAAAAAAAAGTTTTATACAAAATTCTGTTTTTCTGAGTCTTTACGATTTTTCTTTTGACTTTCTTAACAAAACATTTGCCGGCCTTGCCTTCGGTTGGCAGGCCGGCTGCTGTAGTACAATGTCAGATGCTGGTGCAGTTCCCAAAAAAGATGTCTTCCAATTTCAAGCCATCTCGACGAAAGTTTGTCGGGAAACCAATTATGACTCTCATGTGACTAAGCACTCGGTCTTTGCTAAGGACCAAGTTACGCGACCACCAGTCAATACAGATGAAGCTGCTAAAGTAGCTGTTATGAATGCCTCTAGGAATGCCAAGGCGACTGCCTTTGATGCCAATAGGTGCCTCTCTGATACTTCTGATGAATTTGATGATTCCAATTATTCAGACACCTCATCTGTCCCGACTATGACCATTTTTACCCCTAAGTGGATTAGTAAAAATGCTGCCGATGATGAACGCTTTACTCAGGTAAATAACCTAAGGAAAAGACGAAATCTTGACATACTCGGAGGTAGTAATATCAACAAATCATCGCTGCCAAACCCTGTTGGCGACCATAAACGTCCTCAAGCTCCATCCTCTGGCATGACCATACAATCACATTCTCCAAGTCAAGAAGGCTCTACCTACTTAGGAAACAACAATAGCTTTGCTATTTTGTCTGACGATGATGATGATACAATGACTTCCACTCATAATAATGAGTCAATCAGCACCTCTAAACTTGGTCATGGATTGTCTGAGCCTGTTGAAGCTAACTTGCATTCGGTGTCCCCACGGAATGCCTCTTCTCAAGCTAAAACCAAGAAACGTGATCCCCGTCCGCCACCCTTCCTTTTGAGGGGAATCACTGATTTTAGGCAACTAATTTCATTACTATCTTCTGTGACCAATGGTTTTCGCCTCAAGACAACTGGTAAATCTTCCTGTAGGATTACTGTGGATGACGGCAATGTTTACCGTGTAGTCCAGAAGCTTTTCAAGGATAATGGAATTCCTGTCAGCACTTTTCAGTTTAAAAATGAACGAGCTTTTCGAGTCGTCATCAAGGGACTTCACGCTTCCACTGAAATAGCCGAAATCACTGCAAAACTGAAAGCTCTGGGACACAACCCTCGGAATGTATTTAACCCCCTGGTGAAAATGGGAAGGCGAACCGGGATATATTCTTTGTGGAGCTGGAACCAGCTAGAAACAACAAAAATGTGTATGATATCCAGACAATTGACTACCAGGTGGTTAAAGTAGAACCGCAGCTTCAGAGAAAAGGTCCTTTAAGGTGTTTCAGATGTCAAGAATTTGGACATTCTAAAAATTTTTGTTCACTCTTGCCAAAGTGTGCCAGATGCGCTGGTGACCATGAAACAAAAGACAACTCGAAGAAGACTCGATTGAACAGCCTTCTCAGGACAGGCTTCTGGAATTTATTAATGGATTAAGGAAGCAACAAGAGGCTGCTGCGATAGCCCAAGCGGCTGCAATTGATAAATTGTTGTTACGCTTTGATCAAATGATGTCAGTAATGACGACCACACTACAAATGTTACAGAGCGTGATTTCTAAGCACGCCAATCTATCAGGGTCAACGCAATGCGATGACTAATTACGGTATAAATATCGTTATTTGGAACGCCAACAACTTAGTTGGCAAATCACTCGAGATTGAGCATCTCCTCCAGGAACGCAACATTGACATTTTATTGATCTCAGAGACACATTTTACCAGCCGTTCATTCTTCCACATTAATGGATATGCTGTTCACTCTGCCAACCACCCTGATGATCGACATCGTGGTGGTGCTGCTGTCATCATCAAATCCTGTTTAGATTATCACCTAAGTGCCACAATATCGGAGCCTCACCTGCAAGCAGTTGCCATAAGTTTGGTCACTGGGTTTGGCAGAATTTCATTTGGTGCTGTCTACTGTCCACCTGGTCACCGCCTTTCTTGGACGACTGAGGAATATCTGCGTCTGTTTGGCTCTGTAGGTAGCCGCTTTCTCATTGGAGGTGATTGGAATGCGCACCACAGTTTCTGGGGGTGCAGGCGATCATGCCCTCGGGGAAACACCCTGATGTCAGTTATTGCTGACCTAAAAAATGCAGATTTTGGCTACTGGCGGACCCACTCATTTTCCTTGGATCAATGACCACCTCCCGACGGCCATTGATTTTGCTGTGTACAAAGGCATCCCGTGCAACCACCTTACAATCTCAGAGTGTCCGGGACTTTCCTCTGATCATATTCCGCTCCTGATATATTTTTGCGTGGCTGCCTATACGATCGTCACCAAATCTAGGCTTCTTCCCCGGGGCTCGGATCTTAAAAGATTCAGTGCGCAACTTACTGCTCTGACTCAGGAGCAACCTTCTCTTCTTTCTGTGGACGACGTAGATTCCTTTGCTGAGGTCTTAGTTGAACAGATCCATCAAGCTGCCCCTCCTCCTAGAAGCATACCTATTCCTCCTCCATCTTGGGCTTATTCAAAGCCAGAAATTGCTGCCTTGGCCAGAAAAGGTCATGCACTTCGCCGTGTCTGGATGAGGACGAGGCATACCATCGATATGGCAAGGTGGAAGGCTACTGTATCAGAGCTAAGGAAAGTCCTCCGTTCGGCCAAGTCAGAATTTTTTATAGACAAGCTCAGTGCAATTGATCCTAACCAGAATCACGGATTTGCGCTCTGGAAATGCACCCGCAACCTTAAAAGACAGCCGCTTCAGAGGTTTTCCCTTAAACGTGGTGATGGGACTTGGGCCCACAGTGATTCCGAGATTGCTGAAGTATTTGCTGATGATCTTGAAAATCGCTTTACTCCATTTGAATTTGCAACAAGCGATGAAGTCCAGACAACAATCTCTAGGCTAGGACTTTCATTTGGTCCTCCTGTTACTGTCCGTCCAGTAGACGAAGATGAAGTACATGGTCATATAAAGCGACTGGTTACTACTAAAGCTCCTGGCATGGACGCGATTGATGGAAAAGTAGCAAAGGCTCTGCCTAGCTCTGTCATTGCACAGCTCTGTCTCCTCTTTAATGCTTGCCTGGACCTTGGTTATTTCCCATCACCTTGGAAACGAGGATTAGTTACAATGGTGGCAAAAAAAGGAAAAGACCCATGTTGCCCGGAATCTTATAGGCCGATTAGTTTGCTGTCCACTTTCTCCAAGATTTTTGAGCGGATCATGCTTGGTAGACTTCTAGCTATTAACGCCTTTGAAGACGCACTTCCGAACCACCAGTTTGGTTTCCGTAGTCGCCATAGTGCTATCGAGCAAGTGCACAGAGTAATTAACCATGTCCTGGGGGCTTTCGAAGACCACAAATACTGCTCAGCCGTTTTTCTCGATGTTCGACAGGCCTTTGACAGGGTTTGGCACGAAGGACTGTTCTACAAGCTAATGCCGCTTTTGCCTGAAAGGCTCTGGAATCTCGTTGTATCGTTTTTAGATAAAAGGGAGTTTGCTGTAGACATTCGAGGACACCGTTCTGGACTTCGCCCAATTCGTGCTGGTGTCCCGCAGGGAAGCGTCCTTGGCCCGGTCCTGTATACAATTTACACTTCGGATCTTCCAAACCCAGTTGCTCGTGGTACACTCCTGGCCACATATGCAGATGACACTGCATTTCTTGCAGCTGGTAGCACCACTACTTCTGCGTCCCGACGTGTCCAGACATTCTTAGACGAATTTGAGTGCTGGGCCTCTCGATGGAACATTGCGCTTAATGTTGACAAAACGCAACATGCCACTTTTGCTCTCCGCCCTGGCCGTTCGCGTAGCCTTTACATTGATGGGAATAGGCTCAAGCACGAAGATAAGGTGACGTACCTCGGAGTTACCTTAGACCGTCGCCTTTGTTGGAAGGACAAATTGATCGAGTTTGTGGATCAGCAAGAACAAAACTTGACAAAATGGACTGGCTCCTTCGTCCAGGCAGCGGCCTATCCCTTGAAGCTAAGGTGCGGCTTTTTAAGGCCATTGTCCTCCCAACCTTAAACTGGGGAATCACTTGCTGGGGCACGGCCTGCGATTCGTCACTAAAAAGGGTGCAAACATGCATTACAAAGGCTCTCAGGAGGATGCTCTGTGGCACCATTATGTAGAAAACCGAGTTATGTTTCAGGACACGGGAGTGCCGACGGTAACAGAGACGATTTGCAAATCCTCAAGTCGATACGGGAGCAGCAAAGAGAAGCCCAAACATTGTGGAATATTAGTAAATTTTGTATTAAAACTCAGGAAATAGTGTAAAATAATCGCGAATAAGACAAACATGGCCAACGTAGAGTCTATGATAGTGGAGGAAAAGACGCAGGTCAAACAGATTGACCGCGAGAAGACCTGCCCGCTGCTGCTCCGAGTTTTCTGCTCCACGGGTCGGCACCACTCCGTCTCCGAGTACATGTTCGGCAATGTGCCCACCAACGAGCTGCAGATCTACACCTGGCAAGATGCAACACTCCACGAACTGACCTCTCTGGTGCGAGATGTGAATCCGGATACCCGGAAGAAGGGCACCTACTTCGACTTTGCCGTGGTATTTCCGAACTTCCGGAACAACCACTTCCAGATGCGCGAGATCGGAGTGACCTGCACGGGCCAAAAGGGAATCGATGATAATAAGACGCTCGCCCAGGCCAAATTCAGCATCGGGGACTTCCTGGACATCTCGATAACACCACCTAACCGTCTCCCACCCACCGCCAGGCGCCAGCGCCCCTACTGATGTCGCATTACAGTCTAATCTAATCATTTTTAATCTTTCACTTGACACTCAATGGAGTATGGACATAATTATAAGTGGAATTATAAGTGGAATACAAGTAAGATACCGGGAACGTTTGCTCACACATGCAAACTGTCTGGCAAGACATCTTGCAACACCACTGGGTCGACGGCGTCTCCGCAGACGACACCCGGCAGACTTATGGATTCTTGGCCGTGACAGACACGGTCGCCTTCTGTAATAACACATCTTGATTAACACCAGATTTGCTCAAGTAGAGCACCCGTTACCCGCTTTTTTTGGGATCATTAGAAATAATTTGTCAATACACGAAAACAAGGTCCATCCTTGTGTGGCGTGTTCAATAAAACTATAAAAAAAGAGACTTTAGACATAATTTACGCGTTAAGAAGATTTATGATATATTTACTTGGCAAACGATTCAGAATTGTGACACACTGCAATTCCTTAACCTTAACGCTCAATAAGATTGAGTTGAATCCATGAATAGGAAAATGGGCTCTAGAGCTGCAGGAGTTTGATTATGAGTTAAAGCACAGGTCAGGCAATCAAATGCAGCATGTAGATGCACTACGTAGGTGAAATAACATAATGATAGTAGAGGCCAATACATTCGAAACCAATTTAGTAATTTGTCAGTCAAAAGATGTCAAGGTTCAAGAGATTAGAAAAATATTAGAAATGAGAAATGGGGTGATTTATAGAAAAAGTAATGACAACAGATTATTATTTTATGTACCGAATCGAATGGAAGAACATGTGTTATACAAGTATCATGACGAAATAGGTCATATTGGAAGGGATTGGTAATTAGCAAAATTTACTGGTTTCCACATATAAAGGATAGAGTCTTAGAGCATATTCAAAATTGTTTAAAATGCATCGCTTATTCTCCGAAAGTAAGTAAAGAAGATAGACACTTACATAGTATACCAAAAGGTAATAAGCCTTTCGAGATTATTCATATAGACCATTATGGGCCGGTGGAAAGTAGCAGATCGAAAAAGCATATACTCGCGGTTGTAGGTGCGTTCACAAAGTTTGTTAGGTTGTACACAACAAAGACGACGAAAACAAAGGAGGTGATAAGTGCATTGACTGATTACTTTCGAGCATATAGCAGACCGAAATGTATAATATCTGATAGAAGGATTTGTTTTATTTCTTCTGATTTTGCAGAGTTTATGGAAAATAGTGACGTTAAGCACATAAAAATCGCGACGGGTTCGCAACAGGCTAATGGCCAAGTTGAACGAATTAATCGAAGTTTAGGACCTATGATTGCAAAATTGACAGAGCCGGAAAGGGGATTAAAGGGGAAAGGGGATTGAAAAAGTAGAGTATTCATAGTAGCATTAAGCAGCGTCCGAGTGAAATATTATTTGGAATAACACAAAGAGGAAAGTATGTGATGAGTTAAAGAAAAAATTAGAAGACGAAGAATAGGTAGAATATGTTAGAAAATCTTTAGAAAATGTTAGAAAAGAAGCAGAAGAAACACAGAGAAATGCTCAAAATGAAGAATACTACAATGCAAAAAAGAAAAGTGCAACAGAATATAAAGAAGGAGATTATGTTATGGTTAAAAACTTTGATAGTACAGCGGGTATCTCGAGAAAAAGCAATTCCAAAGAATAATAGTCCTTTATGTGATTGAAAAATATTAAAGATATTGACGGGTTTCAGTTATCTCGTAGTCCATATCAAGGCGTTTGGAGTGCAAATAATATTAGACACTGGATAAAGATATAATATATATGTGTATGTTTTAACTAATAGACTGTAAGCTAAAATAGACGGCCTAGTTGTAGCAGGCCAGTTAATATAAGTATGCTCTGGTCATTCTATTCTTTGAGTTACCCTCTTTAGAGAGAGCATGTTACTCTCTCAAGAGAGCGCCTCTCTGCGAAAACGGAGGTTGAAAGCCATGATACAATAACATAAGGTAGTCTCGTCGGCTGTCTAAATGTTCGGGTTTTGGTCAGTGCGTGTTCGTTTTTTGAAGGGAAAGGTTGTCTGCGAACGATTTTTTTACAGAATTAACAGAAGCAACATGACTTTTTGCAATGTGTGCCGCAAACACGTCGATGGCGTAAAATTTATAAAGGCACCGAAATGTTTGGAAAAAAGAGCGCTGTTAAATTTGCCAAAACGCATTTTAGGTCTGCTCAGTGGAAGTTGACAACTTGACACAAAGTGGTCAGACTTTTAAGAAAAGGCGACTGAACGAAGATGCTGTTCCAGACAGAGTGCCAGAATTCAATATTCCGAAATTAGGCTATGCCGATTCAACCAGTTCGTTGAAAAAATAAAACAATTATAACTTATATTTGTACACTACATTAACGATACTTTAAAAAAAAACAAAGAATGTAAAAGAAACTTTAATAATAGCAGCCGAAAATGTTAGTATAAGTTTGGACATAAAAAAGTTGTATATTAAGATTAGAATATATTTTAGAATTAAGAATCTTAACAAAAGACTTAGCATTGGGAGACAAAAACAATGCCTAATTTCAAATTAATTTCAAATTAAAAATTAAATTATAAAAAAAAATTAAGCTCCTTTTATTATGAAAGGCAAAAAAACCCCTGAACCAACTAAGGGTTAATCCACACATTCTATTGTCGCTCTGCTCGCACTTACTAAACAGTTCCCATTTCACTCGCACTGATTGTTATAATGTAGAGGTACCAGATTTTGCCGACGAGACTACCTTATGTTATTGTATCATGGTTGAAAGCAAGCTGCCTGCGAGAAGTGAGATCACTTGGTTATGAGAGCGCAACAGAAGATGATTAGTAAAAGACAAGCAGAAATGAATAAAACTAAACCTAGACGAATGTAAATTAAGCTTAAGCTAAATAAACTAAAGACGCAATACATAATAAAAACGTCCTGATACACACAGTAACCCTAAAGGAAGATTTAACAGTTGTCTTGACGCGAAAAAGAGTGGTCACACAAGATAGTAAAGCAACTGCGTTTAGCGGTGGTGATTAAATCATTAATAGGATGTGGAAGTCATTGTATTATCATCATCTTTAGACAAAATAGCAAAGCTATTGTTCTTCCATAATTAGGTAGAGTCTTCTCCACTTGAAGGAGGTGATTGTATGATCATACTAGAGGTTGCAGCTTGAGGACGTTTATGGTCGCCAAGAGGGTTTAGCAGCGATGATTTTATGATACTATTAACTCCGAGTATGACAAGATTTCGTTCTTCATTAGCAGTATTCTTACTAATCCACTTTGGGGTAACAATTGTCATATGTATAACTTTGTTGTTTTTAATTTAAAATAAAGTTAATTAATTAAATGAATTTTAAGTTAATTAAATAAATTAATTTTAATTTTAATTAAAATCGGACATCTATATCGTATAACTCCCATTAAAAAATAAAAATTAAAAAGGTTTTTATTTGGAGCTTTGTTTTCCCGATTGTTCGGGCTCGTTCAGACTTTTTTTTTCGCGCGGTTTCCCACAGCCCACATACCCGCCCAACCGACCAAGGGGCGCAGACCTATTATAAATAATAGGCCGGGGAAAAAGTAAGATCAATTTTGTGCTAATGAAGTAAGTATTAATCGTTTTAGGAGCGGCAAAGAGTCAAGATTTGATATTATAGAAAAAGTCTATTTTAGTCAAATTATAATACTCATGCAAGGCATTGTTAGATTTACAATGATTTAATATTAGGGGAATATATTTTATAGCTGGTCTACTTGGCACAAGAAAGTTAATCCTTAACTAATTAAGGACTTATAATTTAGGAAAGAACGCTTATAAATCATGTGCAAAAAAGCTAACCAAGATGGCTCCACTGTGGACACCGGAGTTAACTCGGTGAATTTTAGAAATATAATTTTTAAAAAGGACGCTTTGTGACCTGCTATTCAGATAACTTGAAATCCATAAATTTCCTAATATGGAATTTTATGTACCCTTGCAGTTATTACAAAACGACCACATTTCGATGTATATGCCTATAATACTAAAAACAATGAAGCAATGTCGATTTTGCGATGCATTTGCCCATAGTTTCTAAGTCAGCTATATGATATTGTTCTCCGATTTTAATTTAATTAAAACCTGTGGACAAAAGAAGAACACGTGTTTATATATTAGTTGTCTTTGATTTGTCTTTTTATTTGATGTTCTCTCGTTCACGTTTCGCTTTAGACTGACTTCGCTGCGTGATCGCAGCTTTCCAACAACCCGGTTTTTTGTAACGTGCAACGTTCGAATGAATGGCTAATCTTCGAAAGAATCTGCGATGGCGTGGCACGCTGTAGATCCGGCACTAGCTCGTCGGCTTTGGGGGTGGAGGTCTTGCTCTCACAGTTTCAGTTACGATGTACAGATCATTATTAATATCCCAAGAAATTGAGGGTGCTTGCGACATTGAAGGGAGCTAGTAATATAAATCGGAAGAACGATAAACCAAAATCAAAAAAAAAAACAAGAAAGGCAAGCTAACTTCGGGCGGAGCCGAAGTTGATATACCCTTGCAGAATATTTTGTAAATAATATTCTCCAAAATTATTCATATGATGCATTCTTAATACTAATAAAAATCCCAACTTCCTAACTTTAAAAACACCAAAGTTATGGCAATTTCAATCGTTCAGTTATATGGCAGCTATAGGATATATTCGGCCGATCCCTATAAAATTTGGTAGGTCGGATTGATTGGCCAAATATAAAACCCATAGAAAATCCCAACTTCCTAACTCTAAAAACACCAAAGTTATGCTATTTCCTATCGTTATATGGGAGCTATAGGATATAGTCGGCCGATCCTTATGAAATTTGGTAGGTCGAATTTATTAATAAATAAGCCATAGAAAATCCCAACTTCCTAACTTTACAAACAGCAGAGTTATGGCATTTCCTATCGTTCAGTTATATGGCAGCTATAGGATATAGTCGGCCGATCCCGGCCGTTCCGACTTATATACTGCGTGCAAAGGAAAGAAGGGTGTGTGCAAAGTTTCAATTCGATATCTTTAAAACTGAGAGACTAGTTCGCGTAGAAACAGACAGACGGACAGACGGACAGACGGACATGGCTATATCAACTCAGGAGGTGATCCTGATCAAGAATATATATACTTTATAGGGTCGGAGATGTCTCCTTCACTGCGTTGCACACTTTTGACCAAAATTATAATACCCTCTGCAAGGGTATAATAAAAGAAAAATAGCGTATAAAGTAAAGTTTAAAGAAATGAAAGGGAAGTAACTATTTGCGTGGCCGCTGGTGTAATTGCGCCCGCTTTTCGCCCACCCTACCTAAGACACCGCTAGAGCATGGCTCTGGTGACCCCTTCTTCCCTACGACCGTGAAATCATCAGCTCAGTTCAGCAACACGTTTCTTTTAAGCTTCCATTTTAATTACAAGATTTAAATTCATAATAATATTAGAGAAAATATAGTAAATAAGGTTTATAATAAAAAATATAGAGTACGATCATAATATAAGCAAGAATAAGGCATAGTATCAAATATATGTTTTCTTAAAGAGTTATAAATATATAGATATAAATTTTGTATGCATGATTTTTAGCGTGTGTATTTAAATACTAGAATGTGAATTATTTTTGTTAATTTTATTATTAGTTTTCTTCATATGTGATATTTAAAAAAAAAAAAAAATAAAATTTTCTTCCAGTTTCTTTTCAAAATTTAAGATTAAGTAGTTTAGTCTAAAGTAATTTGATTTAAATTAATAATTATTTTTATACCCGTTACTCGTAGAGTAAAAGGGTATATTGTATTCGTGCAAAAGTATGTAACAGGTAGAAGGAAACGTTTCCGACCCTATAAAGTATATATATTCTTGATCAGGGTCACTAGCCGAGTCGATATAGCCATGTCCGTCTGTCCGTCTGTCCGTCCATATGAACGCTGAGATCTCGGAAACTATAAAAGCTAGAAGATTGGCATTTTGCATGCAGATTTTAGGAGTTCCTACGCAGCGCAAGTTTGTTTCAAAAAGGTGCCACGCCCCCTTTAACGCCCACAATCGCTTATATAGGATTTTATTTAAATATAAATTTAAATATTTCGGAAAAGTAAAAATGCAGTTTTATTGTGTTTATCAATACCTATCGAAATGTAGAAGAAATTTTTCAAATCGGACCATTCGTTTAAAAGTTATGCGTGATCAAAGTTTCTATCTCCATCTCCCTCGTACTCCTTTTACCTGAGTAACGGGTATCTGATAGTCGGGGCACCCGACTATAGCGTTCTCTCTTGTTTTTGTATAGGATTCACGAGATTCGACACTAATTTAATATTTGAATTTTTAGTAATATACATTATTATTATATTGTTTCTTTGTTTGTTTTTGCAATTAATAGAAGTCAAACAAATTTCGCCAAAAAAAAACTAAATACAAGTTTCAACCATTGCGTCGGATTTCACTCGAATATAAAATGTAAATTGAATCAATGACCACTCACTCAGTTTTCCATCGGCGAAAGATCGATCTTCCGTTCAACGAATATGCTGAAAATTAAATAGGCGCTTCATACCGCCATTTGGGTTAAATACTTTTGCTTTCTTGGCGAGAACAAACGTTTGAAAGAAAACTTTTGGTTATTTTCTGAATATCTACATCGCGACTTTCTCTATCTCACAAACACAATATTTATCTCATTCACAAATTGGTTAACTGTTGGCGATCCTTTTGCTGCTTTTCTTGTTTTTCGGGGCTAGCCGGACGTCAGTGGCCCAAAAAGGGTTAAACGCTAGTAGCCAGGCCGCAGCTCTAGCGGTGACGACGAACCCCGGGGACTCTAATCAACTCCTCTTGGCGTGCGGTGTTCCTCGAGCAATGCGCGCTTCTTCAGGCGGCGTTCCTCTCCTGGGCGCTTTTCGGCGGACACCTCTCCAATGCGGCTGCTCCTCCGGCGTGCGCTCCGCGGGTAGGGCTCCTATAGCAGGTGCTCCTCCGATGTGGCTGCCCCTCCGGCAGTGTTCTTCTCCGGCAGGGTTCTTCTCCGGCAGGGCTGCTTCTGCGTGCGCTCTGAGTACGGCGTTCCTCTTGCGATGCTTCACCGCTATGGCTGCCCCTCCGGCAGGATTCTTTACCGGCAGGGCTGCTCCTACGTGCACTCTGCGAAACAGCCGATCCTCTTGATGATGCTTCACAGCTGTGACTGCCTCTCCGGCAGGGATGCTTCTCCGGCAGGGCTGCTCCTACGCACTCTGCGCAACAGGCGCTCCTTAGGGCGGATACTTTTCCGCTGCGCTGCCCCTCCGGTAGAGATTTGTCTCCAGTCAGGCTTCTCCTACGTGCGCTCTGCGGGACAGGCGCTCCTTGGGCGGATGCTTTACCGCTGTGGCTTCCTCTCCAGCAGGAATTTGTCTCCAGCAGGGCTGCTCCTCCGTGCGCTCTGCGGGACAGGCGGCTCCTCGGCAGCTCTGTGAAATTTGTGTAGCCACTATATATTCTTCATAAAAGAGCGAACGCAAGGTTTTACCCACCTGGTTTTGAGGTCTTATTTCAAAAAAAAAAAACCCCACAGATTTCTGTACTTCCCGGCTGCGATACACGTGTGATGTCACTGATTTTAATATATTACCCATCTGCACTCAATGACGGCTTGGTTTGAATAGACCGAGTCTAGGATAGCGTGGCCTAATTGAGGCCGCCGGCGGAAATGTCTCTCAGCTGAGTCGAGCTTCCCAAAGACACCCTGCGTCAGCTGACCTTCGATGAATTGCCATTCTCATTTTTATAAATCCGATAAAATTGCACCAAAGTTTCAGATATGCAATGAAACTCGGCTAGCAGTTCCAGAGAATAAGCATACTTCTAGGATAAACTAAAACGGCCTATTCAGTCGCCACTACAAATCCCCTCCGAACAATCAGGCTAGGGTATTTATTCCTGGTACCCTAGACTGATACCGACGGAAGAGGCCTTACTGCCGGATATCCTTGGCGTGATAGGTACCTACGAAGCGTCCTTGTAAGTCTTCCAGTTCATAATACGCGCTTCCTAGCTTCTTGTGAACTCTTGATTTTACAAAAGACGGTCCGAATTTGGCAGAATATCCTGTCTGAAAGCAACTTTGTTTGAAGCTCCGTCGATACACCTCTTGTCCTTCCGCAAATGAAACGTTTCGAGACCGAAGGTTATAGCGTTTCTCGTTTTCGGCGTGCTGTTCCTGCATACGTTTACTTGCTTTTTCTCGAACGATCTCAAACGAGTCCTGGCGATTGAATTTCAGTCATCAAGTAAATTCAATTTCCTTAGAAGCGAGTACGTAGAACCGGATGTTATCATGTGCTGTCCAAAAACCATATAATATGGAGATGTTCCCAAACTAGAGTGAACGGAGGACCTCAATGCACAACATATCCTGTTCAGATGTTCGTCCCAGTCCTTCTGGTCTGGACGCAAATATGCTCGGATTGCGGCAATCACGGAGCGATTTGCTTGTGGTGAATGCACCGCTGTGAGGGTATGTGTTATGCCATACTGCTGCATTAATTTACGAAAAGCGTGAGACTGAAATTGTGAACCGTTGTCTGACACCACGGTTTCAGGAGCTCCATATGCCATGATCAGTTCCCCTTCCAAGTATTTTATGACCCTACCAGTATCAATCTTCCTAACTGGTTTAAGGAACACATATTTGGAAAAATGGTCCAAAGCGATAAAAATTCCAATGTTCCCGCTTCTTGATCTGGGGTATGGACCAAGGAAGTCTACGAACAATCTTTGGAAAAACCGTTGACTTTCCGGCGCTTTTCCTAATGGCGGTCGCAGCACATAATTAGGAGCTTTTGTCGTTTTGCACACTTCGCAAACGTTAATGTAAGCCTTTATGTCCGGCACCAGACCAGGCCAAAAATAATAACGCCTCACTCTTTCAATGGTCTTATGTATGCCTCCGTGGCAAGACATTAAACCATCGTGTGCTCTTTTAAGGATTTCAGGCACCAGTTCCTTCGGTATCCATAGTTTCTAGGCATACTCGTCCTGGACTTGTTCTCCTGTCAAATGCTCAGATTTCCGATATACATAGCCATTGTCTGCTTTGAGGTCAGGAAAGTTACCTTGATTTGCTTTTACCTTTTCCACTAGATCCACATATTCGGCTTTCCTAAACTCTTCAGAATCCATGTCCACAAGAAGTCCTTCCTGCAGATCCACTGCGGCTATTACGTCTTCGTTGACGCGAGACAACGAATCGGGAACAACGTTAAGTGAGCCTTTGCGATGCTCAATCTTGAAGTTATATCTCTGCAAAGCCAACGCCCATCGTGCCAATTCAAGTCATGATTGGACATTAACCACTTCAATGAGGCGTGATCAGTTATTATAGTAAATTCCATTCCTTCGACATAAGCTCTGAAACTTTTGAGAGCTACGATGGCCGCTAAACATTCTTGTTAGGTCACAGTGTAGTTGCGTTGGGCCCTGTTTAGCTTCTTGGAGATGAAAGCAATCGGACGCTCATCTCCTGCTTCGGACATTTGTACGAGCACAGCGCCTACCCCCGTTTTACTCGCATCGCAGTGTATTGCGAACGGTTTTGAGAAATCTGGGCTACACAAAACTGGGGCTTCGCACAGACGTTGCTTTAGCTCCTCGAAAGCTTTTATTGCTTCGTCAGTTATACTGAACTTCCGTTTTGTAGTCATTAAATCGGTCAAAGGGGTAGCAAGTGAAGCAAAATTTGGCACAAACTTTCGATACCGCCCACATAAGGCCATAAAACTTCTCAAACCTCGTAGATTTTTTGGTACTGGAAAATTTTTTATTGCTGCCACTTTATCGGGATCTGTCCTTATTCCACCGTCGCCTATTATATGCAACAAATATCGAATTCGCAGCATACAGAAATGGCTTTTTCCAATATTTAGAGTCAAACCTGCACGCTTTATTTGCAATGCCAATTCTCTGAGTACTTCGAGGTGCCGTTCAAATGTAGAAGAAACAACTAATAAATCGTCAAGATAAATAAAAACCTCATTGCGGAGATGTGCTGGTACTACCTTATCCATTAGACGGGACATTGTGCTTGTGGCATTACAAAGCCCGAACAGCATAACCTTGAATTGGTAGAGAGGTCTGCCTGGGACCGTGAAAGCTGTTTTGTCGCGGGATGATTCCTCTAAAGGCACCTGCCAATAAGCATCCTTTAGATCCAGTCTTGAAATATACTCGGCTCTTGGCAACCGACTTAGGATCCCACTGATTTGGGGAAGTGGGTAAGCATCTTTCTCGGTGAAGTTGTTAACTTTCCTACAGTCCAAGCAAATCCTTACTTTGCCAGGCTTAGTTACCATAACGATAGGAGAAGACCATGAACTCTCGGATTCTTCTATCACTCCCAATGCTATCATTCGGTCTATTTCAGCGTACATGGCCTTTTCGACGGCGGGCGAGACAGGGAAATGGAGTTGCTTGATGGGTTTAGCTGTTCCCACATCAATCGTATGCGATATCAGGTTGGTTTTACCGAGCCCTTCTTGCTTAAAGGAGGGAAAACAATTTATAACATTAGCTAGTTTGGTTCGATCGCTCTCAGACAATCTATGCTGATCAACCTCCGGTTTATTGCTACTTTGCGACGATTCTAGTTTCGATATGGTTAAGCTTTTAGGAAGCAAATCATATAGCCTCCAGAAATCGATGCCCAGATATAAATCCTGCTTCAGCGACAGTACTACATAAAGCTTTACGGTATTCCTTTTGCTGCCGTATTCTATTTCGACTTTCAAATGGCCCAGTATTTGCTGCGATCTTCCGTCCGCGGTGGTAGCATGTCCTTTTATCACTTTATAATCACCGCTAGCTTTTATCTCCTCGGCTAGCATCCCACCAACACAACTAATCGAAGCTCCAGAGTCTAATAAGCCGTAGACCGTGCAATTCAAAATTGAACAGGCAAAAATGGGCGAGGATCCGTTTGCCCTGCTGGAAGTGAATTAATGTACTGCACGCCAATGTTGCATATCTTTATGTTCTCCCAATACGCTTTTATCCGACGGGAACTTCGGGATTGACGTCTATCTAAATCTTGTTGACATTTGTATTCCGAGATATCTAATTTCTTCAAGTCCGGTATTTTACTATGAAGTAAAAAATTTACAGCCGGTTTTTGTTCATCTGGTGTGGTGAGTGTTGCAACCTTCGCTGCTTCCTCAATTAGTCGGTCATTGTTGATTGACTCCGAACAGCACTCGAGAGTTTCTGTTTGACAAGCGACCTCGACGTGCCCGGTTTTGAGTTTTTTGAGCACTTGCTACAACTAGGTTTATAGGTATTCGCGGCGCCACAGCCGTAACAAAATATTTTTCTTTCGGACACGCAGTCCTGATACCTGTGTCCTTCCTTGTGGCAATTCCAACATGCCAGTGCAAGCGCAGAAACATCCATTTCATTTTCAGATTCCGCTTCATGAAAACTTTCTCACAGTTTCAGCAAACTCCGAAACGTCGCGCTTAAATGGAGTGCTTCGAATGTAACCCTGGTATCGCTTAGCATCAGCCAAAAAAACTTCGCGTCTTCGACAAATTTCTCTCAAGTCTGAAACTGTTTTAATTTCCAAATTTAGGATCTCATGCCTGATTTCAGTACGTAAATTGTTCTTAAGGACTCTAACCAACTTGTCCGGCGTCCACGGCTGTTCTAACTGATCGATTAAATCGGATATGTTGTCGTAAAAGCAATTGAAAGTTTCATTCGGCTTTTGTTTTGTGTTTCTAATTAACTCCTCAATATCCCCATCGTCTCTGTTTAGTCTGAACTGCAGACGTAGAGCTGAACAGAAATTATCCCAACGGACTTCACCATGAGCTTTATGATAACGCCAATAGAACTCGTTGGCTTTTCCTTCAAACAGAACTGATGCGTTCTTACAGAGAACGGAAAAATTATTTCCTAATGTTTCCCTAGTTAGAGCTTCCACTCGGTAAATAAAATTATCAACGGGTACTCCTCCTCCGGAATATTTGATCTTCCATCCATTCAGAATATGGACTACTTTATCAGGGCGACTTAATAAATCAGACGCGGAACTTTGTTATGAAGCAGGTGAAACAGAAGTCATTCTGACTTCCCCTAAATTATAATCAGTTTCTCTACTCGCGGCCCTATTACTAACGTTTCTAATAGGCTGCTGAGAAGAGTGCCCACCCTGGCTATCATTGGCCATAGAGTTTTGCGTTGCTATTACTCTGGTCATTATATCCGATAAAGAACTTTGGATTAGTTCCGCCATCCTTTCCGATAAAGTCGCTAGTAACCTGCGTTCCATTGCCAATAAGGTAATAGCGTTAGCATTAATAACGCTTGTATTGCGGTTGCCGCTGCTGTTGGTACTTGCATTGACGTGGAAGCTGTGTTGTCCGTAACTTCTATTTCAATATTATCGACAGCTGGACGGTTCCTTGAGTGAGTGCGAGTTTGCCGCTCCGCATCGTCGGTGCCCTTTGGGACTGTAGGCCTACAGGCATTTTTGCACACCGGACACAGTTTGCTTTTCTTCCAGTGTCCCTCTATGCATCTCCTATAAAACTCATGTTGACAAGCTGTCCTATAAACATCGGCAACGCTAATTTCGCCTTTGCATATAGGACAGAGTAAATTTGGGCTGTTCTCAGCGTCTCTTTCCGGAGATCGGTATAACCCCATTTTCTAGCGACATAACATATAATCCAACAAATATCCGGCCACAGTTAACCAACTGCACCAAAAAAATCGACAACAAAAAAAAATAAAAAACGTAATATTGCGATAAAGGAAGGAATAATTTTGCTTACTGAACTGATTACTTGATGTCAGACTAATCGAAGGGAATCTCACTTGTTACTATCCTTTGAAATGAAAGAAAATTTGAAAAATAAAAGAAAAGGAAATTTTTCCCAGGCGCAATGACCTAGCTTAAAGGAAGGAGCCGCTACTATACTTCATGTCGGTATCGGACAGTGGCTTGTTTGACACAAATCTCACATGTATTCCGGATCCCGATTGAAACTATAGTGCCCCTTGTGAACGAATAAATAATTGTCACAAGCTACTTCCGGATGTGACATTTCTCTCAAGTACTGTCAGCATTTTCCGCTTAGCTTAGTTTGTGATTTTATTTACCTTTAAAGTTTTTTTAGTTTAATGACCTGGTATTTCGAACCGGGACAGAAACCGACCTAAATTGGTGTTTGTTTTTTTCTGTTTTCCTCATCTGGTTAGATACCATGTCACCTCTGCTAAATTAAGGAAAGTTTCATTGTTAATTCTGGATTTTCGGTCAAAAAAAATAATACTGATAATTACATAGTTTTGAATTCCAAGAAAGTTTAAAATTTACATCAACAACTTTTGAGATTACAGGAGAGTTAAATTTGAAGGAAATTGAAAAGGAAATAAGAGTCGAATTGGTTTAGTCATGAGTCTTAATGAGTGATCTCACTAAGGCTGGGCGCCACTTTCGATATTAATTATGATTAATTATAACTGTAACGTGCAACGTTCGAATGAATGGCTAATCTTCAAAAGAATCTGCGATGGCGTGGCACGCTGTAGATCCGGCACTAGCTCGTCGGCTTTGGGGGTGGAGGTCTTGCTCTCACAGTTTCAGTTACGATGTACAGATCATTATTAATATCCCAAGAAATTGAGCGTGCTTGCGACATTGAAGGGAGCTAGTAATATAAATCGGAAGAACGATAAACCAAATTCAAAAAAAAAAATAAAAGAAAAATAGCGTATAAAGTAAAGTTTAAAGAAATGAAAGGGAAGTAACTATTTGCGTGGCCGCTGGTGTAATTGCGCCCGCTTTTCGCCCACCCTACCTAAGACACCTGCCGCTAGAGCATGGCTCTGGTGACCCCTTCTTCCCTACGACCGTGAAATCATCAGCTCAGTTCAGCAACACGTTTCTTTTAAGCTTCCATTTTAATTACAAGATTTAAATTCATAATAATATTAGAGAAAATATAGTAAATAAGGTTTATAATAAAAAATATAGAGTACGATCATAATATAAGCAAGAATAAGGCATGGTATCAAATAAATGTTTTCTTAAAGAGTTATAAATATATAGATATAAATTTTGTATGCATGATTTTTAGCGTGTGTATTTAAATACTAGAATGTGAATTATTTTTGTTAATTTTATTATTAGTTTTTTCATATGTGATATTTCAAAAAAATAAAAAAATAAAATTTTCTTCCAGTTTCTTTTCAAAATTTAAGATTAAGTAGTTTAGTCTAAAGTAATTTGATTTAAATTAATCATTATTTTTTTGTATAGGATTCACGAGATTCGACACTAATTTAATATTTGAATTTTTAGTAATATACATTATTATTATATTATTTCTTTGTTTGTTTATGCAATTAATAGAAGTCAAACAAATTTCGCCTAAAAAAAAACTAAATAAAAGTTTCAACCATTGCGTTGGATTTCACTCGAATATTAAATGTAAATTGAATCAATGACCACTCACTCAGTTTTCCATCGGCGAAAGATCGATCTTCCGTTCAACGAATATGCTGAAAATTAAATAGGCGCTTCATACCGCCATATGGGTTAAATACTTTTGCTTTCTTGGCGAGAACAAACGTTTAAAAGAAAACTTTTGGTTATTTTCTGAATATCTACATCGCGACTTTCTCTATCTCACAAACAAAATATTTATCTCATTCACAAATCGGTTAACTGTTGGCGGTCCTTTTGCTGCTTTTCTTGCTTTCCGGGGCTAGCCGGACGTCAGTGGCCCAAAAAGGGTTAAACGCTAGTGGCCAGGCCGCAGCTCTAGCGGTGACGACGAAGCCCGGGGACTCTAATCAACACCTCTTGGCGTGCGGTGTTCCTCGAGCAATGCGCGCTTCTTCAGGCGGCGTTCCTCTCCTGGGCACTTTTCGGCGGACACCCCGGCTGCTCCTCCGGCGTGCGCTCCGCGGGTAGGGCTCCTATAGCAGGTGCTTCACCGCTATGGCTGCCCCTCCGGCAGGATTCTTTACCGGCAGGGCTGCTCCTACGTGCACTCTGCGAAACAGCCGATCCTCTTGATGATGCTTCACCGCTGTGACTGCCTCACCGGCAGGGATGCTTCTCCGGCAGGGCGGATACTTTTCCGCTGCGGCTGCCCCTCCGGTAGAGATTTGTCTCCAGTCAGGCTTCTCCTACGTGCGCTCTGCGGGACAGGCGCTCCTTCGGCGGATGCTTTACCGCTGTGGCTGCCTCTCCAGCAGGAATTTGTCTCCAGCAGGGCTGCTCCTCCGTGCGCTCTGCGGGACAGGCGGCTCCTCGGCAGCTCTGTGAAATTTGTGTAGCCACTATATATTCTTCATAAAAGAGCGAACGCAAGGTTTTACCCACCTGGTTTTGAGGTCTTATTTCAAAAAAAACCCCACAGATTTCATCCACAATTTATTCGCGATCGGATTCACGAACTTATCTCCGCGATTTTTCTGTACTTCCCGGCTGCGATACACGTGTGATGTCACTGATTTTAATAGATTACTGAATAGGTGCATCTGCACTCAATGACGGCTTGATTTGAATAGACCGAGTCTAGGATAGCGTGGCCTAATTGAGGCCGCCGGTGGAAATGTCTCTCAGCTGAGTCGAGCTTCCCAAAGACACCCTGCGTCAGCTGACCTTCGATGAATTGCCATTCTCATTTTTATAAATCCGATAAAATTGCACCAAAGTTTCAGATATGCAATGAAACTCGGCTAGCAGTTCCAGAGAATAAGCATACTTCTAGGATAAACTAAAACGGCCTATTCAGTCGCCACTACATCTCTTGTTCTCTCTCATCTCCTTTTCCAGAGAGTGAAATAGCTATATATGTTCTAACATATTGGTTAACATGTATAAGAGAGAGACAACTATCTTATACATTTTAACGAAACTTAAAAGTAAGCAACAACAATATCAACGAAATGTGTATACCATGATACAATAACATAAGGTAGTCTCGTCGGCAAAATCTGGTACCTCTACATTATAACAATGAGTGCGAGTGAAATGGGAACTGTTTAGTAAGTGCGAGCAGAGCGACAATAGAATGTGTGGATTAACCCTTAGTTGGTTCAGGGGTTTTTTTTGCCTTTCATAATAAAAGCTTAATTTTTTTTTATAATTTAATTTTTAATTTGAAATTAATTTGAAATTAGGCATTGTTTTTGTCTCCCAATGCTAAGTCTTTTGTTAAGATTCTTAATTCTAAAATATATTCTAATCTTAATATACATTTTTTTTATGTCCAAACTTATACTAACATTTTCGGCTGCTATTATTAAAGTTTCTTTTACATTCTTTGTTTTTTTTTTAAAGTATCGTTAATGTAGTGTACAAATATAAGTTATAATTGTTTTATTTTTTCAACGAACTGGTTGAATCGGCATAGCCTAATTTCGGAATATTGAATTCTGGCACTCTGTCTGGAACAGCATCTTCGTTCAGTCGCCTTTTCTTAAAAGTCTGACCACTTTGTGTCAAGTTGTCAACTTCCACTGAGCAGACCTTAAATGCGTTTTGGCGAATTTTGGAATAATCGCCAACTTTGCATCCCAGCGATTCCTCTAACAGCGCTCTTTTTTCCAAACATTTCGGTGCCTTTATAAATTTTACGCCATCGACGTGTTTGCGGCACACATTGCAAAAAGTCATGTTGCTCAAGGGTTAATTCTGTAAAAAATTCGTCCGCAGACAACCTTTCCCTTCAAAAAACGAACACGCACTGACCAAAACCCGAACATTTAGACAGCCGACGAGACTACCTTATGTTATTGTATCATGGTGTATACTAATGCGCAATTTCAATAACGCTCGTTATAACTGTAACCAAAATCACAGACATGTGAATTCTGTGTATTCCTAAAGCGTAATTCTAATATAGCCTGCTATAAACCGTAATTCCATAATATTTAAGTATTACCAAATCCCAAGGAACAAAAAAAAATTAAAAACAAAAAAGTTATAATTTTTATACCCGTTACTCGTATTCGTGCAAAAGTATGTAACAGGTAGAAGGAAGCATTTCCGACCCTATAAAGTATATATATTCTTGTTTAGGATCAGTAGCCGAGTCGATCTAGCCATGTCCGTCTGTCTGTCCGTCTGTCTGTCCGTCTGTCTGTCTGTTCGTATGAACGCTGAGATCTCGGAAACTATAAAAGCTAGAAGATTGGCATTTTGCATGTATGTAGATTTTAGGAGTTCCTACGCAGCGCAAGTTTCTTTCAAAATGGTGCCACACCCCCTCTGACGCCCACAAGCCACAAGCTGCGGCCACAGTTTTGATGCTATTATGAAAATTTTAATCGATATGTATTTGTTTCGTCAATACCTATCGATTGGCCTAATAAAAGTTTGCCACGCCCACTCTAACGCCCAAAAACCCATTAAACGCTTAAGCCTGGCTAGCGCCTACATATCCGCCTTTCATGGTCCGTGGTACCAATGTCTTGGGGTAGATGGTGCAATACAATAGCGTCATCTAACGGATGAAATTTTGTGTAATTATATTATATAATACATAAAAATGATTAGCTATACGTAATCAATTTCATTTTTAGTAGTAAGTACATAAGTATGCCTTCCGTATGTTACGGATAAACAAAATTTTGGGGAACATGGAGATTCCAAATTTGAATAAAGTTTGGCAATTTAAGTCGACTTGTAGGTCCCCAAATTTTATTTTGGTTTGAAAGACCCCGTTGCAAATCAATGGCCTCCACGTGATGTTCCCTGGATACCGATTTGAACATACAAATCGGGAGCTAATTCGAGCGGCGAAAAACATAGAAGAAGGCAATTTATATTAAGATGTTTAGCTGAGTAACTGGTATCGAATAGTCGGGGCACTCGACTATAGCGTTCTCTCTTGTTTTAGATTGTTTTCTCCGATTCTTTCTATGGGAGCTATATGATATAGTCGCCCGATCCGGCTCTCTCCGACTTGAATACTACCTGCAATAGAAAGACAACTTATGAGAAAGTTTCAAGCAGATAGCTTTAAGACGGAGGGACTAGTTTGCGTTTAAAAGGACGGACGGACAGAGGGACATGGCTATAACGGAAATGTCTCCTTCACAGCGTTGCAAACTTTTGACTGAAATTATAATAACCTTTGCATCTACCCATGAATAAGGTTATAAATGAAGACAGTACCAAGCATCATTCTACGGTTGGCAAGGGGGGATAAATTAATCAACAGTAGTCTTTTAGAATAAGAAGGTAAGATAAGATATGCATCCCAGCTTAGGCGCCGTAAAGCGCTCTGTATACCGTATTGCGGACTACAGACGGGAGACCCATACTCCGGAATCAGAGGAAGTATCAAAAACAATAAAGTCTTAGTAAAATATAAATAATTGAATTCTTTTGACCACCTTTTAACCAAGGAGAACAATTTTTTTTCGCGCGAGTTACCGTACAGGCACGGCACGCTGAGCCCCCAACGAAACCTCCCTGAGCTACCCTAGTTTCGACACATATAAACTAAAGTGTTGCAACTTTAGATTTTATTGACATCTAGAACAACGACCGACCAAAGGGCCAGTCGTTGCTCTTGGACCCATTTTTGTCAACACTGCACTTGAGAGGAAACCCCAACTCTCAACCAGGAAACGCGACACCGACTCAGCGGAACGCCACTCGAAGCAGCGGCACACGAACTACACACTTATGTTTATGCACTTTGTATTAGTATATAAGATATATAAGAACTATGTACTTTTGGCAGCAGCGGCTTCTTGGCCACTGCTGAATATTATCTTTGATTTGACAACACTGAAGGAAGTCGAGTTTTTATATTTTCCATCCACCGTTCCCGAAACAATAAATACCTAAAACTATAAACACCACCACCAACTCCACGAAGAAGGAATTCATCGTTGTGGTTTTTACCATAACTGGCGCAGCCGACTCCGGACCGAGATGGAAAATATAGTTTTTCTATTAACGTAAGAAACACTTGCAAAAATAAGATAAAAGATATTAAGCTCAGTACAAATTGCTAAAAACACTTATACAAACACACTAACACGAGTATTTAATTTGTAATATATTTTTTCCAGTGGTGTAATTTTGAAAGCGAAAATGGTTTTCTGTTTTATAAATAAAAAGAAGAAGAAAAGATTGAAAGTGCCATTGAACTCAGAAAATTAAAATAAAAAAAAGAAATAGTGAAAGAAAGGAAGAAGAAAAAAATTAAAAGTAGTAAAATAGTGACAAAAAAAAAAGAAGAAAGGAAAAATTCTGAAATTCCATGGCGTGTTTTTCAAAAAAAGAAATTTTTTTCCCAGTGGTATTCAATTTTTGCTAGAGCTTGGGCCAATATTTTCTTTTAACAAATATTTTTCTTGTACGTAAAGAATAAAAAAAGAAAAGATTAATAAAGAATAATAATTTATGAAATAAACTCTATGTGTATAGTAGAATAATACTGAAATTACATGACGTGTTTTTCAGAATTATACATGGCTTTAAACTCACTGCAAAAATTCAGGCACAGTTCATTTTAACAAAAAATAAAAAGAAAGAATTACAAAGTCTAAATAAAAAGAAAATTTTATATCTGCAAAAAGAATAAAATAAAATGATAAGAAGAAGTAAATAAGGACAGTATTTAAAAGTGATCATGAAATCCCATGGCGTGTTTTTCTGATCTAGTGGCCGAAAATTCATGGCGAATGTGGGTATCACAGCTTCATAAATTACTGTTGCTTAATTAAAGAACAAAAGAAAGAAAGAAGCAAGAAAATAGAATTACAAAGTCTTAATAAAAGGAAAAATTAATATCTGCAAAAAAGAATATAGAAAAAAAAATTATAAGAAGAAGTAAATAAGGACAGTGTTTAAAAGTTATCATGAAATCCCATGGAGGTTTTTCTGATTAGTGGCAGCTTTACAAAATACTGTTGCTTAATACATTTTCTGCAAGGAGTTACATACCAATTTATTTTTCTGAGTAGAATATACTAAACATTTTATATCCACAGGTAATAAACAACCGCCTGTTGAAATACCTGGAAAAGGTCACTAAGAAACAAATTTAACCAACGGCACAAGACGTATATTACACTTTATACTCTCCGCTAGAAAATGCACAACACTACATTCTAAAGATCACTTAAGTATAAAAATTCGAATTAAGTATTATCGCAATTAAGACTCAAAAACTAAGAATTACACATAAGCATTCCTTTCTAAATACCTTATATATTACACACATTGAATTAAAAATAAATGTAATGCCTAATATCGCCAAAGTAAAAAAGCTTCTCCCTAGTACCAAAGTCACGACTAGAAGTAGCAATATAACACCCTTGAACAACAATCAAGAAGGACCTTCGAATTCATTAATTATACGATCAATAACAATTCGCCAAAAAATACAGGGGAAAGCCAATGAGGCAGTTATAGCATCCGAAGCAGGTCTTAATTGGGACGAGATAAACACAGCCTTATTAGTACATTGCAAGGATAGAAGGGACGAAGATACACTAATGGCGGAATTATACAATCTACCGCAAAAACAATATTCAGTTAAAAAATTATACGAACAAGTTACAAAGATTAGGTTGGCTTTGTTTGGACTCATAGAAACAGAAGAAATGGAGCAAATCGCAGTAAGAGTAAGAAAAAGGGTACGTCCCAATCTACGTTAACCGCATTCCTAACGGGCTTAAGGGGAACCTTAGGAAGTACTGTTAGGGCTATGAGACCTGAAACTTTGGAGGACGCCTATCACGTGGCAATTAAGGAAAGAAACATTTATTGGGCAGAAAATAAGTCATATACATAAACCGCAGAATAGTACACAGACTAGACAGGTATATCGTTTCAGGCAATACCCCAACCAATATCAGAATAGCCAGAAAGGACGGAGTATACTACAAAGAATTCTGATAATAATCGCACTAATAAATACCCCGCGCTAATGCCAAATGATAACACTCCTAGCACTTCAAACTATGCCAAAAGAAATTACGGCAACAATAAGTTTAATTCAAATCAACAAGGAATGTTTAACATAGCAAATAAAAGCAAGGCAGACAATTCTAAGGCAGAACACAACTTTGATGAAAGCGCAAATTTTCAGTGCGATGTCTCGCAACACAGACAGGGTTCTTGAGTAAATTCAAACTAGATGCAAACCTACCATACATAGAACTGCACTACCATAGACCAAGTCCCTTGAAAATATTAATAGACACTGGAGCCGAAGGATCATTCATAGACCCGAACATAGTAAAGACTCAAGACAAAATTACCCACAAGAATCCAATTTTAATTTCCACAGCTTTACACGAGCACAAGGTATCACAAATGGCGGTACTACCAATTTTTATACCCTTGCAGAGGGTATTATAATTTCAGTCAAAAGTTTGCAACGCAGTGAAGGAGACATTTCCGACCCTATAAAGTATATATATTCTTGATCAGCATCACCAGGAGAGTCGATCTAGCCATGTCCGTCTGTCCGTCTGTCCGTCCGTTTCTACGCAAACTAGTCCCTCAGTTTTAAAGCTATCTGCTTGAAACTTTCCCAAAAGTTGTCTTTCTATTGCAGGTAGTATATAAGTCGGAACGAGCCGGATCGGGACACTATATCATATAGCTGCCATATAACTGAACGATCGGAAATGCCATAACTTTGGTGTTTTTAAAGTTAGGAAGTTGGGATTTTCTATGGGTCTTATTTTTGGCTAATCAATCCGACCTACCAAATTTCATAAGGATCGGACGACTATATCCTATAGCCGCCATATAACTGATTGATCGGAAATGCAATAGCTTTGGTGTTTGTAAAGTTAGGAAATTGGGATTTTCTATGGGTTTTATTTTTGGCCAATCAATCCGACCTACCAAATTTCATAAGGATCGGCCGACTATATCTTATAGCTGCCATATAACTGAACGATTGGAAATGACATAACTTTGGTGTTTTTAAAGTTAGGAAGTTGGGACTTTTTATGAGTATTAAGAATGCATCATATGAATAATTTTGGAGAATATAATTTATAGAATATTCTGCAAGGGTATATCAACTTCGGCTCCGCCCGAAGTTAGCTTTCCTTTCTTGTTAAAAGTAAGAACGACGATAAAAAATTCCCATTCTTATTATTCAAATTTCACATTTTTTTGGATGGATTAATAGGAATGAATATACTTAATCAGATCAATTCAATTATTGACATTCCGAGACACACTCTGTTCACACCGAACTCTTAAAACTACAATTCAAGAAGTAAGGGAAGAATCAAAGGTCCTCATTAAGGTGCCTGTCGATATTAAACACGGCCCTTTTATTTGTGGAAATATAAATTTGGGGGACAATTTTTTTATATCTGGCGGGATTTACAATGCCCATAACAACTATAGCATCCTCGAAATAAATAACTTCTATTCTAAACCAAAAAAAATGTTTCTGGATTCGAGATTGGAAGTTAAAACGTTTAACGAGGACGAATTCTCCCTCGTTAATGTCCTTGACCACAAGCTCGAATACAGTAGGAAAAACCCAAACTCAGTTTTCAAGTCAATCCGAACTGATCACTTAAACAATGAGGAAAAACTACAACTTCTCCAACTCCTTAAGAAATTCGCAAATCTGATTTTTCATGAAGGGGATAAACTATCATTTACTAACAAAGTAAAACACGAAATAAATAATTACAGATGAAAAGCCCTTATTTTGTAGACCTTTTCGGTTTAGCCCTACGGAGGGTACTGAAATCAAAAGACAAATTGTCAATTTATTGGACCAAAACATAATAAAACATAGCCATTCTCCTTGGAGCGCTCCAGTATTTCTAGTATCAAAGAAACTGGACGCGACAAACACAAAGAAGTGGAGAATGGTAGTAGACTTTCGAAAGTTAAATGAAAAAGCAATCAAAGATAGATATCCTATGCCAAACATTAACGAGGTTCTAGACAAAATAGGACGAGCCAGATATTTTACAGCACTAGACCTTTTCGGTTTAGCCCTACGGAGGGTACTGAAATCAAAAGACAAATTGGCAATTTATTAGAGACTCTAGATTTGGCCAGTGGTTATCACCAGATTGAGATGGAAACTAAAGACACCCCCAAAACAGCATTCACGGCAGAGGGAGGCCACTATGAGTTTATTAGAATGCCATTTGGGCTCACTAACGCTCCAGCTACCTTTCAGGAAGTCATGGACAATGTCTTGTCCGACCTAAACGGCAAATGTTGTTTGGTTTACTTAGACGACATCATCATTTTTTCAGCATCTCTACAAGAACATATTATTGACTTAAGTGCAGTCTTTCAAAGACTAAGACTAGCAAACTTAAGAATACAACCAGACAAATCAGAATTTTTACGCAAGGGGATAGAATATTTAGGACATATCTTTCTTGGGATTATTGGGTTTTTTTTTTTCGCGCGGAGTCCCACGGCCCACTTACCCGCCCAACCGACCGAGGGGCGCAGCCGTGTATCGTACGGCACGATTCGCGATAAGATAGACGCGAGATAGGAAAATAAAGGTAAAGGTCCGGGGAAAAAACTAATAGTTAGATCAATCTTGTGCCAATGAACCAAGTATTAATCGTTTTAGGAGCGGCAGAGAGTCAAGATTTGATATTACAGGAAAAAGTCTATTATAGTCAGAACATAATACTCTGAAAGGCTCATGCAAGGCATAGTTAGATCTACAATGATTTAAAGTTAGGGGAATATAATTTCTAGTTAATCTACTTGGCACAGAAAAGTTTAGCCGACTTAACAAGTCGGGGCAGTCAATATCACCATGTATAAGGTTAAAAATAAAGATAGTACCAAGCATCGTTCTACGGTTGGCTGGGGATGGTAAATTAATCAAAAGAAGTCTACTAGAATAAGAAGGTAAGATAAGATTTGCATCCCAGTTTAGGTGCCGTAAAGCAAAAAGAAGGAAGTTTTTTTGTACAGATTCAATACGACCAATATGTATTCCGTATTGTGGACTCCAGACGGGAGACCCATACTCCAGAATCGGACGGACTAGCGAAATAAATAAAGTTTTAGTCATATAAGGATAATCGAATTCTTTTGACCACCTTTTAATAAATCCAAGCACTCCTCTGGCTTTATTAACCATGGACGAAATGTGATTAGAAAATTTTAGTTTGGGGTCCAAGAGAACGCCAAGATCGTTTACAAGAGTTATTCTATCCAAAGAGCTGCCACTTGACGTGTAAGTCGCGAATATCGGATTGGCCCGATAAAAAGTCATCAGCTTGCACTTGGAACCGTTTAAATTTAGTAAATTATCTCGGCACCAGTTTTGAAAATTATCTAGATCGGATTGCAAGTCTAAATGGCAGGAAATGTCCTTATACTGCAGGCACAACTTAACATCATCTGCGTACATAAGTACGAGAGAATGACTTATAATTGAGGGAAGATCATTAATAAATAATGTAAAAAGTAACAGACCCAGATGGCTCCCTTGTGGGACACCGGAAGTAACACGGAGAATTTCAGAAATTCAATTTTTAAAAAGGACCCTTTGTGACCTGCCATTCAGATAACTTGAAATCCATTTAAGCAGATCAACTGGAAAACCTAAAAGGTCAAGTTTTTGAATGAGAAGTAAGTGATTTAAAGGGTCAAATGCTTTACTAAAGTCAGTGTAAATGACGTCTGTTTGAAAACTACTATTGAAGCCTTTTATCACAAATGAAGTGAGCTCTAGAAGGTTTGTGATTGTGGATCTACGTTTAATAAATCCGTGTTGACACGGAGAAAAGATTGATCTGCAAAGGTGCTGCAAATGAGGAGTAATAATTTTTTCAAAAAGCTTAGGAATAGCTGACAACTTAGAAATACCTCTGTAGTTGCTGGCTTCTAACTTGTTACCTTTTTTGAAAAGAGGAATAACAAATGATTCCTTCCAAATATTTGGGAATTGGGAGGTTTCTATAGATAAGGTAAACAACTTGTGAAGAGGTTTGCACAGGGCCTTAGCGCAATACCTAAGCACGCACCCAGGAATACCATCGGGCCCTGGCGAATAAACAGGTTTAATACGAAGAAGATCCAAAAGAAGAGAGCTTTCTGTTAAAGTGGGACAGAATATGAGGTTTGACTTGGATATGTTGTAAGAATAAGACTGTGATGAATAATCTAAAGTAGAGTAAGTCGTTTAAAAAAATTGGGCAAATAAATCGGCTATTGCCTGATCTGTGGTTGCCGTCATGTTTTCAAACGATAGCGAGGAAGGAAAAGAATTAGATTTACGCTTGGTGTTAACAAAATTATAAAACTGTTTCGGGTCCTGTGAGAACTGGACCTTACTACGTTTTAAGTAACTGTTATAACACTGAGCATTAAGCACGGTAAATCTTGACCGAGCACTTACATATCTAGTAAAAACAGATTGAGAACCGATATTTATATATTTCCTTAAAAGTCTGGACTTTACATTTCTTAAGTGTGTCAACTCTTTGCTAAACCAAGGTGATTTATTGGAAGTTGACGGATAGTACCACGGAACACAGGAATTAAAAAATGAGTTTATTGCAGTGTAAAAAACATTAACTGCATCGGACATATTAATGCATAGGTAAAGATCAGACCAATTAAAGCCAGAAATAAAATTATTTAGCCTCAGAAAGTCTGCCTTGCGAAAACAATGTATTCGTTTGGATTTTTCTGATTTTTCTTCTATAACTCTACCCGTATCAAATGAAAGTTCGAATGTTGGGTGATATGGATCTTCAGGTTGCGTGAGTGGTGCTACTCTGGACAGAAACACACCTTCAGGATTTGATACAAAACACAAATCAAGTAGGCGACCTAATGAATTTCGAACATGGTTTACTTGAGATAGAGATATGTCAAGCAGGCCATCAATAAAATCATGCTGTGCTATAGGTAGTAAGACATTCGATCCATCCTCAGTGGACCAAGTAACTCCAGGTATATTAAAATCACCTAGAACTATCAACTGATCCCTATCGGAAAGCTTATTTGCAACGGACTTAATAACGGATAGGTGATTTAAATAATCAGGAAGTTCAGACAACGGCGGAATATATGAGCAAGTTATGTTTATAAAGTTACCAGGAAGTGATAACTTTACACAAATAAATTCAATAGTATTGAATTCATCAAAAAACGAGGACGGAAGCTAACTTCGGCAAGCCGAAGTTTTAATACCCTTGCAGACTTAGCCGAAATGTGTAAAATAAACCCGAAGTCTTCTTAATACAAATGCCAAGAGCAATAGTATATAGACGTCCGATCGGCAAGCGCTTTTACCCTGATCAAGGTATGCGTAAATAAATAAGACTTGGAAAAATTTATAATTTTATAAAATTTTACACTGCGCGAAATATTCTAAAAATAATGAAATTTTGACCGATTTCACCGTATTGTTCCTATGGGAGCTATAGTATATAGACGTCCGATCAGCACGCTCTTTTACCTTGATGAAGGAATGCATAAAAAAATACGATTTGAAAAAATGTATAGCAATAGCTTTAACACATAGCGAAATATTCTGAAAAACATCAAATTTGGACCGATTTTACCCTATTGTTCCTATGGGAGCTATAGGATATAGACGTCCGATCGTCACGCGCTTTTACCCTGATCAAGGTACGCATAAAAAAATAAGATTTGGAAAGATTTATGTCAATAGCTTTTACACTGCACGAAATATCCTAAAATTCATTAAATTTTAACCGATTTTACCCTATTGTTCCTATGGGAGCTATAGGATATAGACATCCGATCGCCACGCGCTTTTACCCTGATCAAGGTATGCATAAAAAATACGATTTGGAAAGATTAATGTCAATAGCTTTTACACTGCGCGAAATATCATAAATTCTTGCAAGATATATCCAATTGTTCCTATGGGAGCTATAGGATATAGACGTCCGATCGGGGCGATTTTCAAACTTGATCTGCGTACACATGTTTTAGGACGATTGTGAAAGTTTCAGATCGTTAGCTTTTAAACTGAGCTCGCAAACGGTATTGAAGCAGACGGACAGACGGAGAGACGGACATGGCTATATCGACTCCCCTATTGATCCTGATCAAGAATATATATACTTTATGGGGTCGGAAACGTCTCCTTCACTGCGTTACAAACTTCTGACCAAAATTATAATACCCTCTGCAAGGGTATAATAACTCCTCATACGGGAGGTTTGAATCAACTCCAATTAAGACTCCACCTCCCCGTCTAGAGGGACGGACGGTCATACCTACATATATATTGTGTACTTACCTGGAAAAACTTCGGAGCTAAAGATCTCCGGCTTTAACCAGGTTTCTGTGAACACAATTATTTAAGATGCAAAGAAAAGGCTATCAGAATACAATTTAGGGAGCTTGCTACGCAAACCTCTTGCATTCTGATAGGAAAGAAGAAGGTTAGAAGTTAGTTTTTTGAAATTGGTACACTGGTTTGGCCTCGACTAGGAAGTTTTACTCCCACGGGCCCCTTCTTCTTTATCTTAGCCTCGAACTCTTTTACAACCATGTTATCCGGCCAAAAGTCGCCCGAGCATATGGCTTCAAAAAGCTCGTTAGGGACAGTTATCTTGAAAGATGAAATGTCTCTAGCATAAGAAAACTTAAACTTTTCCACCTTTACACTATTGCGATCGGCTTTAGTTTTGTCTTGTATATAAGACAATACATCAGAAGATGTTTGATCAGGGGGAAGCCGAGAAACGAAAATTTGTTTCTTGAGTGGAACCACTGAAAGGGATTTTGGTGGAGCAGACATTGCTTCTGCCAAACCAACTTGAGCCGGTTGTCCGGACTCAGTAGTCCCTTGTGGTGGAGATGCTACATTCTGAGAGATAGGTGGATCCACTAATTGTGAAACCACTACGGACAAATCGGAATTCTTAGAAGTCCCTGGTTGCATGCATTCTGTAACGGATTGTTCGGATACCGAATCTTTTTTAGCTGCCGATCTTAGCCGGAATGCTCTGTTGTTCTTTTGATGTCGGTTGCGGGGTGTTCCCCTTTTGCTCCTTACCACCAGCGGCCTTTTTGCGCTTAGGGGACTCTTCTAATAGCTTACGACTATTAAACTGAGAGTCCAGCGCAGAGAGGAGATCATCAGCTCGGCGAAAACTATCTCTAGCAACACCGAAACAGCTAATCAGCCCCATCAGGCCGCCTTTAGTTTGGCGCATGAACGATTTCATCTCGTTCGCAACCTCGACACAAGCATCACAACAAAACTGCAAATTGGGCCCCTTTGATAGGTCATCATCCGGGCGGTAAAACCGGCGCACTTGGTGTGCACCATATTTTCACACAGCCAGTAAGTCATATTCGACTGGTCAGCCCTGATTACGAGGCTGCATTTCTTGCAGAAGCAGACTAAATTTTTATTATTCATTTTATTTATTGGGACCACTGTACCAAGAAAGCGAATTGAAATTTATAAGCGAGCAGTTATAAGTACCGCAAGAGCGCAGAAACTACACGCTTAGAACTTTCAAAGCAAAGAGAGCAAGAGAGCGGGAGCGTAAATAAGTTAAAGTGCATGCACAAAAGAGAAAACGGTGTGGATAAAAGAAAAGAAAATACAGATAAGAATTACGAAAACTAAAGCAATTAATTAGTATTAAATACAAAGTGCACTCGCGAAGCGAACGGAGTATAAATTTATGTTTAAATAACACGGATGAAAATTAAAATTGTTTTGATAACACCCACCGATGGGAATAAACGAAAACAAAATACAAAATTCGAAGCGCAGAAAAAAAACACGACCGTTAACTTTGAAAGTCAGAAACATTTAATGAGGGTTATTATAGAAAATTTATTAGGGATTTTGCAAAGATAACTAAACCCATGACAAAACAATTAAAAGGCAAGGCGACAGTTCAAGTTACGGAAGAGTTTAAAAACTCTTTCGAAGTGTGCAAAACGTTGCTATGTAACGACCCTATATTAAAGAACCCAGATTTTAAAAAACCCTTTATTCTAACAACAGATGCCAGTAATGTGGCAATAGGCGCAGTACTATCACAAGGTAGCGTCGGATCAGATAGACCAGTATCTTTTGCTGGTAGGACTTTAAATGACAGAGAAACCAACTATTCTACAGTGGAGAAGGAAATGTTAGCAATTATTTGGGCAACCAAATACTTCCGTCCTTATTTATTTGGACAAAAATTCCAGATAGTAACAGATCACAGACCCCTAACATGGTTAATGAATGTTAAAGAGCCTAATTAAAAACAATAGAGAACGCTATAGTCGAGTGCCTCGACTATTAGATACCCGTTACTCAGCTAAACAACTTAATATAAATATGCCTTCTTGTATGTTTTTCGCCGCTCGAATCAGCTTCCGATTTTTATGTTAAAATCTGTACCCAGGGAACACCTCCAATTTGGCTAACTTGATTTGATTTGCATAGTTCTTGGGATATAGTTCGGTATTGACAAATGAAAACCATCGCAATTTCCTTTAATAGAAATCCTTATCGAGAATTAACGTTGACTCTGTTAAGCACCTTGGCCAGCTGTTCCAAAGTCATCCGTTAGATGGCGCTATTGTGCCATGAAAGGCGGAAATGTACACGCTAGCCAGGCTTAAGTGTTTAATGGGTTTTTGGGCGTTAGAGTGGGCGTGGCAAACTTTTATTTGGCCAATCGATAGGTATTGACGAAACAAATACATATCAAAAAAAATTTTCATAATAGCATCAAAACTGTGGCCACAGCTTGTGGCTTGTAGGCGTCAGAGGGGGCGTGGCACCATTTTGAAACAAACTTGCGCTGCGTAGGAACTCCTAAAATCTACATGCAAAATGCCAATCTTCTAGCTTTTATAGTTTCCGAGATCTCAGCGTTCATACGGACAGACAGACAGACAGACGGACAGACAGACGGACAGACGGACATGTCTAGATCGACTCGGCTAGTGATCCTGAACAAGAATATATATACTTTATAGGGTCGGAAACGCTTCCTTCTACCTGTTACATACTTTTGCACGAATATAATATACCCTTTTACTCTACGAGTAACGGGTATAACTCGTACGTTGGAAACTTCAACTACTAGAATATGATTACGAGGTTATCTATAAAAAGGGTTCACAAAACCTAGTAGCAGATGCATTAAGTCGCATCACGGTTGACACTAACTGTATTTCTAACCAACAGCTACCAAGTAATACTACAACCATACTTTTGTCCGAGAAACCATTAAACGAATTTAATTCACAATACATCTTGAAAGTTGGTAGGGAAAGTAAAGTTAAAAGCTGCATTTTATTCAAAAACAAGAGAGAACGCTATAGTCGAGTGCCTCGACTATTAGATACCCGTTACTCAGCTAAACAACTTAATATAAAAATGCCCTCTTGTATGTTTTTCGCCGCTCGAATTAGCTCCCGATTTTTATGTTAAAATCGGTACCCAGGGAACACCTCCAATTTTGCTAACTTGATTTGATTTGCATAGTTCTTGGGATATAGTTCGGTATTGTCAAATGAAAGCCATCGCATTTTCCTTTAATATAAATCCTTATCGAAAATTAACGTTGACTCTGTTGAGCACCTTGGCCAGCTGTTCCAAAGTCATCCGTTAGATGGCGCTATTGTCCCATGAAAGGCGGAAATGTAGGCGCTAGCCAGGCTTAAGCGTTTAATGGATTTTTGGGCGTTAGAGTGGGCGTGGCAAACTTTTATTTGGCTAATCGATAGGTATTGACGAAACAAATACATATCAAAAAAAATTTCATAATAGCATCAAAACTGTGGCCACAGCTTGTGGCTTGTGGGCGTCAGAGGGGGCGTGGCACCATTTTGAAACAAACTTGCGCTGCGTAGGAACTCCTAAAATCTACATGCAAAATGCCAATCTTCTAGCTTTTATAGTTTCCGAGATCTCAGCGTTCATACGGACAGACAGACAGACAGACGGACAGACAGACGGACAGACGGACAGACAGGACAGACGGACAGACGGACAGACGGACATGGCTAGATCGACTCGGCTAGTGATCCTGAACAAGAATATATATACTTTATAGGGTCGGAAACGCTTCCTTCTACCTGTTACATACTTTTGCACGAATATAGTATACCCTTTTACTCTACGAGTAACGGGTATAATAAATTGAGGCAGACTATCTTGGAACCAATATTCGATTCAGAAAGAGTGACTCAAATTCTAAAAGAGCGACTAAAACGAAATAAATTACATGCAATTATGGCTAATGACCAGATATACGAGTTTATAAATATTGCTTATGAAAAATATTTCAAGAATAGCAATAACTATAAACTAATTAGATGTAAATCTTTATTAACAGACATAACCACTAAAGCAGAACAAGAAATGGCCATTAACGAATACCACATTAAGAACAACCATCGTGGTATTGAAAAAACTCTTAATCATCTTAAAAGGACTCTATACTTCCCTTATATGAAATTAATTATTAATTAATAATTGCGATATATGTCAAACCTTAAAATACGACAGAAGACCCCCAAAACCATTCTATCAAAGGACAGAAATTCCGCCTTACCCATGCAAATAGTACACATCGACATTTACACCATTAACGGACACACTATTTTAACCATAATCGATAAATTCTCTAAATTTGCTTGTGCTTATACAATCCCAAATATAACTTGTGTGAACGTAATAAGCTCTTTAAAAAACTATTTTAGTCTCTTTGGTATTCCGAAAAAACTTGTTTATGACCAAGGTACAGAATTTTCCGGCAAGATATTTGTCGACTTCTGTGCAGAATACGGCATTATAACTCACGTAACTTCATTTTAACAGTCATTAAGTAATTCCCCAGTATAGAGACTTCACTCATCTTTAACGGAGATTTACCGAATCATTCTCGAAAACAGAAAAGCCCAAAAACTGGATTGTGTTCATGAGAAACTGTTATATGAAACGCTTACAACTTAGAACAATTCTATACATTCCGTTACTAAGCTGACACCTTTCGAGTTGTTCTCTGGGAGAACACACATTTTTGATAGGGATATAAAATTCAACACAGAACATGACTTTTTTCCAAAACTAAATGAATTCCAAAATGTTTTATACCCCAAAATAAAAAATCAATTAGAAGAAAATATGAACGCTAGAATCGACAAAATGAATAAGAACAGAACAGAACCTTTGCCAGTAGAAACAGATGATATAATATTCAGAAAGGAGAATAGAAGGAATAAAAAAGCTCCTAGGTTTTCCAAACAGAGAGTTCTAGAAGACAAAGACATTACACTCATTTCCACAAAGAAAAAAAATTACACAAAACAAAGATTAAGAAAAAAATTAAAAGAAACAAGAAATAATATAATTCCTATTAACCTTCCAGATGCACCACCATCGTGGCCCAAAACTTACACGTACTACCATTGGATAACAATAACTCCCTAATTAAAATTAAGTTAGGTTTGGCAAAAATAATACAATCTCACAAAATTTTGACTCACGAAATCGATTTACAAGAATTTATCAACGCGACTATTAACTTCGAAAACAATTTGGAGGAACTCAAGAAAATATCACATTCCGTTGAGGCTATTGGCATATTAGACACAAAAATAAAACAATTAAAGACCAGGATAGATACCTTATTACCTAAGACCAGACATAGAAGAGGATTAGTTAACGGTTTGGGACACATAATAAAAGTAGTAACTGGGAACTTAGATGAGACAGATGGTCAAAAATTCGAAAACAATTTCAAAGCGATGGCGGATAATGGGAACTCATGAATAAGGCGAACAGGCAAACGATTTTTAATAAGGACGTTAAAACTAGATTAGAAAATATACGATTTTTAATAACGACGTTAAAACTAGATTTGAAAATATAACAAATCACATTAATAAAGAACAAAAAATTATTAATAATTTCATTAATAACTACAAAAACACTATTTACAAAACAATTAATACAGAGAACAAATTTAGAATCAGAACCTTCATGATAGGCATCAAGATCACTTTCAAAATTAAAATACCAACATTTAACAAACTCCATTACGAATTCCTACACATTGTTCCATTACCCATAGATCAAACTAAATTTGTAATAATTCTCAATTATATTGCTTATCACAATTCAAATAATATTAAATACTTTAATAATAGATGCACTAATATTGAACACTTATACATTTGCGACGAGTTAGAATCTACTGCTAGCGATTTTAAGTCGGACTGTCTCAGCGGCATTCTCTCCATGGAAACGGCATCCTGCAAAACGAAAGATGTGGGTAAAATAGAAACCATTACTGAAGTCGAACCAGCTCATGACTTCATCTTTAACACGGTCAATACAACCATTGAATCGAACTGTTCCAAAAAAATTTTCATAACCGGATCAGCCTTGTTGACTTTTGATAATTGTTCAGTCAGCATCAATGGTATCCCATATGATAAAGAACTACCAACATTACAGAACAAGTTGGAAATCTCAATGACCAACATACTGAAAATAAATATCACAGACAACATCGAGGACATAAGACTACACAAACTAAATCTAAAGACTATCGATGACCAAAATTCCATATTATACTTGAAGAAGATTAAAACGACTAATTTTGGAACATTATATTTACTGCTAATCATTGGAGGAATTAACGACGTTAAAGTTCGGGGAAAAACGTATGTTCAATTTGGTGCTAATGAAGTAAGTATTAATTGTTTTCAGAGCGGCAAAGAGTAAAGATTTGATACATTAGGTAAAAGTATATTTTAGTCAGAACATAATACTCTGAAAGGCTCATATTTATAGTGATTACCCGAAATAAGAAGATCGTCTACACCCCATCATTACCCGAGACAAGTTTCGTGATGTACACCCCTTCGTGCTGGCCATCACTTCAATCCAGGGGGGGGAGGAGTTACCGTACAGGCACGGCACGCTGAGCCCCCAACGAAACCTCCCCGAGCTACCCTAGTTTCAACACATATAAACTTAAGTATTGCAACTTTTGATTTTATTGACATCGAGAACAACGACCGACCAAAGGGCCAGTCGTTGCTCTTGGACCCATTTTTGTCAACACTGCACTTGAGAGGAAACCCCAACTCCTCTCAACCAGGAAACGCGACACCGACTCAGCGAAACGCCACTCGAAGCAGCGGCACTCGAACTACACACTTATGTTTATGCACTTTGTATTAGTATATAAGATATATAAGAACTATGTACTTTTGGCAGCAGCGGCTTCTTGGCCGAATATTATCTTTGATATGACAACACTGAAGGAAGTCGAGTTTTTATATTTTCCATCCACCGTTCCCGAAACAATAAATACCTAAAACTATAAACACCACCACCAACTCCACGAAGAAGGAATTCATCGTTGTGGTTTTTACCATAACTCGCGTTGTCCCACGGCATACATACACGCCCAAACGACCGAGGGGCGCAGCCGTGTATCGTACGGCACGATTCGCGAGAAGGTAGACGGGAAATATGAAATAGATGTAAAAGTTCGGGGAAAAACGTAAGTTCAATTTGGTGCTAATAAAGTAAGTATTAATTGTTTTCAGAGCGGCAAAGAGTAAAGATTTGATACATTAGGTAAAAGTATATTTTAGTCAGAACATAATACTCTGAAAGGCTCATGCTAGCATAGTTGGATGTACAATGATTTAATATTGGACAGAAATAATTTCTTGTCAATTTACTTGGCACAGAAAAGTTAAGCCGGCTTACAAAGTCGGGGCTGTCATTCTCACCATGAATAAGGTTATAAATCATAACAATTTAGCGTCGCTTGTGAACAGTTGTGTTTACTTTTGTGCTCTGAGTTTTTGTATTTTTTCAGTTATTTTGTGCGAGTGTTTTGTGTTTATTTATTTACAAAGCTTAACCTAATATCTGTGTTAGAAATTTTAAATAGATCTCCCAGTAAACGGGTATGTGTTTATAGTTATTTTTAACGTTTCTATTAGATTTGTTTAATTTCGTAGCTTTGTTAGTGTAATTTACGCTCTCTATACTTGCTGGAACTCTTTTACTCCCTCTCAATCTCTCCCGCTCTATTTTATAACTGTAACTTACTCTCTATGAACTTCTGGTAGACTTTTTCGTTTATTTCTCTAAATCTCTCTTTCTCTCTCTCTCTTGCATGCTTTACATTGTATTTGTTTATACTTAAAGTTGTTGTGTCGCACAAGCCACGCTCAGTCGATATAAGATTTATTCTCCCTTATTCTCTAATTTTTTTTGTGTTTTGTTCCTTTTTGGTTTTTGGATTTGATCCCAGTGCCAAATTTACTTAGAGGTATTTTTCATATTCTTATTTTTTTATTTGACTTAAACTTACAATGGCTCTTGCCTGTTCAAAGAAAAATTGTACTCTTGCGTCTTCAAATAAAGACCCTTTTATTTTTTGCTGGCTCTGCGATTCGATGATGCACGTTAAATGTGCAGGATTTACTGGCAAAGTTAAAGATTTCATTGATCTTATTTCTGGTTTCATGTGGTCATGTGGTTCCTGCAAGGAATTGGTAGTTGAGATGAGCGGCATTATGAAGCAGACTCGAGACAGCCTATTGAATATCTCAGGAGCTTTTAAACAACTCAATGAGGGGTTCAATTCCATCTGTGCCCAGTTTAATAATAAAAAATTATTAACTGAGTCGCCTAAACGTAAAAAAGCCAGTTTAACCGCCGTTAATATGATTGTGGAATCCATCCCAAATCCGAACTTGGTAGCAGCAGTCTCTGCTGACATAGGGGTAAGTGAACAAACTGTGCCTATGGATATAGCTAGTTCGGGTGATGTCCCTGTTTCCAGAATAAAATCAGTACTGGCTAAGTCAAAGAATTTGTTGCCGACCGTACCTTTAGGTACAGAAGGCACCGTTCCTGGTTCTCAGCCCAGTGAGGTTCAGACTGCTGCTGGGGGGCGTAAGAAACTTTCAGTTGTTCCACAAAGGAAGCAATTATTTGTTTCTAGATTCACCCCAGTTACCACATCTGAGGATGTTTTGGAATTTATTCGTGAAAAATTCCCATCCGAGGATATTGCAGTTGAACAATTTCGATTTTCATACGCTCGTAGGATATCGTCTTTTAAAATATTTGCTCCGCCTGATGTGTTTAATGTGTTACTTTCTGAAAAATTTTGGCTTAACGATGATTTAGTAATTAAAGAATTTGCAATAAACCGAGAACAAATAGCAGGCCTTCCACTGTGCCAAAAAACTAAAAAGTTTATCTTTGGCGTATCAAAATGTAAGAGGACTAAATATGAAGCTACAAAAGCTTTATGCTGACTCCTCTGCATCACTGGAAATATTTTGGCTTTTACGGAAACTTGGCTAAAACCAGAGATATCTGACTCTGAAGTTCTTTCAAATAACTTTAATACTTATAGGTCCGATCGCCCCTCACGTAGGGGGGTGGTGTACTGATTGCCGTTACCTCTAGCCTGGCATCTGAAAGAATAGTCACTCATATCCCAAACGAAATTGAATTTGTAAGTGTGAAAGTTTCCTTACAATCTGTATCTATTTTTGTTACATGTTCTTATATTCCACCTGGCTCTGACCTAGTAATTTATGTGCACCATCTGTCAGCAATAAAATCCGTACTATCCCTTCTTTCTAACAAAGACCTTTTGATTGTTTTGGGTGACTTTAATCTAACCGATATTTTTTGGTCTCCTCCCACTGACTCACTTGTCGCTATACCTTTATCCGCTCATGATTTATTAGATGGCCTTTTAGAATTATCGTCACAGCAAGTAAGCTTTGTACGAAATTCTTTAAATAGACAATTAGATCTTGTGTTTGTTTCAGACCCGTCTGAGGTCACGGTATGTAGAATTGACGCTCTTGTTGTACCTGAAGACCGATAACATCCAACAATGGAATTGACAATTTGCCTCCCCTGCTCTGATACCCTCTCTCCTTTAGTGTCCCCAACTAAAATGAGATGTTTTCGTAAATGTGACTACAATAAACTTCACGATATGATTTCTCATTATAATTGGACAGACTTGTACAATTGTACAGACATTGAAAGTGCCACAGAACTCTTATATACAGCGTTAAATACTTTTTTTAATGAATGCGTTCCTGATAGGTTTCCTTCAAACCTAAACAGGCCTCCTTGGTTTACCAATGCGCTTCAAAGACTTAAAAACCTTAATTCAAATACTTATAAAAAGTATAAAAAATCGGATAAGCCATCAGATTTTTCGAAATATGTAGTGGCTCGATCGGATTTTAATGTTCTTAACAGTCATTGCTATTCTATACATCTAAATCGATGTAAATTTGAATTTTCAAATGATCCGAAACAGTTTTTCAACTTTGTTAATGCCAAGCGTAAGTCATCGGCATTGCCTTCATCGGTACGTCTAAACTCAACGGGTGCATCGACGGATTCTGAAATTGCTGATTTATTTGCTGAGTATTTCCACACCACTTATAGTTCGAAAGCTTGGTCAAATTCTAACTACCCTAATCCCTTAAATAGGGCAAATTGTTTTTTTTTCCCTTTAATTACTGAAACCTCTCTTTTAATAGATTTAGCAACAACAACGCCGACTTATTATCCCGGTCCAGATGGACTTCCTGGATGTGTACTAAGGTTTTGTGCGTCAACCATTTGTAAACCGAGTCTTAAACTTTTTAATTTGTCTATTTCATCATCAGTTTTTCCCACTATCTGGAAGGACTCTTTTATTATTCCACTGCATAAAAAGGGTACGAAGGCTGATGCAAAGAATTATAGAGGTATTTCCAGGTTGTCGGCAATTCCTAAAGCATTTGAACGCATTATCACTTCTCATTTGCAACATTTATGTTCCTCGCTTATATCACCATTTCAGCATGGTTTTGTTTAGCGAAGATCGACCTCCACCAACCTTCTTGAATTGTCATCAATTGTAATAAATGGATTTCAGAAAAAAATGCAGACTGACGTTATATAAACAGTTTTTAGTAAGGCCTTTGACTGCGTCAACCACTCTTTTCTTTTATTCAAATTAGATCTGCTTGGGTTTCTTGATAATCTATTAACTTGGATTTCAAGTTACTTGAATGGTAGGACTCAGAGGGTTATATTCAAAAATGCTGTTTCAAAATTGATCTACGTGACATCTGGAGTGCCTCAGGGAAGTCATCTGGGCCCTTTGCTGTTTACTTTGTTTATCAACGATCTTCCCTCTATCATAATACATTCTCGTGTACTAATGTATGCTGATGATGTTAAGCTTTGTTTATCATAATGATATGGCGTCGGGATTTAACTTACAGTCAGATATTGATAGTTTTCATGGATGGTGTGAGTACAACCTTTTAAAGTTGAACTACCTTAAATGCAACGTTATGACTTTTTATAGGGGTACTCCTACGTTTATCAGTTACTTTCTTGAAAATACGCCACTCGACCGTATATATTCAGTTAACGATTTAGGTGTTCTTCTGGACCCTAAACTTAAATTTGACTGCCACATAATGTCCACTGTTAACAAAGCCATGAGTGTTCTTGGGTTTATAAAGCGTTGGTCAAAAGAATTTGATGACCCTTATACGACCAAATTAATATTTACCTCCCTTGTACGTCCTATTTTGGAATATTGTTCGCCGGTTTGGAGTCCACAATAACAAGTGCACATTGACCGTATTGAGTCGGTACAAAACAAATTTCTTCTATTTGCCCTTCAGTCTCGATCATGCTTTCGTGGAGTGCAGACGCGTTTCTCTATCGCTGCGAATTTCATTGTGAAGAGTCTATGGACAAGTCCACCTCCGTGGCAAAATTCATTCCTTTTCCGACTTCTAAAGTCGCGGTGTCAGTGCCCCTGCGCTCTGTTGGTTGTGCTTCTAGTCAGAACAAGTGGAACAGAAAGCCAAAGCAAGTGCAAAACTCCGCTAGTTTGTCCAAATTCGAATTCGAATTTTATTTTGGTCTTAATAACTTTCTCCCAATAAAAGAAAAAAATAATTTGAATTTCATTCGCCTTTTGGAGGGTTTGAAATGGGTTCCGCCCAACTGCGGAGCCTACGCCTTGCCCACTAGGCTACGATAACACTGTTCGGAATTCAGGCAAAGGGTCTGAATATTAAAGAAGTCGGTAAAGCAGTGCAAAGCAGTGCATAACATCAATAATGTCTGGTCTTTCGGACTCCGAAGATGACCTAACCATCAGTAAGATTGTTGCACGAAATCAACAAAAAACGAAAGAGATACTAAGGCAAGCTAGACTTCCATATACTTTCCCCTGGTACAACATTGCTCCATCGTCAGACAATGAGCCGGAACCGGAACTAGCAGCCATAAATGGCGACGATGAGGACTGGTGGACCCCAAGATCGGCTAACAACAAACGCCGTCTTGACTCGAGATCATCGAATTCAGCATCACCAATCACCAAAATTCTGAGAAATTCCAATTCCCCAAAAACGAATGTTTCGGCCAACCGATTCTCAGAACTGTCGGACATGGACACAGACATGGGACACGTCCAAGTTCCTCATACGGTCAGCCCCAATGATTCTGAAAAAGACAGTACTTCACCCAGCTTAAGACAGGTCAGCAGCAACATCAGCAACAGCTCTACTAACAACCCTAGCAGCTACAACGTTGTCCACACCAAAGTTGGCAACAATACCGGAAATACCTCCCACAAACCACCCCCAATTGTGGTTGATCATTGTGAGAACCTGAACGGGCTTATTAGATCCACAGACAAGATCGTTGACCCGTCCAAATACTCCCTCAAATGCCATCCCAACAACTCTGTTTCCATTATAGCTGCAGATTCAGATGCATACAGAGCTATAACAAAATCCCTTAACCTTAAAAAAGGGCCATACATTCCTGGCAGTTGAAAGAAGATAGATCCTATCGTGTAGTCATCCGTGGTATCCATCATTCCATCCCGGATGAAAATATAAAGGAAAGTATTATCTCGGCTGGACACGCGGTTCGATTTGTCAATAGACCTAGAAGCCGCTTTGACAAAACCAAGTTCGTCAACCTGGTTTTTGTTGAACTAGAACCGGCGGCAAATAACAAAGACATCCATGAGATTAAGACACTTTGTCGGCAAAGGGTTCAAGTTGAACTCCCCTACAAAAGGGATGATGTCGTTCAATGTCACCGGTGCCAAGCGTTTGGACACACAAAAAATCACTGCCAAAAACTCTTTAACTGCGTCAGATGTGGCCTGCAACACGGTGTGGAGGCCTGCTTAAAAGATATTCACCCTGTCAAATGCGTTAACTGTGGCGGAAACCATACAGCTAGCTATAAAGGCTGTGTCGTATACCAGCAGATTGCTAATCGACGGAAAAATGTCTCACCCCATCGCAGCACCGTTCCCAAACAGCTAACTCCCAAAAATGGTCGGTCAAACTCTGCTAATCCAATCTCCTATGCCAATGCTGTCCGTGGTCAAGTTAGCAGTTTCCAGCTCGAACAAGTTCCTATGACTCTTCCACAGAGTCAACAGTTTCCTCCACTGAGCAGCAACAACAGGATGCAGAGTCAGCATCAAAAAGCACCGCCTCGACAGCAGCAACAGCCATCACAACAACAATTGGCTCCTCAACAACAACAACAGCCGGATCACCAGCAGCAGTCTCTCCGTCAACAACACCGACGCAACCCGCAGCAATTGATCAACGACCAGCAATGGCAGCGTCAAGAGCAAATGTTTCTGCAATCCAACGAAAGAATGTCGGTCCTTGTTGCTCAGATCGACAAGTTATTCCAAATGATGGTGTCGATGATGGGACTTGTCACAAGACTGTTACCCCAAAATACTCCAGGAACAGCTCAATCATTAGCTGGATCTCTCCCAGTTAATGTAACACAACCATGAGTCAAATCGGACTTAACATTGGTGTGTGGAACGCCGACGGACTTGCCAATAAAGGCCTTGAGCTGGAGCTCTTTGTGCACAGTCACAATATTGATATTATGCTGGTTAGTGAAACACACTTTTGCTCAAGGTCATACTACAAATTGCTCGGGTACGATATTTATCAAGCAACTCATCCTGCCGATAGAAAACGCGGTGGATCTGCAATTATAATAAAATCCTGTCTACAATGTTACCAGTTCTATAGTCTACAAAGTAAAAATGTTCAATGTGTCTCAGTCAAAGTCAAAACCGACCTTGGCGAGACAGCTATTGCGCCTATATATTGTCCACCAAACTTTCAATGTTCTGCTGACGACTTCGAAAAGCTCTTTGACGATCTGGGATCAAATTTCATAATCGCAGGGGACTGGAATGCTCATCACCGTTTGTGGGGGTCTCGAAACTCAACCACCCGCGGAAGAGCTCTCGCAGACCTTGTTCAAAGATCCAATGTCCTTGCAACCGGAGGGCCTACCCATTATCCATATAGCCAAAGAACACCAACAGCCATTGACTTTGCTGTATACGGCGGGATACGGTCTGAATGTCTTTCCATTACAGAAAGTCTTGAGCTTAGCTCTGATCACATCCCATTGATCATCAAGTTCAGACTCGCTGCGCAAAAAATTTCCTCCAGGCCTCGCATCCTTCCTCGAAATGCAAGCCTTTCTCGCTTTCAAGCAGCAGTCAACCGGCTTGTTAACCTCAATATGGTGTTAAGCTCGCCTGAGGACATCAGCGACGCTGTGGAGATGTTTGTCCGGAATATTCATATCGCTGCCGAGTCCTCAACCTGTGGACAAGTCCCAATATTTCGATGAAATGCTCCTCAACGCGGATCCCACCAAATCGTCCGGCTTCAACCTTTGGAAATGCACACGGAATAAGAAACGACAGCCTCTTCGAAAGATCCCCATAAAAAAAGCTGACGAAACATGGTGCAGATCTGACTCATAGATTTCTCTAGCTTTTGCGGACGAACTAGAGAAACGCTTTCAGCCTTTTGACCTCGCGAGTCCTGAGGATGTTGAAGAAACTCGGGCCTTTCTTAATGCTCCTTCCCCGGATGCACTACAGATCCAACATGTTAGCCCAGAAGAAGTCTACCTTCATATTCGAAAGTTACATCCCATTTCGATGGCATTGATAGCAGAATTGCCAAGGCTTTGCCTAAGGAGGGAATCCTGTTTCTTGTACTCCTCTATAATTCAATGCTACGTATCCACCATTTTCCATCACAATGGAAGTGTGCTGTGATAACGATGATACCAAAGCCAGGAAAACCGGAGAGCCTTGTCGAGTCATACCGACCGATAAGCTTACTGCCCACTTTCTCTAAAATATTCGAGAGGATATTTCTTAGTAGAATTATGGGCGTAAGAAGCGGGCAGGACGCCATTCCCGACCACCAGTTTGGTTTTAGGCATCATCATGGGACACCAGAACAAGCACATAGAGTCGTTCAACACATTTTAAATTCTTTTGAAATAAGCAATACAGTTCTGCTATTTTCCTCGACGTCAAGGAAGCCTTTGACCGCGTTTGGCACGCTGGATTACTCCATAAGTTGAAGTCCCTGCTCCCGACCGGCCAATTCCTCTTACTAAAATCATACTTGCTTGATCGAAGTTTTATGGTCGAGGTAAGAGGGGAAAGGTCAAACATTAGAACTTCTCGAGCTGGCGTTCCACAGGGAAGCGTCCTGGGTCCCATTATGTACACTCTGTACACTTCGGATCTGCCATGTCCTACACGACCAGGCACACTTCTGGCCACCTACGCTGACGACACTGCCTTTCTTGTGAACTCCTCCTGCCGAGTCGAGGCATCAAGGATCACCCAGGACTTCCTGGATCTGTACGGCAAGTGGACAAACAGGTAGAATATTGCTATCAATGGAAGAAAGTCGCAGCATTGCAATTTTACTCTTAGAGGAAAGGTGCTTCCTAGAGTTAAACTCCACCATATCACCATCCCGCAATCACCCCAGGCGCAGTACTTGGGTCTGATCCTGGACAAGCGGCTCACCTGGAAAGGGCACATCCAAAAAATTGCAGCCACCTGTCGCACTAAACTCAGGAAGCTGAATTGGATGCTTAAGCCTAAGAGCAACCTCAGCCTTGGCAACAAAGTGTTGCTCTATAAATCAATAGTGGTGCTCTCAATGACCTACTGCATCCAATTATGGGGCTAAAGTTCAAAGAGTCCAAAACCGGGCGCTGCGCAAGATTGCAAATGCGCCCTGGTACATCAGGAACCACGCCCTTGGAAATGACCTCCACATTCCTTCTGTCAGGGAACAGATAAACCGCCACTCGAGTCGGTACAACGATCGACTCGCTGTCCACACGAACTACCTAGCAGCTTCCCTGGCCAACCCGACGTGTAGAAGAAGATTAAAGACACCCCGCCGATCTCTGGACAAGAGGATGACTCAAGTCCCTAAGCATTAACCATTTACTGTTAATTTGTTATAAAATTTGTTAATCACTTCTGTTATGTTTTCACGTTATTTGTTCTTTATTATTCCCAACGTATTATAACCATTTAGTTGGTTGATCGACCTTAATTAAATCTATTTGTTTAACCAAAAAAAAAAAAATCTATTTGCCCTTCGTAATTTGAACTGGGCTCAAAACGTAAGGCTACCTTCCTACCAGAGTAGATTACTGTTGCAAAATTTACCTACACTTCGTAGAACAATGCTTGGTACTATTTTTATGCAAAATCTTATAAGAGGTGATACTGATTCTGCGGAACTTGTAAACCGCCTAACTTTCAATGTTCCTGTTAGACTAACACGAAATTATATTCCTCTAAATTTGCCACGATGTACATCAATGTACATCATGTCGGCACGAGCCCTTTCGCGTTCTTTGTAATAATTATAACAACCTTTATTATTTCAACTTCTATCCCGTTATTAAAAACTAATATTTTAACTCATTTGCTTTACTCTTAATTGTGCCTTTTATTTTCGCTTTTGTTTTGTCTCTATTTAATTTATGTATTTTTCTCGCGAACTCGCATTTTTTGCCCGATTTGTTAACAGGGACCCGCGCGTAACCAGCACGTGCTTGGTGTCGTTGGTCCACTTGTTTGTACTGCGTAGTGCATCAACGTCCATCAATATAATGAAGACAGTACCAAGCATCGGTTTAGGGTTGTCTAGGGAGGGAAATTAATAAACAGTAGTCTTCTAGCATAAGAAGGTAAGATGAGATTTGCATCCCAATTTGGGCGCCGTAAAGTAAAAAAAGAGAATGTTTTATTGTACTGATTCAATGCGATCAATTTGTACTCCAAAATCGGATGGACTAGCAAAATAAATAAAGTTTTAGTGAGATCATCAAAAAAACTGGATTTTGGACCTATTTCTTTTTTTCGCGCGGAGTCCCACGGCCCACTTACCCGCCCAACCGACCGAGGGGCGCAGCCGTGTATCGTATGGCACGATTCGCGAGAAAGATAAATAAAAGTCCAGGGAAAGAAGGAAGATCAATTTCGTGCTAATGAAGTAAGTAAGCGGCAATAAGTCAAGATTTGATATTATAGGAAAAAGTCTATTTTAGTCAAATTATAATACTCTAAAAGGCTCATGCAAGGTATTGTTACATATTTATTTTTAACATATTTTATAGTTAATCTACTTGGCACGAAAAAGTAAATCCTTATACTGCAGGCATAACTTAATATCATCAGCTTACATAAGTACGCGAGAATGACTTATATTATAGGAAAGAACGTTAATAAATCATGTGATAAGAAGCGTACCAAGATGGCTCCACTGTGGGACACCAGAGTTAACACGGAGAATTTTAGAAATATAATTTTTAAAAAGGACGCTTTGTGACCTGCCATTCAGATAACTTGAAATCCATAAATCTCCTAATATAGAATTTTATATACCCTTGCAGTTATTACAAAACGACCACATTTCGATGTATATTACTATACTAAAAACAATGAAGCAATGTCGATTTTGCGCTGCATTTGCCCAAAGTTTCTAAGTCAGCTATATGATATTGATTTTAATTTAATTAAAACCGTAATTCCATAATATTTAAATATTACAAAGTCCTAAGGAACAAAAAAAAATAAAAAAAAAAGTTAAAATTTATTTAGATTGTTTTTTCCGATTGTTTCTATGGGAGCTATAATATAGTCGCCCGATCCGGCTCGCTCCGACTTATATACGACCTGCAATAGAAAGACAACTTATGAGAAAGTTTCAAGCAGATAGCTTTAAAACTGTGGGACTAGTTTGCGTTTAAAAGGACGGACGGACAGAGGGACATGGAGATGTCTCCTTCACAGCGTTGCAAACTTTTGACTGAAATTATAATAACCTTTGCATCTACCCATGAATAAGGTTATAAATGAAGACAGTACCAAGCATCGTTCTACGGTTGGCAAGGGAGGATAAATTAATCGATAGTAGTCTTTTAGAATAAGCAGGTATGATAAGATTTGCATCCCAGCTTAGGCGCCGTAAAGCGCTCTGTATACCGTATTGCGGACTACAGACGGGAGACCCATACTCCGGAATCAGAGGAAGTATCAAAAAAAAATAAAGTCTTAGTAAAATATAAATAATTGAATTCTGTTGACCACCTTTTAACTAAGAAGAACAATTTTTTTTCGCGCGTTGTCCCACGGCATACATATCCGCCCAAACGACCGAGGGGCGCAGACGTGTATTGTACGGCACGATTCGCGAGAAGATAGACGCAAAATATGAAATAGATGTAAAAGTTCGGGGAAAAACGTAAGTTCAATTTGGTGCTAATGAAGTAAGTATTAATTGTTTTCAGAGCGGCAAAGAGTAAAGATTTGATACATTAGGTAAAAGTATATTTTAGTCAGAACATAATACTCTGAAAGGCTCATGCTAGCATAGTTGGATGTACAATGATTTAATATTGGACAGAAATAATTTCTTGTCAATTTACTTGGCACAGAAAAGTTAAGCCGACTTACCAAGTCGGGGCTGTCACTCTCACCATGAATAAGGTTATAAATCATAACGATTTAGCGTCGCTTGTGAACAGTTGTGTTTACTTTTGTGCTCTGAGTTTTTGTATTTTTCAGTTATTTTGTGCGAGTGTTTTGTGTTTATTTATTTACAAAGCTTAACCTAATATCTGTGTTAGAAATTTTAAATAGATCTCCCAGTAAACGGGTATGTGTTTATAGTTATTTTTAACGTTTCTATTAGATTTGTTTAATTTCATAGCTTTGTTAGTGTAATTTACGCTCTCTATACTTGCTGGAACTCTTTTACTCCCTCTCAATCTCTCCCGCTCTATTTTATAACTGTAACTTACTCTCTATGAACTTCTGGTAGACTTTTTCGTTTATTTCTCTAAATCTCTCTTTCTCTCTCTCTCTCTTGCATGCTTTACATTGTATTTGTTTATACTTAAAGTTGTTGTGTCGCACAAGCCACGCTCAGTCGATATAAGATTTATTCTCCCTTATTCTCTTATTTATTTCGTGTTTTGTTCCTTTGTGGTTTTTGGATTTGATCCCAGTGCCAAATTTACTTAGAGGTATTTTTCATATTCTTATTTTTTTATTTGCTTTAAACTTGTCTGTTCAAAGAAAAATTGTACTCTTGCGTCTTCAACTAAGGACCCTTTTATTTTTTGCTGGCTCTGCGATTCGATGATGCACGTTAAATGTGCAGGATTTACTGGCAGAGTTAAAGATTTCATTGATCTTAATTCTGGTCTCATGTGGTCATGTGGTTCCTGCAAGGAATTGGTAGTTGAGATGAGCGGCTCTATGAAGCAGACTCGAGACAGCCTATTGAATATCTCAGGAGCTTTTAAACAACTCAATGAGGGGTTCAATTCCGTCTGTGCCCAGTTGAATAATAAAAAATTATTAACTGAGTCGCCTAAACGTAAAAAAGCCAGTTTAACCGCCGTTCGGTTCAATCATATTGATTGTGGAATCCATCCCAAATCCGAACTTGGGACATAGGGGTAAATGAACAAACTGTGCCTATGGATATAGCTAGTTCGGGTGATGTCCCTGTTTCCAGAATAAAATCAGTACTGGCTAAGTCAAAGAATTTGTTGCCGACCGTACCTTTAGGTACAGAAGGCACCGTTCCTGGTTCTCAGCCCAGTGAGGTTCAGACTGTTGCTGGGGGGCGTAAGAAACTTTCAGTTGTTCCACAAAGGATGCAATTATTTGTTTCTAGATTCACCCCAGATACCAAATCTGAGGATGTTTTGGAATTTATTCGTGAAAAATTCCCATCCGAGGATATTGCAGTTGAACAATTTCGATTTTCATAAGCTCGTAGGATATCGTCTTTTAAAATATTTGCTCCGCCTAATGTGTTTAATGTGTTACTTTCTGAAAAATTTTGGCTTAACGATGATTTAGTAATTAAAGAATTTGTTCCCAATAAACCGAGAACAAATAACAGGCCTTCCACTGTGCCAAAAAACTAAAAAGTTTATCTTTGGCGTATCAAAATGTAAGAGGACTAAATATGAAGCTACAAAAGCTTTATGCTGACTCCTCTGCAGCACTGGAAATATTTTGTCTTTTACGGAAACTTGGCTAAAACCAGAGATATCTGACTCTGAAGTTCTTTCAAATAACTTTAATACTTATAGGTCCGATCGCCCCTCACGTAGGGGGGTGGTGTACTGATTGCCGTTACCTCTAGCCTGGCATCTGAAAGAATAGTCACTCATATCCCAAACGAAATTGAATTTGTAAGTGTGAAAGTTTCCTTGCAATCTGTATCTATTTTTGTTACATGTTCTTATATTCCACCTGGCTCTGACCTAGTAATTTAAGTGCACCATCTATCCCTTCTTTCTAACAGAGACCTTTTGATTGTTTCGGGTGACTTTAATCTACCCGATATTTCTTGGTCTCCTCCCACTGACTCACTTGTCGCTATACCTTTATCCGCTCATGTTTTTGTATATGGCCTTTTAGAATTATTGTTACAGTAAGTAAGCTTTGTACGAAATTATTTAAATTGACAATTAGATCTTGTGTTTGTTTCAGACCCGTCTGAGGTCACGGTATGCAGAATTGACGCTCTTGTTGTACCTGAAGACCGATATCATCCAACAGTGGAATTGACAATTTGCCTCCCCTGCTCTGATACCCTCTCTCCTTTAGTGTCCCCAACTAAAATGAGATGTTTTCGTAAATGTGACTATAATAAACTTCACGATATGATTTCTCATTATAATTGGACACACTTGTACAATTGTACAGACATTGAAAGTGCCACAGAACTCTTATATACAGCGTTAAATACTTTTTTTAATGAATGCGCTCCTGATAGGTTTCCTTCAAACCTAAACAGGCCTCCTTGGTTTACCAATGCGCTTCAAAGACTTAAAAACCTTAAATCAAATACTTATAAAAAGTATAAAAAATCGGATAAGCCATCAGATTTTTCGAAATATGTAGTGGCTCGATCGGATTTTAATGTTCTTAACAGTCATTGCTATTCTATACATCTAAATCGATGTAAATTTGAATTTTCAAATGATCCGAAACAGTTTTTCAACTTTGTTAATGCCAAGCGTAAGTCATCGGCACGTCTAAACTCAACGGGTGCATCGACGGATTCTGAAATTGCTGATTTATTTGCTGAGTATTTCCACACCACTTATAGTTCGAAAGCTTGGTCAAATTCTAACTACCCTAATCCCTTAAATAGGGCAAATTGTATTTTTTCCCCTTTAATTACTGAAACCTCTCTTTTAATAGATTTAGCAACAACAACGCCGACTTATTCTCCCGGTCCAGATGGACTTCCTGGATGTGTACTAAGGTTTTGTGCGTCAACCATTTGTAAACCGAGTCTTAAACTTTTTAATTTGTCTATTTCATCATCAGTTTTTCCCACTATCTGGAAGGACTCTTTCATTATTCCACTGCATAAAAAGGGTACGAAGGCTGATGCAAAGAATTATAGAGGTATTTCCAGGTTGTCGGCAATTCCTAAAGCATTTGAACGTATTATCACTTCTCATTTGCAACATTTATGTTCCTCGCTTATATCACCATTTTAGCATGGTTTTGTTAAGCGAAGATCGACCTCCACCAACCTTCTTGAATTGTCATCAATTGTAATAAATGGATTTCAGAAAAAAATGCAGACTGACGTTATATAAACAGATTTTAGTAAGGCCTTTGACTGCGTCAACCACTCTTTTCTTTTATTCAAATTAGATCTGCTTGGGTTTCTTGATAATCTATTAACTTGGATTTCAAGTTACTTGAATGGTAGGACTCAGAGGGTTATATTCAAAAATGCTGTTTCAAAATTGATCTACGTGACATCTGGAGTGCCTCAGGGAAGTCATCTGGGCCCTTTGCTGTTTACTTTGTTTATCAACGATCTTCCCTCTATCATAATACATTCTCGTGTACTAATGTATGCTGATGATGTTAAGCTTTGTTTATCATAATGATATGGCGTCGGGATTTAACTTACAGTCAGATATTGATAGTTTTCATGGATGGTGTGAGTACAACCTTTTAAAGTTGAACTACCTTAAATGCAACGTTATGACTTTTTATAGGGGTACTCCTACGTTTATCAGTTACTTTCTTGAAAGTACGCCACTCGACCGTATATATTCAGTTAACGATTTAGGTGTTCTTCTGGACCCTAAACTTAAATTTGACTGCCACATAATGTCCACTGTTAACAAAGCCATGAGTGTACTTGGGTTTATAAAGCGTTGGTCAAAAGAATTTGATGACCCTTATACGACCAAATTATTACCTCCCTTATACGTCCTATTTTGGAATATCAAGTGCACATTGACCGTATTGAGTCGGTACAAAAAAAATTTCTTCTATTTGCCCTTCGTAATTTGAACTGGGATCAAAACGTAAGGCTACCTTCCTACCAGAGTAGATTTCTGTTGCTAAATTTACCTACACTTGTAAATCGTAGAACAATGCTTGGTACTATTTTTATGCAAAATCTTATAAGAGGTGATACTGATTCTGCAGAACTTATAAACCGCGTAACTTTCAATGTTCCTTTTAGACTAACACGAAATTATATTCCTCTAAATTTGCCACGATGCACATCAATGTACATCATGTCTGCACGAGCCCTTTCGCGTTCTATGTAATAATTATAACAACCTTTATCATTTAATTTGCATTTCAACTTCTATCCCGTTATTAAAAACTAATATTTTAACTCATTTGCTTTACTCTTAATTGTGCCTTTTATTTTCACTTGTGTCTTGTCTCTATTTAATTTATGTAATTTTCTCGCGAACTCGCATTTTTTGCCCGATTTGTTAACAGGGCCCCGCGCGTAACCAGCACGTGCTTGGTGTCGTTGGGCCACTTGTTTGAACTGCTCGTAGTGCATCAACGTCCATCAATATAATGAAGACAGTACCAAGCATCGGTTTAGGGTTGTCTAGGGAGGGAAATTAATAAACAGTAGTCTTCTAGCATAAGAAGGTAAGATGAGATTTGCATCGCAATTTGGGCGCCGTAAAGTAAAAAAAGAGAATGTTTTATTGTACTGATTCAATGCGATCAATTTGTACTCCAAAATCGGATGGACTAGCAAAATAAATAAAGTTTTAGTGTCATTAAGATCATCAAAAAAACTGGATTTTGGACCTATTTCTTTTTTTCGCGCGGAGTCCCACGGCCCACTTACCCGCCCAACCGACCGAGGGGCGCAGCCGTGTATCGTATGGCACGATTCGCGAGAAAGATAAATAAAAGTCCGGGGAAAGAAGGAAGATCAATTTTGTGCTAATGAAGTAAGTATTAATCGTATTAGGAGCAGCAATAAGTCAAGATTTGATATTATGGGAAAAAGTCTATTTTAGTCAAATTATAATACTCTGAAAGGCTCATGCAAGGTATTGTTACATATTTATTTTTAACATATTTTATAGTTAATCTACTTGGCACGAAAAAGTAAATCCTTATACTGCAGGCATAACTTAATATCATCAGCTTACATAAGTACGCGAGAATGACTTATATTATAGGAAAGAACGTTAATAAATCATGTGATAAGAAGCGTACCAAGATGGCTCCACTGTGGGACACCAGAGTTAACACGGAAAATTTTAGAAATATAATTTTTAAAAAGGACGCTTTGTGACCTGCCATTCAGATAACTTGAAATCCATAAATCTCCTAATATAGAATTTTATATACCCTTGCAGTTATTACAAAACGACCACATTTCGATGTATATTACTATACTAAAAACAATGAAGCAATGTCGATTTTGCGCTGCATTTGCCCAAAGTTTCTAAGTCAGCTATATGATATTGAATTTAATTTAATTAAAACCGTTATTCCATAATATTTAAATATTACAAAATCCCAAGGAACAAAAAAAAAAATAAAAAAAAAAGTTAAAATTTATTTAGATTGTTTTTTCCGATTGTTTCTATGGGAGCTATATGATATAGTCGCCGGCTCGCTCCGACTTATATACTACCTGCAATAGAAAGACAACTTATGAGAAAGTTTCAAACAGATAGCTTTAAAACTGAGGCACTAGTTTGAGTTTAAAAGGACGGACGGAGAGAGGGAAATGGCTATATCGGAAATGTCTCCTTCACAGCTTTCGAAACTTTTGACTGAAATTATAATAACCTTTGCATCTAACCATGAATAATGTTATAAATGAAGACAGTTCCAAGCATCGTTCAACGGTTGGCAAGGGAGGATAAATTAATCAACAGTAGTCTTTTACAATAAGAAGGTTAGATATGATTTGCATTTGCGAACTACAGACAGGAGACCCATACTCCGGAATTGGAGGAAGTATCAAATAAAATAAAGTCTAAGTAAAATATAGATAATTGAATTCTTTTGACCACCTTTTATTAAAACCAAGGAGAACAAATTTTTTTCGCGCGGTGTCCCACGGCATACATACCCGCCCAACCGACCGAGGGGCGCAGCCGTGCATCGTTCGGCACGATTCGCGAGAGGGTAGACGCGAAATATGCAATATATGTAAGAGTTCGGGGGAAAACGTAAGATCTATTTGGTGCTAATGAAGTTAGTGTTAATTGTTTTCAGAGTAGAAACGAGTCAAGAATTGATAAAATAGGAAAAAGTCTATTCTAGTCAGAGCATAATACTCTGAAAGGCTCATGTTAGTTAGATTTAGAATGATTTAATATTAGTGAAAAATAATTTATTGTTAATTTACTTGGCACAGAAAAGTTAAGACGACTTACTTAGTCGTGGCCGTCAATCAATATGAATGAAGACAGTACCAAGCATCGTTATACGGTTGACTAAGGTAAATTAATAAACTGTAGTCCTCTTGAATAAGAAGGTAAGATTAGATTTGCGTAAAGCAAAAAGGAGAGTTTTTTCTACTGATTCAATGCGACCATAAATCTCCTAATATGAAAAACCTCACAGGTCGGGTTTTCGAACAAGAAGTAAGTGATTTACAGAGTCAAATCCTTTACTTAAGTCAATTTAAATGATTGTTTGAGAACTAATTTTGAAGCCCGCTATCATAAAAGTAGTAAACTCCAAAAGGTTAGGGATTGTGGATCAATGTTTATTAAATCCGTGTTGACACGGAGAAATAATTTATCTACGAAGGTGCTGCAAATGAAGAGTAATAACTTCTTCAAAATTCTAAAGTTACAGGCCTCTAACTTGTCAGCTTTTTTGTAAAGAGAGATAACAAATAATTCCTTCCAAATATTTGGGAATTGGGAAGATTCTAGAGATAAGCTAAACAACTTGTGAAAAGGTTTGCACAGGGCCTTAGCGCAATACCATCGGGCCCTGGCGAATAAACAGGCTTAATGCGAAGAAGATCCAAAAGAAGAGAAGTTTCTGTTAAAGTGGGACAGAATATGAAGAGAAGTTTCTGTTAAAGTGGGACAGAATATGAGGTTTGATATGGATATGGTGCAAGAATAAGGCTGTGATGAATAATGTAAAGTAGAGTATGACGTTTGAAAAAATTGGGCAAATAAATCGGCTATTGCCTGATCTGTGGTTGCCGTCAAGTTTTCGAATGACAGCGAGGAAGGATTTGAATTAGATTTACGCTTAGTGCTAACGAAGTTATAAAACTGTTTCGGGTCGTGAGAGCACTGGACCTAACAACGGGTTAAGTTACTATTAAAACATTGATCATTTAGCACGGTAAATCTTGACCGAGCACTTACATATCTAGTAAAAACAGATTGAGAACCGGTATTTATATATTTCCTTAAAAGTCTGGACTTTACATTTTTTAAGTGTGTCAACTCTTTGCTAAACCAAGGTGATTTATTGGAAATTGACGGATAGTACCACGGAACACAGGAATTAAAAAATGAGTTTATTGCAGTGTTAAAAATATTAACTGCATCGAACATATTATTGCATAAGTAAAGATCAGACCAATTAAAGCCAGAAACAAAATTGTTTAGCCTCAGAAAGTCTGCCTTGCGAAAACAATGTATTCGTTTGGATGATTTTTCTGATTTTTCTTTTACAACTCTACCCGTACCAAATGAAAGTTCGATTGTAGGGTGATATTGATCTTAAGGTTGCGTGAGTGGTGCTACTCTGGACAGAAACCCATTTCGGGATTTGATACAAAACACAAATCAAGTAGGCGACCTAATGCATTTCGAACATGGTTTACTTGAGATACATTTATGTAAGATATTCGATCCATCCTCAGTGGACCGTAACTCCAGGTATATTAAAATCACCTAGAACTACCATCTGATCCCTATCAGAAAGCCTATTTGCAACAGACTTAGTAACGGAAATGTGTGTATATAGAACTACCAGGAATCGATAACTATAAATAAATAAATTCAATAATATTGAATTCATAAAAAAATAACTCGTCTGACGGGAGGATTGAATCAACTCCAATTAAGACTCCATCTCCCCGTCTAGAGGGACGGTCTTACCTATATATTGTTGACTTACCTGGAAAAACTTCGGAGCTAAAGATCTCTGGCTTTAACCAGGTTTCGGTAAACACAATTATTTAAGATGCAAAGGAAAGGCTATCGGAATACAATTTAGTGAGCTTGCTACGCAAACCTCTTGCATTCTGATAGGAAGGAAGGAGGTTAGAAGTTAGTTTTTTGAAATTGGTACACTGTTTTGGCCTCGACTAGGAAGTTTGACTCCCACGGGCCCCTTCTTCTTTACCTTAGCCTCGAACTCTTTTACAACCATATTATCCGACCAAAAGTCGCCCGAGCATATGGCTACAAAGAGCTCGTTAGGGACAGTTATCTTGGAAGTTGAAATGTCTCTAGCATAAGAAAACTTAAACTTTTCCACCTTTACACTAATGCGATCGGCTTTAGTTTTGTCTTGTATATAAGACAATACATCAGAAGATGTTTGATCAGGGGAAAGCCGAGAAACGAAAATTTGTTTCTTTAGTGGAACCACTGAAAGGGATTTTCGTGCAGCAGAAATTGTTGCTGCAAAACCAACTTGAGCCGGTTGTCCGGACTCATTAGTCCCCTGTGGTGGTAAAGCTACATTTTTAGAGATAGGTGGATCCACTAATTGTGAAACCACTACGGATAAATCGGAATTCTTAGAAGTCCCTGATTGCATGCATTCTGTTACAGATTGTTCGGATACAGATTTTTTTTTAGCTGCTGATATTAGCAACATTTGAGGATTTGCTGCCATCAGCGTCTGATCTGACGGAATGCTTTGTCGTTTTTTTTTATTTCGGTTGCGGGGTGTTCCCCCTTTTGCTGATTACCACCAGCGGCTTTTTTACGCTTATGGGACTCTTCTAATAGCTTACGACTATTAAACTGCGAATCCGGCGCACAGAGGAGATCATCAGCTCGGCGAAAACTATTTCTAGCAACTCCGAAACAGCTAATCAGCCCTTAAAACAAGTATCACAACAGAACGGCAAATTAGGCTCTTTTGAAAGGTTATCCGGCCAGTAAAACCGACGCCATTGGTGTGCACCATGTTTTCACATGGCCAGCAAGTAGTATTAGATTGGTCAGCCCTGATTACAAGGCTGCATTTTTTGCAGAAGAAGACTAAATTATTGTTACTCATTTTACCTAACAATTAATTAATCGTCGTTACATGCAGACGTGTATTTATTATGCTATGGGAAAAAGGGTTCAATAAAATCATAGAAGTGGAGTGACTCGTTAAATAAGTCTACTATAACGCGAAAAGACGCTTTCTGCGATGAAGTCACGAGTGTTTATATTGATTGGTCAATTAATTAATATAAAACCTAAAACTCAAAACTCTAATTAACTTTACCATTAATACAATGAGTCTGAACGACTTTCGCACACAACGTCAACGTGAGCAAGACGAGATACGGCTCTCAGTACAAAGAAATAACGCGCACTTCTCTTTTAAAGCAACCGAAAATAATGCTAGCTCTGATCAAGCGCGGGAAATTACCCCAAACTTGACCGAATTCTTAATATAACGAGCGAGAGAGCGCGTACTTGCTACCATCGACGTCTCTGCAGCCAAAGATCGCTGAATGTTCTCCAATGCAGAACAAAAACAAGAGAGAACGCTATAGTCGAGTGCGTCGACTATTAGATACCCGTTACTCAGCTAAACAACTTAATATAAATATGCCTTCTTGTATGTTTTTCGCCGCTCGAATTAGCTCCCGATTTTTATGTTCAAATCGGTACACAGGGAACACCTCCAATTTGGCTAACTTAATTTCTTGGGATATAGTTCGGTATTGACAAATAAAAACCATCGCAATTTCCTTTAATAGAAATCCTTAACGAGAATTAACGTTGACTCTGTTGAGCACCTTGGCCAGCTGTTCCAAAGCCATCCGTTAGATGGCGCTATTGTATTGCGCCATCTACCCCAAGACATTGGTACCATGGGCCATGAAAGGCGGAAATGTAGGGGCTAGCCCAAAATCTACATGCAAAATGCCAATCTTCTAGCTTGTGACGACGCAGCGTCACAAATAATAAAAGAACATTCCAAAAACAACACACAATGATCTTTTATTCTCCCAGGCTACACCACATTCAAAACACGCGCCAAAATCGCGCACTTTCAAAACGCGCGCCCAAAAACATTAAACCGGTCACACTAATATACCGATAGTCGACTACCATCGCTATATTTCGTGACCCGATAACGAGTTATCGAGATCGGGATTCTCGTCATCGACCACTCTGGGCACACTCAACGGGGCCTATATAAGCAGAGGCAAGACCCCAGATGAGTCACTTGCGTTCCGACGATCATCGAGGAAACATCAGCAACAAGGAGAAATATCCGGGTAAGTGTTCTGGTAGATAGTCTTGGTAGTAGTAGTGGATCCGTAAGAACGCGGTTTTTAAATCGGTTCTACGACCTGGTCAGGATCACTGGCGTCCCGGTTTGGTTTCCTAAAAATCAGCCCAGACCCAGTCGTGATCACTGAGGCGGCCCGGTTTTCGTAATACAGGTCCACCTCAGTGAGTTAACCCAGAAGTTACGTTTCCGGCTCCCGACCCTGAAATAAAACGGATGTAGAAACGGCAGTTCGAACCTAACGATGCCCGGCAGACCGAAACTAACGATGCCCTACATTCCCGAATCCCACTAGAAACCAAGTAGATCTCTCCCAACGACCCAGAACACTTCAACCCGACGTACACACGACGAAGCGACTACTCGGCTCACCCGCAACGCCGACACTCGCAGCAAGCAGGGCATCACTCGGCTCATCCGCAGCGCCGACACTCGCAGCAAGCAGTGCATCACTCGGCGCATCCGCAGCGCCGACACTAGCAGCAAGAGGCTCACCACTCGGCCCTTTCGCAGCACCGAAGCTCGCACACCGGATCACGACATCAAGCAGTTCATCACTCGGACCTTCCGAAGCGCCGAATCGACAGAACAAGCAGTCCCGACGCATATACACACAACTACACGATTATACGATTACTTTGAAATACACGTCTCTAGTTTTACCCATTTGTGTCATTATTGAGGAAAGGGAGGTAAACCGATCTATATAGAGGAATAAATATAAATATCTGTCCCGAACCCTGACCACGGCGAGCTATACCGCCTCCAAAAAACAGGGTCGTTACAAGCTTTTATAGTTTCCGAGATCTCAGCGTTCATACGGACAGACAGTCAGACGGACATGGCTAGATCGACTCGGCTAGTGATCCTGAACAAGAATATATATACTTTATAGGGTCGGAAACGCTTCCTTCTACCTGTTACATACTTTTGCTCGAATACAATATACTGGTAAGGATCGCTTTATACGAATCAAAAGGAAGCTGAGCGCTCTAAATTCTCAACGCAAAATAGCCCGTGGCAGTGCTAGCTTAGCTGGAATAGAAACGTCCATGAACTCAAACCGATTTAAAATCTTGCCTATGACATTGAGGCGGCCGAATCTACTGAAGTCGAGAAAAGGAAGCCAAAGCCTCCGCCTATTTATATTCCGGAAAAGAGTTTCAATTTTCGTGTCAACAAAATTATCGAGCTTATTGAAAAGCATAACTTCCACATAATACCTCTAAAGGGCAACATCCAAGAGACAAAGGTTCAAATGAAGTCTGAAGATAATTACAGAGTATTATCGAAATATCTTACCGAATATCTCCATTGTTTAACTGGAATTCTAATCAGAAGCCGTATTAAGCACCACTATCATAACAAATTTGCTAAAAACTACCGACAGGTCACATCTATAAATATACAAATAAATACTGGCAACCAACTTACAATACCCGCCGAATACTGCCCACCTCGCTTCACTATAGCTGAAGTTGAGTTTATGCAGTTTTTCAACTCACTAGGAGACCACTTCATAGTAGCAGGAGACTACAATGCCAAGCACACACACTGGGGATCACGCCTCGTGACTCCAAAAGGAAAACAGCTTTTTAAGGTAGTTATAAAAGCCAAGAACAAGCTGGACTACGTTTCCCCTGGCAGACCAACATACTGGCCGGCAGACAAAAGAAACTACCCGATTTTAATTAACAAAAGCATCCCTAACAAGAAAGGAAAGCTAACTTCGGGCGGAGCCGAAGTTGATATACCCTTGCAGAATATTCTATAAATTATATTCTCCAAAATTATTCATATGATGCATTCTTAATACTCATAAAAAGTCCCAACTTCCTAACTTTAAAAACACCAAAGTTAAGTCATTTCCAATCGTTCAGTTATATGGCAGCTATAAGATATAGTCGGCCGATCCTTATGAAATTTGGTAGGTCGGATTGATTGGCCAAAAATAAAACCCATAGAAAATCCCAATTTCATAACTTTACAAACACCAAAGCTATTGCATTTCCGATCAATCAGTTATATGGCGGCTATAGGATATAGTCGTCCGATCCTTATGAAATTTGGTAGGTCGGATTGATTAGCCAAAAATAAGACCCATAGAAAATCCCAACTTCCTAACTTTAAAAACACCAAAGTTATGGCCTTTCCGATCGTTCAGTTATATGGCAGCTATATGATATAGTGGCCCGATCCGGCTCGTTCCGACTTATATACTACCTGCAATAGAAATACAACTTTTGGGAAAGTTTCAAGCAGATAGCTTTAAAACTGAGGGACTAGTTTGCGTAGAAACGGACGGACAGACGGACAGACGGACATGGCTAGATCGACTCTCCTGGTGATGCTGATCAAGAATATATATACTTTATAGGGTCGGAAATGTCTCCTTCACTGCGTTGCAAACTTTTGACTGAAATTATAATACCCTCTGCAAGGGTATAAAAATGTGATAAGCACCGAATGCCTTTCGGATCTTATTCTACTCCGAAATCCAGAAGGAGTGGAACAATACACTGGACTTTGTACTCGTCTCTGCAGCTCGAGTTTCAACACTTCAAACTACAAGTACACAATGAAACCAAAAGAGGACAAATCTACAAATCGAACAGCTCGTTCTCGAAAAGCGACGTTTACGTCGAGAGTGGTAATTTCACAGATCGCCATTTGCTGGGCAACGCTTAAAACATGCCTCACGTCAACTCACAAAAGCTTTACAGCAAGAAGATGCATTTTTCCACCGACGCTACATAGAGCGATTGTGAACATCTACAAAACACTCACATTGGAGAGCTCACCCAACTCTAAGCTTATCAAAAGTAACGGAGATGCCGATTAGAAGTCCCACAGGTGGCTGGCCGCTCAGCGGTGCAGACAGAGCTAGAACGTTTGCTAACCACCTTAAAAATGTCTTCCAACCAAATCCTGCCACTAGTGCGTCGACTTTGCCGACTTTACCATATGAGCCTCAGCTTCAACATGAGCCAATTGAATTTCGTCCAAGAGAAATCGTTAACGACATCAAAAATCAGCTGAATCCGAAAAACACCCAGGCTGCGACCTCATAACTCCCAAAATGATCATTGAAATGATATTGCGCCGTTTGCATTATCACCCAGCTTTTTGATGCCATCGCAAAACTTGGCACTTTCCAGTGAGATGGAAAAATTCGATTATAATAATAATAGCAAAGCCTATAAACCTACTTTCATGCTTATCTAAACTCTTCGAAAATGCGTATTGACTCAGACAAACACATACATAAGAATCGAGGAAGGAATCCCGTCACATCAATTCGGGTTTCGTGAACAGCACGGAACAATTGAGCAGGTCAACCGGATAACATCAGAAATTCGGAACGCGTTCAAAAAACGAGAGTACTGTACTGCCATATTTTTAGATGTCTCTCAAGCATTTGACAGAGTTTGGCTAGAAGGTCTAATGTACAAGATTAAGACAGTGCTCCCCTACAACACCCACAAGCTTTTAGAGTATTAGAGTCACATTGAAGCCAAAAGAACACACCTAAAGCTAAAAGCCAGAAGCCTTCATTGGCTTATCAACGCTCAGACTCCCCTTAGCCTTGAATATAAAGTCCTGCTGTATAAGTCGGTACTAAAACCTATATTAATGTACGGCTCTAAGTTATGGGGGAATGCCAGCAATAACAATATTGACATAGTCCTCATAGAGCTCAGTCGAAGATCTTGAGAAAAATCACCGGAGCACCGTGGTACGTTCGCAACGAAAACATACATCGCCACTTAAACATTCTTCCAATCAATGAAGTGATTGCAGAACAGAAGTACTTTACCAAGCTATCGTTACAAGGTTGATCAACCAATTACGCCTTCATCACAATAACTCACCCACCCAGCGACCGACTTGAGAGACATGCAACCAAAATGCAGACTTACTATTATACCATTAGGTAAATTTTAATGTTATGATTCGTAAACTTGTTGTTAGTCTCAAAATTAAGAGAAGATTCAATAAATAAGAGCAAAGTTTATACATACAAAAAAAAATTACCTATTGAAACCACTGTACCAAGAAAACGAATTGAAATTTATAAGCGAGCAGTTATTAGTACTTTAACTTAGAACTTTCAAAACAATGAGAGCGAGAGAGCGTATCGGCAGTCCGATAAGTACTTAGCCTCACCGCCCGATGGCGTCACTACATTCTCGTAGACGGCTACTGCGAAATTTCAGCCGAATCGGACTCGTAGTTTTGTATTGACTGCGTGTGGAATCGGACGTATCCGCGGATTTTAGAAAAATGGAGAAAGAGCAATATCGGTCTGTGATTCGATTCTTGTTGTTGGAAGGGAATTCGCGCAGCGAAATCAAAAAGTGTGTTCGATGACATCATAAGTCAACATTAATTTTGATTAATTACTATTATTGTTATGAATAACTTCGTTCGAGCTGATTAATAATTTGAATTCTTTGCCAACTTGTTATATTTAATTACCCCACACTGTAATCATATGCTTATGTTTTGAATTCGCCTTACGCTCTTTTATACATGCAGCTCACACATGTACATACATAGATATCTCTCTTTGTAATTTCGAAATCGAACATTAAAAATCAGTGCAATTAGAGACCGAAACAAGTCGAACGTTTTATTCTATTCTAATAACTCTGCATTCGGCAGAGTCCGCACATTTTGGCGACCATGACAGGCCACTGCATTCGGCAAGTCCTACCATAAACCACTTCAAATCATTCCCTCTGCATTCGGCGGAGAAATAGATTCCATCAACGCCAGAATAATTGGTGTATTTCGGCACGCAGTGGCAGTGCGTTTGGCATCATCGTTGGATCTCCGAAAGCATCGTTGGATCACCGGAATCATCGCCACTGGATCGTCGTGGATACCTGCGTACAGGGTATGCGCATCATAACCGTCGCAAGTACAAATTTGGAGACCAAAGAACAGCGGCACAAAGAGGACGAAAAACTGTAAGCTAGACTCGCAAATGCAATCGCGGTTTTGTCATTCCACTCTGAACCAAAGGGCATTGCCCATATTCACACATACATACTTGTGCAGCTGGTCTGCAAATAAATAAGCCAAAAATTGAGTTATTCTCCCAAGCATCGGAGTGTTTTGTTTTCTCCCTCCGTTGCAAAAATGACTGATACTCAACTCGTGTCTTTAAGACAACAAAGGAATACAATTCAGCGAAATATAGTTAATCTCAAAGTTCGCATCGAACTGCAGAACGACCTTGCTGCCCTTGAAAGCCAGTCACAAATTTTGGAATCGAATTTTAAACAAATTCTTCAAATTCAATCACAGATCGAACGGCTGGATGCGGCTGACGACGGCCGGCAAGAATTAGAGGACGTATTCATAGAAACCAAGGCAATTATCATCACTCGTATTGGGGCGTCAAAGAAGGAGACCGGCCAGAAGATGCAAGTTTCTTTAATTCATCGGCAAATTGCGCAACTGGGCACCATAATCGTTTGCCTTCGTTAAAGCTGCCTAAGTTCGACGGGAAGTATGGTGACTACATGAAGTTTATTACTGCCTTTACTAGCATGGTACATGATGACGCTTCTATATCAGCTGTTGACAAATTTAACTACTTGCTTAGATGTTTGCCCCGCGCGTAGTGTTGTGGCCCCTTTTCAAGTGTCCGAAATCAATTATCCAAAGGCGTTAAAGCAGTTAAAGGAGCGTTACGAAAAAAGGTTTTGATTTTCATAGATCACATATCTAGCTTATTTGATATTCAAATTATGAAAAGATCTGATCCCGCAACTCTTCGTTGTATCTTGGATACCGTCTCCGCGCTGCGTGAATCGTTGTTGTCGTTAGGAATAGAAGCAGATATTATGAACGCAATACTAATTCATCTTGTTTTATCTAAAATTGATGCAGATTCAAAATTTTCGTACGATCGGGTTCAAGAATACGAGGTGTTGCCTACTTGGGAGGATTGTTATCGCAGTTTAAGCCGTCATTGTCAATTTTTGGAGAGCAACGTTAAACGAACATCTGATGAGAAGCCAAAGGAAAGGCCCACGCAGAATAGAAGAGCCTTTGTTACGGCACAGGGTGGTTGTAAAAAATGTTCTGTTACTGATCACTCTCTCAATCAGTGCCCTTCATTTGGTTTACTAGACTGGCAGGATAAATTGAATTTCGTCAAGCAATCCGCTCTGTGCATAAATTGTTTGCGCACCGGCCATTTGGCGAGCAGGCGTCCAAGTAGATCTCGTTGCCGCGTTTGTCAAGGCTTACTATTCTGCATAGAACTACTCATCCAGATCAACCAACACAAATTGTCTCCCACAAATCTCAGCAGCAGCGGGAACCCACACATGCTGTTTCCATGCTTTCGCGTCATTCGAGGCGCGCTTTAATTCCTACGGCAGTAGTATTGATTAGGGATAAGTTCGGAATATTTTAGCCAGCCAGAGCTTTGCTTGACTCAGGCTCGGAAATAAATTTCATCTCTGAAGAGTTGGCCAAGCTCCTTCAGCTCAGATTCGAGAGACAGAAGTATGACATTTCTGGCATAGGCGATGTCAGAACGCAGATGAGATTCTCGGTATCAACAACTATTCGATCACGATTATCTGTAAATGAATGGCATTTACAATTCGCTGTAGCCAAGACAATATCGCTTAATCAGCCAGAGCGATTCGTTGACACTTCACAATGGAACATACCCTCAGAGACTGACCTTGCAGATCCAGGCTTCTACATGCCTCACCGGATTGACCTACTCATCAGCACACAAGAGTTTTTTGATTTACTTTACCATGGCAAAATTTCTTTGGGTCCAGGCCTTCCTTGCCTGGTCAATACTGCACTTGGTTGGATCGTTGGCGGAAAGGTTTCTGATATTCCGCAATCCCAAGTCGTAACATGCAACATGGCACGTTCTACGGAGCTGCAAGGTGCATTAGAAAGGTTTTGGCTAATCGAGGAGTTTGATTCGCACGATCAAGGTTTCACCGCAGAAGAGCAGGAATGCGAACGACATTTTGTGGCAAACACAAGGTTTCTCACATCTGGACGAGTCCAAGTTTGCTTGCCATTTAAGGAGAATCCTCACATGTTAGGTAAATCTTTTGAAATTGCCAAATCCCGGTTTTTGCAAAATGAACGGAGGTTGAGCCGCAACCCTTTGTTAAAGGAGATGTACGTTCATGAGGGAATACCTAGATTTGAATCACATGCAATTGGCATCTGATTTTGACTCTCAAAAGACCCATTATGTAATCCATCATGGATGCGTGCATCATGGAGTCCTGAGATCAGAAAGCACGACTACCAAGCTGCGTGTTGTGTTTGATGCATCGTGCAAAACAACGTCGAACTTTTCTCTGAATGAATTGTTGATGATTGGCCCAAGCATCCAGCAGAATCTTATCCTAACACTTCTTGCCTTTCGCCTACATCGTCATGCACTTGTAGCTGATATCTGCAAGATGTATCGCCAGTTTGAAGTATCACCAGACGATCGTATGTATCAACTTGTTCTCTGGAGAGAATCCTCAGCTGCGCCTTTAGAATTGTTTCAGCTCAACACTGTCACGTACGGCATGTCCTGCGCTCTATTTCTAGCAATCAGGAGCTTGAAATACATTGCAGATAAGTTCTCAAATCAGTTTCCCATCGGAGCAGCCGTACTTAAATAAGATATGTACGTCAATAGCCTCCTTACTGGAGCAGACAGTGACGAAGAGCTTCATCTCAAGGCTACAGAGGTCACCAGCATACTTTCTAAGGTTGGATTAGAGCTTGCAAAGTGGAACACAAGCAAAATAGAAGGCAACGGAGCAGAGTTTCAATTTAAGGTTGATACCAAAGATGTTACGAAGAATTTGGGCATGTCGTGGCAACCAAAACTAGATGTGTTTTGTTTCAAGTATACCCTACCTACAACCTCTGTCGTCACCAAGCGGAGCATCGTTTCACTTGTAGCTCACCTGTACGATTTGCTAGGGCTCGTATCACCAGTCGTTATTCGATGCAAAATATTGGTCCAAGAGTTGTGGATGCATCGTCTAAACTGGGACGATCCACTTCCCCCTGAGCATCAATCTCAGTGGAAGCGAATAGAAGAAGATTTGCACAATCTTCAAACCATCGAAGTTCCACGATTCATTAACTCGTCATCTAAACGTCATATATCGGAAATACACGGATTTTCAGATGCATCGCAGCGAGCTTATGGCTGTTGCCTATATGTACGAACATACATAAATGGAGAGTTCAAATCAATGCTAATCATCGCCAAGTCTAAGGTGGCCCGAATAAAAGCAATTTCATTGCCGCGGCTAGAATTGTGCGCCGCATATTTATTGTATCAAACATGGGCCAAGATTAAGCATAAATTCGAAAAATACATTGATAGTATTTTCTTTTGGACAGATTCAAGAATCGTTCTACAGTGGCTTACCATGCACTCGTCCAGGCTAAACTGTTTCGTCGCTAACCGGATTTCTGAGATGCAATCAACCACGTCAAACATCACTTGGAGGCACGTTCCGGGCAAAGACAATCCCGCGGACATAGTTTCAAGAGGCTGCGCAGGGTCCGAGCTTATGGAAACTATATGGTTTCGTGGACCAAGCCTCTTACGTCAAGACTCATCTGGATGGCCGGTTGACAGTACCAAATTCTCAAGACACCAATGAAGAGTTGGAGCTGCGAAAAGCAACAGTCCTCACTTGTACCGATAGTGGCAGCAAGGAAGATGTATTCGATGAAGTTATCAACAAATTCTCATCCTATCGGCACATTTTGCGAGTCATAGCTTTTGTGTTACGCGTCTTTAATAGAATCAAGGTCAACAAAAAGGTGAACTTAGTCGATGTAATTCATACACCAGCAACTGAAGTGCAATACGCGTTCAAGCACATCGTATCACATTTTCAGCAGAAGACCTTTTTCAACGAAATCAAGCAGCTAAAGGAAAACAGGATTTTAAAACCCGAATTTCAGAAACTAAATCTGTTCCTAGCAGCGACTAACGGATCAAACGGTTCGATAACACTATTACGTGTAGAAGGCCGCTTAGCAAAGGCGCCCATTTCACTCGATGCCAAATTTCCTGTTCTTCTACCAAAGAATCATTGCTTCACGTTGAAATTTGTTGAGTATCTCCACCGGCATCACATGCACGCTGGACCAAAGGCTCTCATTGGAATCCTGCGACTTCAGGCTTGGATTGTAAACGCCAGAGAAGTTGTGCGAAAGATTGTACGGCGCTGCACACACTGTTACCATTATAAGCCTCGTTTAATGGAACAAATGATGGGATCACTTCCAGTTGATCGCTTTCATTCACAACGACCTTTTTTTGTAACGTCGACTCCAACCTATGTGGACCATTTTCCACATCATACCGCATTCGAAGCACGGTGCCATATAAAACATACATGGCCGTGTTTATATGCTTTTCGTCAAAAGCAATCCACTAGAAGTCATTTCCGATCTATCTACTAATAATTTTATTCTCTGTTTAAAGCGCTTCGTCAGTCGCAGAGGCATCCCACTACGCATTTATTGTGACAATGCAATTTCGTCGGTGCACGATCGCAGCTCGAGGACTTTAAGCAGCAGCTATTCGACAAAGCCAACACATTAAATTTGAAGAAGTTCAGCAGCATCCTGGGATTCGAGTTCAAGTTCATCCCTCCGCGTGCTCCCCACTTTGGCGGCTTGTGGGAGGCCGCAGTGAAGTCCATGAAGAGCCTAACGTACGAGGAGCTTCAAATGATTGCAATCGAGTCGGAGGCAATCTTGAACTCAAGACCAATGACACCCCTTTCCGAAGACCCAAACGATGGAGAGGCGTTTAGCCCAGCGCACTTGCTGATTGGGTCCTCTTTGATGTCCGTACCGGAGTCTTCAATTGACAAGAGCAGACCATATTATCTTACGCGGTGGTAGCGCGTAACGTATTTGAAGCATCAGTTCTGGGAGCTATGGAGGCGTGATTATTTACACACGCCTCAGGAGCGCTCCAAATGGCTCAAACCCCACGCCAACATTCGAATTGGCCAAATGGTGATAGTTCATGAGGATAATACACCTCCCAAGGAATGGATCCTTGGTCGCATCACCAACACGCATGTCGGAGCTGATGGTGTACGAGTGGCCGAGATCAAGGTGAAAAATGGAACCATTCGAAGGCCCATCTGTAAGATAGCCCCTCTGCCTGAGCAAACTGGTGCTTGAATACTCCTTGGATCATTCAACGGGCGGAAAATGTTCGATGACATCATAAGTCAACATTAATTTTGATTAATTACTATTATTGTTATGAATAACTTCGTTCGAGCTGATTAATAATTTGAATTGAATAATTACCCCACACTGTAATCATATGCTTATGTTTTGAATTCGCCTTACGTTCTTTTATACATGCAGCTCACACATGTACATACATACATACATATCTCTCTTTGAAATCTCGAAATCGAACATTAAAAATCAGTGCATATTAGAGACCGAAACAAGTCGAACGTTTTATTCTATTCTAATAACTCTGCATTCTGCAGAGTTACAGTGACTCTTCTCCTTCGATAGCGACCGTCAAAAATTGGTTTAACGAGTTTGAACGTGGTCGCACGTCGGTTTTTGATAAGCCACGCCCAGGTGTCCCGAAAAAGGGCTAACGGAGCGTTATCCTCCGACAAAAATTCACGATCTCGTATTGACAGACCGCCGATTGAAGATACGCAAGATAGCTGAGATAGTAGGCATGTGAAAAGACCGCGCGGGTCATGTCCTGCTTGAAATTTTGGGCATGAGAAAGCTGTAAGCGTCATGGGTGCCGCGTTTGCTCACTCCGGACAAACAAACGCAACCGTGAGACCGAGTCAGAGCAGTGTTTGACGCTGTTTAAGGGTAATCCGAAGGAGTTTCTGTGTCGTTTCGTGACGAAACATGGGTCCACACATGGTACACACTAGAGACCACGGAACAGTCGAAACAGTGGACTTCACCCGGCGAACCTGCTCCAAAGAAGGCGAAGACTGTCCCATCGGCCGAAAAGGTGATGGGCACCGTTTTTTGGGATTCCACTTCCTCCTCGCCCTCATCATTTTCTTCCATTTTCTGCTCTTCTTCGCCTAAATTGGAATCTTCCTCAAGATTATCAGATTAGATCTCGACATCCGAACTGGCGTTATGATCAACCATCTTCAGTTTCATGGCAGTGATTTTATACTCAAACTAACAAAAAAATACAACTTAACAATTTTTAGGACAGGGACACCTTAACTTGAAGTAACAATGATATAATTAAACCGTCGACCAAAGCTGCGATCGAAATCCAAAAAATAAAAACGGTACAAAAAGTAATATTTGTGAAAGACAATCCAATTTGTAT